>JAYESA010000019.1:155018308-155175808 GCA_036927795.1 Iris macrosiphon | reverse complement strand
TGGATACAAACTAGCCCTAATTTCACTATCTAAGCCAAGTAGGCCTAATTTTGGGTGAGGGGGTTTACACATGCATTCAATATTCTCTGCTTCACTAGCCTGACCCACTGGCATATTATTGGTACCCTTGATACTAACCCTTACTTCTCACCACTTATGAAAATAGTACTTCACTTTACTAGAATAAAATTTATACATCATCCCTTGTGCATTGTGCACCCAATTCTGGGCACTGCACTTCCTTCTTCCACCATACCTTGCTCCTTAACACACCAACACCCTCAAAATTAAAATGATCTACTCGTCACTAGGCATAGACCGATGTACCCCTATCTTATTCACATCAATGCTCTTCTTCCACCTTGTAACACAAGTACTACTACTTTAGCAGAATATATTCTTATTTCTTCACACTCTCCTATACACTTATGGTTATCACTCTACTATGGCACACTCACTAATAACCTCATAAATATATATTCCTCTACTCTTGACATACTCAAGTATCAACCTCTCAGTAGAATATCTTGCTCTATTGATTTCCAACAAAATTTTTGTGATACATAATTGTTACATGGCTCACCCAACTACATGAATTCATGGCTATCCTGTTGGCACTGATACTAACTCCGGGAAGCACTACTGATATTCTCTACTTCCCATTCTACCTATAGTACAAATACTAACTATACTGATACCTATCACATAACTATTGCTACAAGGTACTACGCTATGGGTTATCTCTAGATCGATGCCTATAGCTTACATGTTCAACCAGGAACCACTCACCGGATCACAAGCTACACTCCCAAAAATTAACACTAATACTCAATGACACAAACCTATCTGCAAGTTACCAAACTACTACACTATCAAATTAATCTCAGGAACTAATAAAATAAAGCTTATAAGGAACTGGGCTAGAGGAACTAAGGATATCCCTATTCCTGATCTAAAGAATGATGGAATAGAATCCTATAATAACTGAAATGAAAGATAGAGATGATACATTAAGAATTAATTTAAGCTACAATCTGATAATCATATGCGTCTGTCCAAAATTATGATACTTAGAATCCTCGTCGCGCTAGTGAGCATAGTTGCGATAAACGATAGATTATATAACTAAGGTAAGCAAATCTATAATCATGTCATCTAGAATTCTTACCATGCCAACCGGTATGGCTGCTAGAAATCCTAAATTTCATAAGATATGTACATCCGAAGTCAGGTCCCTATATTTCTGCCATGCCAGCTAGTATGGATACGATCTACTCTAGATTTCATAACCAAGCAGACTTTTTACCTTTCTCAATGTCATCATCAACATATGTTATCAGAAGATACCATAATTCAGTCCATAAAATTTATCTCGATAAAAAATCAAAATCAAGAATCAAATTCAATAACCAATTATTAAGAATCAAATTTAATAACAACAAGTGAGAGCGAAGTTGGGTCAGTATTTTAGCAGCAACAGGTTAAGGGGAAATGTTGCATTGCTCATAAGCAGTAGAGAGATGAGGTATCAGTAGCAACGATGAGTGCCCGATTAGTGGTAGAAAACTGGATAGGTGTTATTTGTGGCTGGACTAAGGCGACTCTCTCGACTGCTGCGAGCAAAATCTGGTGACCATTCTTAATGCCCTACCTCATCACCTGTAATTGATGTGTTGCACCTCTATCATCTCCTGAAAGAGCATAAAAATCTGTGTCTGATCGACTACAGATGATGGGGGTGGAAGATCCCCTGAAATTGTCAACGTTGCCCTCTGTACCGGAGATGGAGCACCTCCGAAAGCTGCTGCAAAAATGCCTACTTGGATTGATAAAATGGACCTTTGGAATGTAGTTGTTGGAACAATGTCTGCTCGTGCTGCCCTCATAGGCGACAAAGTGAGGGACCTCGCTGACATTGCGCTTGAGCGCTGGAAACGCGTCTTTGGCGGCATCCTGAAGATAGATTGAAACAAAGGAATAAATATGGAGTAAGATACAATGTCATCAATGAAGGACAGATTTTATTCAAAGTAAAGAAAATATTCTAATAGAGAATGATAGCAAAACTGATATTGAAAGTGTTTTCTAGTTGTTATTGAGTATACTCTTAGCCTATATTCTATATCCTATATCCTAAAGCAGGCTTGTAGTAGTACTCTAGGTGAGCACTTCTATGATATCGCTCTACTTGGGACTATAGAGAGACCTGCATGGGCCACCACTAAAAATGTGTCACAACCCGCACCCGGATATTCATGCACGAGTACGTGGGTACATCCAGCCTATGCCGCAATATCGACGGTAGAACATAGTTTGGGTCAACTCTACTATCTAACATCTTAAACAATATATATACATGGTATATTTCAATCATCTCAACCCCAAACGGAGGAACAATATGGTATCTGATAAATGTAAACTACACTCAATCACAATGTAAACTAGGGAAGATAAAATACAAGATGGAATAACGAAAGAAAGACTCACAATACATCCATAAGACTGAAATAATATATACATGCCAATAACCTCAATAAAAGTCTAATTCACATATAAGCAATAATCTAAACCTCCTCAGGCTCCGATACTAAGTCCTCCGGCCCTAAAGGAGTATCCTCTAATGGTAGGCCGTCCTGCGGCCCGTAGTACGTAGGACACTGGTCTACGAGCCAAACATCTGAAAAATATATCCAGTCAGGATTGGAGCGAAGTACATATCTCAAAAAGAAGTTTCAAATACATAATCGAGCATATATAATAGGTAATAGAAAAGAATACAAGATAACTAAACAACAAAATAAAATGAACTAGAGTGAACAGGTAATATACTGGAATAAAGAACAGACAATAGAATAACTATAATATAATAGAAATAAATGAAACTAGCTAATGTGCCATGGAATACAAGTTCATTTTGTTATCGGTTTGCGTTGAACATGAAATACAATATGGTAACACGATTACACATGTGATATATAATCGACATGTACACGAATACACTGGGGCTTTATCACATAACCAACTCATATTTCCCCATCCCCAACCAATACCAATGGATCCAATCATGACACGTTACAAACATAAATATGGGCACACTGAACACGAGCAGTATGTGAACACGAAGTACACTAAATCAATATCCGATACACACAATAAAATAGATGTGAAGAAGTACCCGCTGAACACTGTAAGGAATAACATCTCCTGACAGGATCCATATAGTATCAGTTCATGAAACCACTGTGTCAGAATCAAGTATACATTTCTAGAATATGAGATATATACACTATTATAAAATAAAACTTAACAGAGAAATGTACTCGCCTGAGGTCCTGAACAAATAAAATGGAGCAATGCCTGAAACAGTGTCACACGATCCTATATAGGAATTTATAGGTTACTAGATGTAATGAAAGATAAATGAATTTAAAAAAATGAATAAATGGGTAATCTCTTTGTCATACTAGGTCACTTTGGTCAAACGGGGTCAAACTAGGTCAATATTGACTTTAAAAGTCAAACTAGTCAATATTGGTCAACTCTAGTCAAATCTAGGCCAACCCTATCATTCTAAGTTAAAACTATCTAAACTAGTCTATCTCCCAAGTGTATTAGCTATTTATCAATTAACACTAAGTATTGGTTAACACCAATTATAAATACACTAGTTAAATATACTATGAACTACATTACCTATGGATATTAACTAGCTAATACTTATCTAACTAATACCTTGGTTGACACCCTTAACACTTAACCATTTCTAACATCTAATATTAAGACATCAACTCTTATTCAATAACCACACTTAAATACCATATCAACTAACACTAACTACCCTCACTGAATTATATACTAACACATAGTATTTAGGCTATAACTTACCTACCTAACCGCTACTACTTCAAAGTGAAGCCATTACCTACATAGTCATGTACAAGCATCTAGGAATTCAACTTGACCTATTTCCAACTCAAAACCTATTACAATGCTTCACATAGTATCTTAAATATAATTCTATTTAAATATACCCATAATACTACTCGATACTCAAGATACTTAGTATCACGAAAGTGCCTATACTCTAACCTTAACACTTAACAAGCTTACTAAGTTACCCATGATAACTTACATACCCAAGTACCTACAAAACTCTTAGATACTTAACTCATGATGCTTCACTTGGTATCACAACCTGACATGAATCACTGATACTCATACTCATATACATCTAGCTTGTACACTCCATTATCCATCATAACTACACTCCACCGTACCACACTTGCACACTACCAGAGCATGCTGCTGCTACAATTTGCTTGCTCGTGTTGCTGCTGCAATCGCCGATACTGCTGCTGATGCACTCACTATAATTGTTGCTGCTGCTCTATGCAATTGCTGCTGCTGCATTATGCAATTGCAGTTGCTGCTTTATGCAATTGTTGTTGTTGCTCTATGCAATTGCTGTTGCTGCTGCACTATGCAATTGCTGCTGCTGCTCTATGCAATTGCTGCTGCTGCACTATGCAAAACCCGACCCCCCATCTCACTCCCTGCACACTCACAGTATTAATACCCCACTGTTAGGCTACCCGATACACTCATCCTCACACACAACTCTCACAAACACCTCACACACACACACACACACACACACACACACACACACACACACACACATATATATATATATATATATATATATATATATATATATATATATATATATATATATATATACACATAAATAACTATATCTAAAGATATATATGTTGAGATATTTAAACAAATACCTATAGTGTACCAAATAGAATATCTATGATACTCAACCCATTAAGGTGCCAAAATCTTCATTCTCCATAATTGATCATTCTCACAAGTCATATATATATAATTACAAATATTAGAAGCTATTACAACATATAATGAAGAGAATTCATGTAAATTACCCAAAATTGGCCCTGTATCACACCGTATCGTAAAATATCGTGATATGGCCTATACGTATCCATTTGTGGATACGTACCTAGTCCCATAACCCGATCTAAGTCTAATTAGATCTAATTGGTCTCATAAAGTATAATTGGTGTGTTAAATTCGTAATTCCCCCAACATGCACACAAAATATCACAAAAAACTCATATTACATAACCAAATAGCCTAGAACTTGTTCCTATAGGTAGCCCTATGCCATAGGGTCATTCCTAATGGTCAAATACACAATTAAGAAGCTATATTAAGAGAGAAATTCAGGAATAACCAATTGGGAGATGGATTTTTAATAAAAATGCAATTGTACATGATCCGGACACGATTTCTAGCTCCAAAGTTTCTCTTTCTTGTGCTCCTTGCTTCTCCAGTCTCCAAGGCTCCAAGAGTGATGAATTTGAGAGGGAATTAGTAGTGAATTGTATAGAAAATCAATGAAGAGAAATTAGGAAAATTTGGGGATCTAGAATTTAGATCAAAATAAAATGCAAATGAGGAGGAGAGAGAAGAACCCCCTTCTAAAGTACCTGGCCTATTCCTCCTTCCCCAAGGAAATTCAAATATCCAAGTTGCCCCTACATATTGCATTATGAGGAATAATCAAGGATGGGTATATTTGGAAGTCTCTAACTAATTGTAATTAAACCAATAATTCTTAATTTTATTAGTGGAATGACTAATGGGATTGGGTCCAAGTTGGGCTCATTAATTCTCATGACAAATCTAAATAGGTCCACATGTGACAAGTCTAAATATTGTCTAGTCTCCCTCTAACTAATTAACACAAGTATCTAATGAATAATTAATTCAATTCCAATAATCATAGCTCAACTTAATTAAATAAACTATACAATCATCACACAATTATTCAATATTATATTCCTAAAATAAATACCCATGCCAAATTACCAAACTATCCCTAGCTGAAAAAGTGAGGTTAACAGGATCAACTTGTAGATGGTCAAAACCTAATTATTTTTGTATAGATAAAAGAAATAGTATTTATTATTGATTTTACCATATTTATTTAGATTTTATTTCTATTTATAAAAATTTGAATTCAATGTGTTTTATGTAGCAAGTTGACATAGTTTTGACAAAACTTGACCCCGACAATTTCAGACTTAAACCCCGACCAAAAATCTATATTTTCTATTTCTAAAATTATATTATGTTATTTTAATTCTCATTTTTAAGTATTTATTCCAGAATTATCTTTTTATCAAAAAATAGTTTTAATGACTTGTCGGTAACCTGTTATGACCTAGCTTTGGTTTTTACTTGGTTTTGGACTCATAGATTTTATAGGATATGACCCTATCACTAAAAATCTTATTTTTTTTAATAAAATTACTGAATTATTATTTTTGATAGTAAATGTCTTTAAAAATATTTTTTGGTAATGTTTGAGGGCTAGTAATAATTTAGTGTATAGTTACTTGCATGTACAACCAACGTAGAATTAATAACTAGATAATAACCTCACTTAAACTAGAAAATAAGAGTTTAATTAGTGTCATAATTAATTGGTAGGTGTTCGTGACATTTCTGTGGAGAGCTCCGAACAAGATTTGTTGTGCTCATAGTTTGGCTTGGAAGGCAAGTACACCTTTCTTGATTGTATTGTTCAGTTACATTATGATTAGTTTTTATTTTGCTAGATGTGTGCACGTGTCTTAGAAGTAGTTGACTTACCTGGTAGGTTGTAAAGATACGCGATATCTTCTAATCTGACACTTTTTCAAACACGTTCACTGTCTGAGTGAGAGAGTGCATGGACTAATGTGTCGACCACGTATCGATATGTGAGTTCGCGTCTTGTGTTAGTAGTTGGTGTTAGGTAGTTCTAAATTTTATTGACGTCTTGCATTATGTCTGCACCATGTATACAGTTCGGATAGTACATTAGGAGGGGAGAATCTACTAGTGAACGTATGGAATTTCTGTTTCTAATGATATAAATTGTGTATATCGTGTACCCCCGAGTTATGTGGAACGTCTGGAGGGATGACTGTTCTTCTATTTCTCCCCTCTCATGCATCCCTTGAGATGTCTCGAGTTTATTTCACATAGATGGTTTAGTTGCCTTATTTATTTTTTACCGTTTTACTTTCATACATGTCGATTTCTTGTGCACTTGTTATGTCCCTCTGAGGATCTGGCACCCTTTCCAGGTATGGAAGATCATGATTATTTGCAGGCGCACGGATCAGGACTGGCTACTTCTTTCTCTTTCGAGTAGGTCTTCCCTTAGAGCTTCTTGATCACTAGATGATATACTTATTTTATTGTCTTTCATATCCTAGTTTGGTAGAGGATTTGCCTCCACCCGACTATTAGTTCTTCTCGACAATTTTATACTTGGTTTCTTGTCATATTTGGTTATTTATTACAATTTGGTTGTGGATGAGATTAGTATTGCTTTAAACCACTTATGAATTATTATTCATAAAATAGCGTACGTATATGTATGGTTTTTATATATTGGATTTGTCATGTACATATGGCTGGCATGCTTACGTATTCCTAGTCCTACGTATTTTGGGACTGGGTATGGCAGTTTGTCACGACCCTCACCCAAAAATTGGGCATGAGCCTTGGGTACATCCAGCCTACGCCGCAGCATCGGCGGTAGAACGCTGTCTAGGTCTCAAACTACCAAATATAACTCATAACCTGTCAATGATCTCAACTCCATAAGGAGGACAATGAATAAAATATTGATCAACAATTCAAAATATACTCAATCATAATAACTATAGGAAGTAACTAGCACGATAAGATATAAGGAAAAGGAAGTACTAACATAAGTCAAGCACAACAACCAAAATACAACAGTAATCTAGACCCTAGTTGTCCAATATAAATAGTCTCAACAATAGTATCAACATAAGTACAATCCAAGTCTCAGGTTTTAGAACAAATAATACATAAATTGAACTATCTAAATGCCAGCAAGTGGTGTCTCCTCTAGGATATCTGGTATGTAGTCTCCCTCTATACCTGGGCCATAGTGAGTAGGACAGAAGTCCTCCAGGTCCTCCAAAAAATGTTATCCAGTCAGGATTGGAGCGAAGCTCAAGCACTAAACAGCAGTTTCATTTATATTGACAAAACTATAATACAGTGTAAGGAAATACAAGATAAAAAAATATTGGAATAATATATAATCATCAATATTACAAACTAGCAATGAACAGATATAAGTGAATGCTAGAATAAGTGAACTGGAATAAAGAAATGGAATCTCTAGCTAAGTGTTTGAAATATCAGTTTATTATGTGATCGTCTTGGGATGAGATCATGCTTGTTATATATGATTGACTATGATACATGTCAGGTCAGGCTAACCATCTGGTTAGCTATGATGCAAGCAATAGTTAGGCTAATCATATATAACAGGATATGAGGCATATAAATGGTCAGGCTACACCCTACTTGATGTGTGGGGTAAGCTATGATGCATGTAAAGTGGGATATGATCACATAATCTGCTAATATTTCTCCATCCCCAGCTAGCACGATGGATTCCTATCATGACTCCTCATGACAGGTATCTATGATGATAATCCGTATATCTACAGTGTCAGAATCAATTATACTATATAACTAGAATCATAAAAATAATCAACATAATGAAAACTATCAGAGAATGTACTCGCATGTGGTCCTGAGCAAAGAACTGTCAACAAAGAATAAACTGGAGTCCAAGAGTCCTAGATATTATGATATCAAAGTTAGAAGGTGATATAGAACTATAAGCAAGTATAATTAGTTCTAGGTTAGGTACTTGGGTCATTTCTAGATCATTGTTAAGGTTAGAGTCCATAACTAGGTCATGACCTTAATACTTTAGGTTTCTCTAAGCCATAGCAAGTTATACTAGCTAATACTAAGTTTACTAGCAAAATATAATACTGTGTATCATAATACCATACCTTAATATATTACCAATATCATACCTTGGTATCTCAACTCTCCTACACTAAATGTGCACTCTAGGTAATAGGATACTTCTTATTAGCTAGGCATCTGAATATTTCTTTATATATATATATATGGTAATAAGTATCACTTAATACCACTAACATAATAATTTCTCATCTTGCTAATCACTGGTACTCCTTACTTATATTATACACCAACACCTTCATTAATAACTGACACCAATGCCAATGCAAACAGTCCAATTCACTACTATAGGTGAAACTGCACACCCCTCACCAAATTTTACTGGTACAATACTCTACTAACCAACTCTCAAAACTCTCTAGAAATATATCTAACTATACACTAGCTCTATTATAACTCATTTGATGTGCAGGTAACTCCTATAACCCAACTTCGATTTTTGATGCTAAACTCCCACCTAGATAAATTGCGATGTACATTTCTATGAACCCAAGGCCATGCACTGGATACATACTGTAGTTCAGGTTCTACTATACCTCTCACTTCCTTCTGGCTTCTCCTCTCCATAACTAATACCAACTGATTTCCCCCGACTCTCCTACTACCCATGTATCAACTCTAGCATTCACCACTCCTTAATAACTGATACTAAGTATCAGTATCATACGTACACTGATTGCTAAAGGCTAACCCGAGCTCACAGGCTCCCTCTAACATGTCCAAATCTGTATGCTATTTCTGTTAGTGAAATCTCAGACTTACATAGTGCCAAGTGCACCCAATGATAGGCTTCACCCCGAGCTTACAAGATCTAGTCTGCAGTTCAGACTGTACCCCCAAATGCCACATACAACCTAATCCTCAAACACCCTAACTTAACCACTTGCAGGTAAGGACTCACACCCCTCAAACTATAATGGCATCAGCTAATACATATGTATATATATTTACTTATATGCTAATCTCTATGTTAACTAAACTAACATATCTCCACTACCTTAACCATACCAACCCACATATACATCAGTTAACTAGTTTATACTAAGGTATCAACTCTTTCTTCATAACTTATACACCATCACACCTTCTCCTACACTCTGTGCACTGATACACTCACGAGTTTAAATGCACAGGAATACAGACCTACTGATACATTGAAACCCGATACTGCAGTGACCCTCACATTGAGCCCCCTCACTACTACATTCCTCAACCCACTGCTCACTGTTATTAAGGAGTTTTCCCTAAGTCTGTCTAGTTCACGTGTAGCAATTGGTACTGAATACACAGTTCACACATCTACATATCCAAGGCACACACATACACACACACACACACTGGGAACTCACTGAACTGATACTAACACAGTGATGCTCACTCCTCTCACTACACTCTATTGACACACTTTCATCTCACACTCACACGACTGAAACACTGATACTCTCATATTGATATTGTGTGCACAATGCACAGACACAATGAAACTGATACATAAACACACTGATACATTAATGCACAGTACAAGAACTAAAGAAACCCGACTGCTCAGTGAGGAACCCGATTTCCCCCAATATTATCCCATGCCATATATACATACATACATATATATATATATATATATATATATATATATATATATATATATATATATATATCAATACGTGTACGTATATATATACATATATATATACATATATACATGTCAAAATGCATAAGATTTAAATCATTTAAATAGCTATTCTTCCTATTAAGCATTTCAACAAACACCTAGTGGGCAAATTTGGGATATTCATGATAAATTACAAATCCTCATGCATAAATCCCCAAAGGCAATAAACCATATACGTATAATCCATAAATATAACATATACATATATGCATGATTAATGATACAAAAATTTAGGAAAAAATGCATTATTGGATCACAAAAACCCAAATACACCCATGACACCATGGAAAATCATCATGCAACCGAAAGAGTCTCATGCTCTCCCTAAAAAGTCATCCCTAAATCAATGGATAGGCTCCTAATGGCCAAATAATTAATTAAAGCATAATTAAAATGTGGGTTTCTAGATTTTTATCTATTGGGAGATAGATTTCCAATGTAGCTTCTTCTTCTCCAAGTCTCCTTGTGCCCAAGCCTCTAGGTCTCCTTGAATGAGGAAAGAATGAGCGATCTAGGGCTAGAAATTCTAAAATTTGTGGAAGGAAAGGAGGGTTTCTTGTTGAGGCTATTTTTAGGGTTTTTCTCTTAAATGATGAGTGGCTTGAGGGAGGCTCCCTCTTGTTTTATAAGGCTAGGATTAGGGTTTCTAATGCATAAGGTCTATTTTTTCCTTCATGGCTTGTCATGAAGAACTAATTAATGAGGGGTTTATTAATTTATTTGAGGGATTAAACTAATTGCTAATTAAATAGGATAGGGGTTTATCTAGTGGGTTTTTAGGTCCAGTCCACTAACCCATGCATTAATGAACATAATATAATACATATATTATATATCATGCAATATATTAACACAATAAAATAAGTATGGTAAATGACAATAAAGCCCCTATTCTAGAAATGTGGTAGTGACAAGTCTACCATCCTAAAAAAAATTGTGTCCTCGAAATTGAATTAAACTAGCTCATATACAATCAGAACAAATAATTATACCTCAAGTCTCGAAAAGATATAGGTACTACTCGCACATTTTGTCCTCTCTCTCCCAGGTTGACTCGCCTGGAGAGTGATGTCTCCATGCAACATGAACCAAGGAAATAGTCTGGTTCCGCAATACCTTCTCTCTGCGATCCAAGATTTCTACGTGCTGCTCAGGATAGGTGAGAGTCAAACCAACCTCAATCTTCGAGTGATCTAGTACGTGACTAGGATCTATCACGTACCATCTCAACTGCGATATGTGGAACATGTCATGTACTCCCGCTAGTGCAGACGGCAAGTCTAGTCTATAGGCCACTACACCGACCCTCGCAAGAATATCGAAAGGTCTGATGTACCGTAGACTAAGCTTCCCTCCTCCACCAAAGCAAATCGTGCCCCATGTTAGAGAAATCCGTAGGAACATCAGATCGCCAACCTAGAACAAAATAGTCTTAACACGCAATCTAAAACAAAATAATCACAAGCCAAAACAACAAAACCTATACCTCAAACTCCAAGGGTCTACGGTGGCTATTGGCCCAATGCTGTTGTCTGTCCTGCGCCACTCGAAGTCTGTCTCTGATAAGTTTTACCTTTTTTGCTACATCTACGACCATTTTTGGTCCTAACAAGGCTCTCTCTCCGACATCATCCCAAGATAATGGTGTGCGACACCTCCGTCTATATAGAGCCTCAAATGGTGACATCTCAATGCTGGCCTGGTAGCTGTTGTTGTAAGAAAACTCTACCAGGTGTAGATAATCCTCCTAAGAACCTTCAAAATCTAGAAGACAAGTGTGTACCATATGCTCGAGAGTCTGAATAGTCCTTTCAGATTGCCCGTCTGTTTGGGGGTGGTATACAGTACTGAACTTGAGCTGAGTGCCCAAGCTAGCCTTCAAACTCCTCTAGAAGTGGAAAGTGAAATGACTATCCTAATTCGAGATGATGCTCACAGGAACCCTATATAATCTGACAATCTGTCGCACATACATCTCTGCTAGCTTCTTCGTCGATGTACCCACTTTGAATGGTAAAAAGTGGGCTGATTTGGTCAACCTATATAAGATGACCCAAATTGCATCCTTTCCTCCTGGAGAACACGGAAGCCCTGAAATGAAATCTATAGCCACGTGCTCCCATTCTACTCTGGGATAGGTAAAGGCTAAAGCAATCCACCTGGCCTCTGTTGATCCGCCTTTACCTGTTGGCACACTAAACACCGGGATACAAAGCGTGCTACCTTGTGCTTCATACCATACCACCATACGTACTCTCTCATGTCTCGATATATCTTGTTGGCACCTGGATGCATCGAGTACTGAGAGCGATGTGCCGCCTGCAAAATCTCCTCGAGCAGCTCCCCGCTCGGTACACATATCCTTGTGCTGTGCTGTAATGACCCATCATCAGCAATAGTGAAGTCGTTTGACAATCCTGTCCGAACATGTGCCCTGATACTCCCAAAGCCTCATCATCATACTATACAGCCCTGATTCTGTCCATCAGCTCGGACTGTATCAGCAATCCCCACATCTGAATCTTAATATCTGGAACTAGCACCTTAATTCCCAAGCTCTCCATATCAGCCAACAAATGTCTATCTGTCGTCAAATACATAGCCATTGGATACCTGCTCAAGGCATCGACGACCCTTTCCTGGGTGGTACTTAATGAGATATCGAAGTCTTTCATCAACTCCAACCACCTCCTCTGCCACATGTTTAGCTCTTTCTGTGTAAACATGTACTTTAAGCTCTTGTGGTCTATGAAGATCTCCACACGCTCTCCGTACAGATAGAGTTTCCATAGCTTTAGAGCGAAAATAACCACTGCCAACTCTAAATCATAAGTAGGTTAGTTTTTTTCATGAGGACGTAATTGCCTGGAAGCATAGGCAATTACCTTCCCGTGCTGCTGAAGAACACAACCCAAACCTTTCCCTAAAGCATCACTGTAGATAGTGAATCCACCTGTCCCCGATAGCAATGTCAATACTGGAGCTGTCGTTAATCTCTTCTTCAGCTCATCAAATACGGCCTGACAATCCTCCTTCTAGACAAAATCCATATCTTTCCTGGTCAGCCTAGTCATTGGCTCTACAATCCTGAAGAAGCCTTGCACAAACTTCCTATAGTATCCTGCTAGCCCGAGAAAACTCCTGATCTCAGCTACTGAACTGGAAGTAGCCCACGACTCCACCGCCTCGATCTTCTTTGGGTTAACTAAGATTTCATCACCCGTCACCATATGCCCAAGGAATTCAACCTTGTCAAGGAAGAACTCGCACTTTGAAAGCTTTTCGTAGAGCTCCTCCTTCCTGAGAGGCTCCAAGATCATCCTCAGGTGCTCTTCGTGCTCCTCTGGGGTCTTCGAATACACAAGAATATCGTCGATGAACACCACCACGAACTTGTCAAGGTACTAGTGGAACACCTTGTTCATCAAGTGCATGAATATTGCCGGTGCATTGGTTAAACCAAACGACATTACCATGAACTCAAATAGCCCATATTTTGTCCGAAAAGCGGTCTTCGAAATGTCTTCTCTCTTCACATTCACCTGGTGGTAGCCTGACCTCAAGTCTATCTTTGAAAATACTTTCGCTCCGCTCAACTGATCGAAGAGATTATCTATCCTCGGCAGCGGGTATTTATTATTGATAGTGAGGTAGTTCAGAGCTCTATAATCGATATACATGCGTATTATGCCATCCTTCTTTGGTATGAACAATATCGGTGCTCTCCATGGTGATGAACTGGATTTGTTGAAGTCTTTGTCCTACTACTCCTCAACTTGCTTCTTCAGTTCTGCCAGCTCGTTGTTGCTGACTCTATAGACATGTTGTGAAATGGGTTCTGCTCCTAGAACTAAATCTATAGAAAACTCAACATCTCTGTCTGACGGCAAACCTAGCAACTCCTCTGGAAAGACATCTAGGAACTCTGCTACCAGAGGATGTGGCAACTCCTCTTCTTCTATTCTGGCTCTATAAAAAGTGCCTCTGCTCTGCTCCGCTATTCCTATGGCGACCTCGAACTCTGGCTCTCCTGGCGTTCGAAATATCACCCTACCCCCATGACAATCTATAGTAGCATGGTGCCTACTCAACCAGTCCATTCCGAGTACAATATCGTATCCTGAAAGTGGTATGACGAGTAAGCACACGCTCAACTCTCGGCCTCCCAATGATACTTTCCAATACTTACAATAATCACGGACTAGGATAATGCCTCCGTCAGTCATGATCTTGCAAGTTCTATATAATGGTTCCGCCTCTAAATGATGCTTAAGAGCATATGATATAGACACGAAACTATGGAAAGTGCCAGAATCGAAAATACAAGTGCTGGAATGGAATCGAGAAGAACTAAACCTAAAATCACATCTCTGGCTGGCTCGGCCTCCTCGATCGTCATAGCGTATGCTCGTCCCTGGGGTGCACCTCTTTGTTGCTGCTGGTGCTGAGAAAACCTCTGCTGTTATGGCAAAAGTGGAGGTCCCCTCTGCTGGCCTCCTGGTACAGTAGGTACCCTGGCTGGTCCCCTCTGAGCAGCTGCTCTACCTTGACCTGGACGAGTCTGAATAGGCTCAATTGATGTGCTGATGATCCACAAGACAATTATGTACCCAACATCTTTCTGTAGATATCTCTCGTGTGTCCTGCCTTCCCACAGTATGCACGCTGAATAGTGGGCTGAGTCTGCCTCTAAGGCTGCTGCTTCTGCTGCTGGGGGTGCCCTCGAGCTGGTGCCTGGTGCTAATGCTGGTACGACCTCTGTTGTTGCTGAAAGTGGGGACGCTTGGCCGATCCCGTACTACCACTCGCTCCTCCAGAAGTTTCGCATCCTCTCTTGGGCCTAAGGTCCAAGTCATCTTCAGCAATCTGGGCATCCATCAGAATGCCCTCGAAGGTCGCAGTGCGATATCCCCAAGTGCGAGACTTGATCTCTCTTGTCAGCCCCTTCCTGTACTTCCAGGCTCTGTCTCCTGGGTCTCGAATCATTGATGGTGTAAATCGACTCAAATGGCAAAACTTCGCGACATACTCATCGACTGACATGCTTCCTTGGACCAAGTCATGGAACTAACTCTCCAAGGCTCCCAGGGCTACGTCAGGGAAGAACTTCTCCTTAAAAATCTCCTTGAAGGCCTCCCAAGTAAGTCCCCCAACAGTGAGTCTTGGCTCCTTACGATACCAAGTCAGAGCGATGTCAAACATTTGACTGCCGGTGGCCTCGATCTATAGAATCTTTGGAATCTACGCCAAGTGCAAGTTTCTCTCTATATCCTCTAGGCAATCGTCAGCGTAGAGTATACCCTTGGTGCCCTTGAACTCCCGAGGCATCATCCTCTTGAAGTCCACTATAATACCCGGTCTTTGGTACTGCTGACCAGGGTGCTGCTGGTGCTGTGCGACTCTCTCCACAGCCTGGAGAGCCACCTGATGAGCATTCTCCATGCTCTCTCTCATCAGCTCCATCTGTGCCTAGTGTTCCCTTGCCTGCACCCTCTGAGCCTCATCCTAGACTCGCTGAGCCTCCACTGACGTCCTTTGAGCATCTACCATGCCCTAGATCAGCGCGAACATCTGTGCCCCATCAATGGGCATACCTCCGGAAAACATATTTGGTGGTGGTGGAAGGTGCTCCGTGACAGCTGGGGCAACCCTCGGAACAGGTATGGGAGGAGGCTCCCGAAAACTGCAGATACTCCCACATGAACAAGAGATATAGGAGAAACTCCAGATGTGTGCCCGTCAGGTCGAGAGGTGGCAGACCTCTCTGAAGCTGTGGGTCCCAATCTCAAAGACCTAGTCTTCGATGGCATCCTGAAGACAGACCGAAAATAATCAATTAAGGCAATAGATACGATATCATCAAGGAAGGACAGTAAAATTTTAAAGGAAGCAATTATTCAGAATAACATTATAAAGATCAGAAATTTTCTAGTTGTGATTGAGCATACTCTCGTCCTAGATCCTATTTCCTAAAGCAGGCTCGTAGCAATACTCTAAGTGAGCACCACTACGATATTGCTCTAATTGCGAATCTAGATCTACATAGCCAACCACTAAAAACGTGTTACGATCCGCACCCAGAAATTGGACATGAGCCGTGGGTACGTCCAGTCTATGCCGCAGCATCGACGGTAGAATGTTGTCTAGGTCTCAAAACTACCAAATATAACTCATAACATGTCAATGATATCAACTCCATAAGGAGGACAATGAATAAAACATTAATCAAAAATTCATAATATAGTCAATCAAAAAAATTATAGGAAGTAACTGGCACGATAAGATATAAGGATAAGAAAATACTGACATAAGTCAAGGACAACAAACAAAATACAACAGTAATCTAGAGTCTAGCTGTACAACATAAATAGTCTCAACATAAGTATAATCCAAGCCTCAGGTATTAGAATAAATAATACATAAATAGAACTGTCTAAATGCCTGCAAGTGGTGTCTTCTCTAAGGAGAGTGACTCCTCTAGGATCTCTGGTATGTAGTGTCCCTCTATACCTGGGCCATAGTGAGTAGGACAGAAGTCCTCCAGGTCCTCTGAAAAATATTATCCACTCAGGATTGGAGCAAAGCACAAGCACTAAACAACAGTTTCATTTATATTGACTAAACTATAATATAGTGTAAGAAAATACAACATAAAGAAATACTGGAATGATATATAATCAACAATAGTACAAACTAGCAATGAACAGATGAAAGTGAATGCTAGAACAAGTGAACTGGAATAAAGAAATAGAATCTCTAGCTAAGTGTTTAAAATAAGTTTATTATGTGATCAGCTTGGGACGAGATCAGGCTTGTTATATATGATTGGCTATGATACATGTGAGGTCAGGCTAACCATCTGGTTAACTATGATGCGAACAATGGTCAGGATAATCATATATAACAGACTATGAGGCATGTAAATGGTCAGGCTATACCCTACGTGATGTTTGGGGTGAGCTATAATGTATGTAGAGTGGAGTATGATCACATAATCAGCTAATATTTTTCTGTCTCCAGCTAACACGATGGATTCCAATCATGACTCCTCATGACATGTATATATGATGCTAACACGTGTATCCATAGTGTCATAATCAAGTATACTATACAACTAGAATCATAGAAATAATCAACATAATAAAAACTGTCAGAGAATGTACTCGCATGTGGTCCTGAGCAAGGAACTGTCAACAGAGAATAAACTGGAGTCCAAGAGTCCTATGTATTATGATATCAAATTTAGAAGGTGATATGGAACTATAAGCAAGTATAATTAGTTCTAGGTTAGGTACTTGGGTCATTTCTAGATCATTGTTATGGTTAGAGTCCATAACTAGGTCATTACCTTGGTACTATAGGTTTCTCTAAGTCATAGCAAGTTATACTAGCTATTACTAAGTTTACTAGAAAAATATAATACTATGTATCATATACCATACCTTAATATATTACCAATATCATACCTTGGTATCTCAACTCTCCTACACTAACTATACACTCTAGGTACTAGGATACTTCTTATTAGCTAGACATTAGAATATTTCTTTATACATATATATGGTAATAAGTATCACTTGATACCACTCACATAACAATTTCTCATCTTGCTAATCACTGGTAATCCTTACTTATATCATACTCCAACACCTTCATTAATAACTGACACCAATGCCAATGCCAACAGTCCAATTCACTACTGTAGGTAAAATTGTACACCCCTCACCAAATTTAACTGGGACAATACTCTACTAACCAACTCTCAAAACTCTCTAGAAACATATCTAACTATACACTAGCTTTATTATAACTCATTTGATGTGCAGGTAACTCCTACAACCCAATTTTGATTTTTGATGCTAAACTCCCACTTGGACACATTGCCATGTATATTTCTATGAACCCAAGGCCATGCACTAGATACATAATATAGTTCAGGTACTACTATACCTCTCACTTCCTACTGGCTTCTCCTCTACATAACTGATACCGACTGATTTCCCCTGACTCTCCTACTGCCCATGTATCAACTCTAGCATTCACCACTCCTTAACAACTGATACTAAGTATCAGTATCACACGTACACTGATTGCTAAAGCCTAACCCGAGCTCACAGGCTCATTCTGACATGTCCAAATTTACAAGCTATTTCAGTTAGTGAAATCTGAGACTTACCTGGTGCCAAGTGCACCCAATGATAGGCTTTACCCTGAGTTCACAAGATCTAGTCTATTGTTCAGACTGCACCCCCAAATTCTACATACAACTCGATCCTCAAACACCCTAACTGAACAACCTGCAAGTAAGGACTCACACCCCTCAAACTATAATGGCATCAGCTAATACATATATATGTATATATATATATATATATATATATATATATATAAAATTACTTTTATGCTAATCTCTATATTAACTAAACTAACATATCTCCACAACCTTAACCATACCAACCGACAGATACATCAGTTAACTAGTTTATACTAAGGTATCAACTCTTTCTTCATAACTTATACACCATCACACCTTCTCCTACACTCTGTGCACTGATACACTCACGAGTTCAAATGCACAGGAATACAGACCTACTGATACATTGAAACCCGATACTGCAGTGACCCTCACATTGAGCCCCCTCACTACTATATTCCTCAACCCACTGCTCACTGTTATTAAGGAGTTTTCCCCAAGTCTGTCTAGTTCACGTGTAGCAATTGGTACTGAATACACAGTTCGTACATCTACATATCCAAGGCAATCACACACACACACACACACACACATACACACACACACACACACACACACACACACACACACACACACACTGGGAACTCACTGAACTGATACTAACACAGTGATGCTCACTCCTCTCACTACACTCTACTGACACACTTTCATCTCACACTCACACGACTGAAACACTGATACTCTTATATTGATACTGTGTGCACAATGCACAGACACAGTGACACTGATACATAAATACACTGATACATTAATGCACAGTGCAAGAACTGAAAAAACCCGACTGCTCAGTGAGGAACCCGATTTCCCCCAATGTTGTCCCATGCCTTATATATATATATATATATATATATATATATATATATATATATATATATATATATATACGTGTACGTACATATATATACACATATATACATATATACATGTCAAAATGCATAAGATTTAAATTATTTAAATAGGCATTCCTTCTATTAAGCATTTCAACAAACACCTAGTGGGCAAATCTGGGATATTAATGATACATTACAAATCCTCATGCATAAATCCCCAAATGCAATAAACCATATACGTATAATCCATAAATATACACATATATACATATATGCATGATTAATGATACAAAAATTTAGGGAAAATGCATCCTTGGATCACAAAAACCCAAATACACCCATGACACCATGGGAAATCATCATGCAACCAAAAGAGTCTCATGCTCTCCCTAAAAAGTTATCCCTAAATCAATGGGTGGGCTCCTAATGGCCAAACAATTAATTAAAACAAAATTAAAATGAGGGTTTCTAGATTTTTATCTATTGGGAGATTGATTCCCAATGTAGCTTTTCCTTCTCCAAGTCTCCTTGTGCCGAAGCCTCTAGGTCTCCTTGAATGAGGAAAGAATGAGGGATCTAGGGCTAGAAATTCTGAAATTTGTGGAAGGAAATGAGGGTTTCTTCTTGAGGCTATTTTTAGGATTTTTTCTCTTAAATGATGAGTGGCTTGAGGGAGGCTCCCTCTTGTTTTATAGGGCTAGGAATAGGGTTTCTAATACATAAGGTCTATTTTTTCCTTCATGGCTTGTCATGAAGAACTAATTAATGAGGGGTTTATTAATTTATTTGAGGGATTAAACTAATTGCTAATTAAGTAGGATAGGCGTTTACCGGGCAGCTAAGTTGGTATGGAAGAACTGCTGCTAAGCGGGAAATCCTTCTCTATACAAGTTCTCGTACGAGGTTTTTGAACAGAACTTCGATAGGCGAGAGGTCTCTAGTGGGTTTTTAGGTCCAGTCCATTAACCCATGCATTAATAACACAATATAATACGTATATTATATATCATATAATGTATTAACATTATGTGATAAGTATGGTAAATGACAATAAATCCCCTATTCTAGAAATGTGGTAGTGACACAGTTACAGAGTGCCAACGCGGAGAGGGACACTACAGGATATACCCAAGACAGCGTTCAGATCTAGATATGATCATTAGGAGTTCCTAGTTATGCCATTTGGATTGACCAATGTACCAGCTATATTCATATCTCTCATGAATAACATCTTCATGTCTTAACTAAACCAGTTTCTGATAGTATTTATTGATGGTATCTTGGTCTATAGTTGGAGTGAGGAAGAGCATGAGGAGCATATTTGTGTAGTTCTTCAGATTCTTCGAGAGTATCAGCTGTACGCGAAGTTCAGCAAGTGTGAGTTCTGGCTTTATGGTATCTCATTATTGGGATATATTATTTCTGGTGGAGGAGTCAAGGTGGATCCCAAGAATGTGGAGGCTATTGAGAGTTGTACAGTACCTCGTACAACTTCAGATGTACGCAGTTTTCTGGGTCTAGTAGGCTACTACAGACGATTTATGGCAAACTTTTCTAGGATCCCTGCACCCTTGACACGGCTGACGTGTAAGGATGTGCACTTTGAGTTGTCAAAGGCTTGTCAGACTTCTTTCGAGAAGCTCAAGCAGAGTTTTATTTCGGCTCCTATTCTGACACTTCCAGTGGGACCAGGTGGCTTCTCAGTGTATTATAAGGCTTTATGAGTGGGACTAGGGTGTGTCCTTATGCAGCATGGTAGAGTGATAGCTTATGCGTCTCGGCAGCTTCAAAATCATTAGAAGAGTTATTAGACGCATGATCTTGAGTTGGCAGCAGTAGTATTTGCACTTAAGCTCTGGAGGTATTACCTATATGGTGATCGAGTGGAGATCTTCACAGACAACAAGAGCTTGAGGTATTTGTTCACATAGAAGGAACTAAACATGAGTCAGAGGAGGTTGCTCAAGTTATTGTCGGACTACGATCTTGACCTTCAGTATCATCCAGGGAAGGCCAATGTCGTAGCAGACGCCTTAAGCAGGAGAATAGGAGCTTACTTCTTGACAGAGCAGTGCCACATTTTAGAGGATCTACAGAAGATGGGTATCGAGGTAGTATTACCTGATGATATCGATTTTATGGCGAGTCTACAGGTTCAGTTGTTTGTGGTAGAAAACGAAAGAATGAAAATGTATTCAAGATGGGGTTTACACAAAACCTGCCTTCTTTGGTTTACAAACAAACTTGTACAATTTGATCCTATACGAGAATGTGGGAGTACAATTTATTTAATCTGGATAAATATTGCTATAGGTGTCTGATCTGCAGTCGATCACTTTAGCCCTTGGACCACACGATGATGAAGAAGTGCCGTAGAAGACAGGAAGCAGCTTCGAAGGTTGCAGAAGAGGGTGGATGCACGATGCCAAAGTCGTCGATTCCTACTCTTTGCCTGAGCTCCGGATTCTTCTCTCTCTCTCTCTCTCTCTCTCTCTCTCTATCTCTCTCTCTCTCTCTCTCTTTCTCTCTCTCTTGACCTCTGGTTCGTTCTTTCTTGGAAGTTTTTAGACCAATTCCTTCGATCCTCCAATTTTTTGTCGACCTTGTTCCTCATTGATAGAGGTCTCTATTTATAGAGTTTTAGTGACAGTGACCACTCCGTCGGTGTAGAAACTGAGGAGTGGAAAGTATAGCACCCTTTTACACAACGGTTAAAATAACCAATGCCTGCGTATAGATGATCCTTTGAATGAGCGTGTAACGCGGGTCCAACTAAGGGACAAAACACGTATAATCGCTACAAAGATCACGGCGTAGAGGCCACGTAGGTAGGTATCCCTTGTGTAAAAGAGGTGGGCGTAGAAGCCAATGTCTGTCACCATGGCGTAGAAGCCAAGCAGGCATAGAAGCCGAATAGGCGTAGAAGTTGAGCGGTCATAGAGGCCGAGTGGGCGTAGAAGACGAGTGGTCATAGAGGCCGAGTGGTCATAGAGGCCGAGTGGGCGTTGAAGACGAATGGGTGTAGAAGCCGAGTGAGCGTAGAAGCTGAATGGGCGTAGAAGCCGCTGCGTACCGTGCTAGAGTGCTGATGTGGACGTCTTAGCCAAAATTACGGCTTTTGAAGATATAATCAAATCTCTTGCATTAAATGCAGAGATTTGCCACCATCCTGTGCATTAAATACAGAGACGTGTTTTTGAAGGTTTGCAGCCCTTCTGTGCATCAGTCGCAGAGACGTGCCTCAAGAAACTGTCACCGCTCTGTGCATTAGACGTAGAGACGTGCCTCGAACAACTGTCATCGCTCTGTGCATTGGACGTAGAGACGTGCCTCGAGCCCCGTACGGAGTGCAGCTTTTGATGTGGCAGGCGGTTTGTCTACTGTAGAGCGTAAACAGCTTATGTCTGCCTGTGTAAAATAAGGCAGCATATCCCTTCGTGCACGTAAAAGCAGTTTACGCAAAGGAGATAGGGGTAAATGACAGCCTGGGTCACAGTGCTATGCCATCATTATAGCCGTCGTCTGGATATTCGAGCAATATCCCTTTGTCAGAAGTCCAGACGTCAGGTTTATTGCAGGATCTGACAGGTTCATTGTAGAATCTGACAGGTTCACTTCGGAGAATGCGAAGCGTTTCTCGTACACTTCAATGCTGCGTTGGAAAGAGGATGGGTTTTACGCCCAGGAGTCGATGAAGCACCCTGTTTATGCCGAAGCAGTTTTTGGACGTACTGCCTTACTCGGATGGTCCTTTGAATTTATTTTTTCACGCTGTGTTTAGCAAAAAAAGCTCTGTTGCACGCTTGATGGCTCTGAAGGCCTCTGTTTATGCTGCTCTGCATCAATATGCTACGTATAGCCATCCGACGTATTTTTCATGTTTCTACATCAGTCTTCTATAGTTGAGAGGATCAGAGACGAGCAGACTACTGATGTCAAACTTTTGCAGCTCAGTGCAAAGTGTGAGTCAGGACGCAGATCAGAGTTGAGCATTTATGAGGATAAGACTCTAAGTTTTGGGAGTCGACTTTGTGTACCGAGAGGAGATATTCGGCAGAAGGTAATGTTAGAGGCCCACAGTTCTCAGTACTTGGTGCTTCTTGAAGGGACAAAGATGTATCAGAATATTTGTCAACACTTCTGGTGGAATGGTATGAAGAAGGAGATAGCTCGGTTCATTTTTCGGTGTTTAGTCTGTCAGCAGGTCAAGGACGAGCATCAGAGACCGGCCAGAATACTTCAGCCTTTACCGATTCTGGAGTGAAAGTTGGACCATATTACTATGGACTTTGTGACCGGTCTTCCTAGATCCCCGTCTGACAAAGATGCTATATGGATTATAGTGGATCGACTCACGAAGGTTACTCACTTTCTTTCTTTCAGAGTAGGCCAGTTTACAGAGCAACTACCTGAGAGGTACATGAGATAGATAGTTAGATTGCATAGCATACCATTTAGTATAGTTTCTGATAGAGATTCGCGGTTCACGTCTCATTTTTGGCAGAGCCTATAGCAGAGTCTGGGTACTAGGTTGAAGTATAGTTCAGCCTACCATCCGCAGATAGACGGATAGTCGGAGCGTACTATTCAGACTTTGGAGGATATGCTTCGAGCTTGTACACTTGACTTCGGTGGATCTTGGGAGGATCACTAGCATTTAGTAGATGTAAAACCCCCTTCCTAGAAAATCGTATATACCCTTTCTATTTATTATTAATTAAATTATAGTAATTAGGTCTAAATAGGAGAAATAGATTTTTAATAATTTTTATGTTAGGTGTTCGGGCACTTAGAGGACTTATGGGACCATCAGGATTTTTTCGGAATTTATTCCATGTAGGAGACCCCTTGAGCTGTTGCTAGCCTAACGGTGTGCATTAACCTAACATATAAATTTTCTTATGTGTGAATATATATATATATATATATATATATACAATATATATGTATATATATATATTTAAAGAAAGAAAGCAAAAGTATTAATAGAAATAAAACTAACTAATATAATAATAATAATAGTAATATTACTTGAATACTTAAACCATTTTATTTGCATTTGCTTTAAGACCTTAGTACTTGCTGCAAGCAAGCATTAGCAATTGCTTCCCCTACAGCCAACTTGAAATTGACCGAAACCCTTCAGCAAACTTGTTGAGAAGCCCGACCTATTGCTACAGACCTCTTCAGTGCAGCGTTAACCCGCTCCAAACCGCTCAGCCTCTCTCTTAATATATATAATATATATATATATATATATATATATATATATATATATATATATATATATAGTTAGTTCTCAAAACCCTAACCTAAATTTCCAGACCTCCTCTTCCCATCTAGAGCTATCATCGCAGCCAGAGAAGCCCCGCCAAGCCATCCAACCATCCCGTCGACGCCGACCTCGCGAACTGCAGTTTTCCACTCGAGGCACCTTCGCTCCGGCGTGATTTTCTGTCGACTTGCTCGACCAAACGTTGTTCCGTTTCCATAGGTATGATCAACCCTCAACCCTCTTCCATAGTTGTTTTATAGCCAACCTCGGAAAACGTGTGCCCCTAGGTAAAAAATAGCGTCCAAAGTAGACGGACAGACCCAATTCTGGAATCGCAGAATTCCAGAATGACCACCCGTATTGCCGAGTTCGTATCTCCCACCACAGAGATCCAAATTCGGTGATTCTTTTTGATACACGTAGAATACCTGACCTAGTTTATTTTATGTTAAATAACCCTATGCTATTAGTTGCTGTGGACATAATTATATTCGTCACAAAACTGCGCGCACCCACTTTTTCTGGTTTTCTGAAAGTTGGAAAACGGAGTGCGCCCCGCCAAACGGGACCGCCCCGCCGTGTGCCAAGTGTACCGTATGGTGCACACAGCGTATCCGGACACGTAAAATTTCGTGGGGACTGAATCGGACGCGTGTACGCGCCGGAATCAGGCCGTATCCGCGGACACATTTCGTGTCGCAACTTTTGTAGAACTCGCACGTATTTTGTGCACGCTTGTCATATTACGACAAAACTTGCGCCACTGGACTCGTGGTAACGCGCTGGTCCTGTGACCTAATTTTCACGCATTTCTGAGACGGTTGACCAAATCGCCAATTGGCGGGCCCCACAGTTGACTTTTTGGACAAAATTCTGTTCGGCCCATCGAAATCCACATTTGGACATACCATTGGGTTCGTATTGACATCTAGAGTTGTTTGACCTATAGTTTATCCCATTTAGAGACTTTTATCCTTGGCACGCTTTTTGGTGCAAAGTGGGCCACACATGGACCCCACTTTTACCCAAAATTATCGTTTTGCCCCTGTGTCCAAATTGGACAAAAGGGATGTGCTTTTTAGCTATTTTGCTCATTCCAAAAATGTTGGTGATGTTTATTTCAGCATCCGGAGACGTTTGTTCGGAGTCCTTAGTTCCAGGTTCAGTGTCCTTGATATTTGGGCGCGTACACTTTACATATTTCTTGCCAGGCAAGTATACCTTGCCATTGTACTGTTTTTACATTCCATATAAGGCATGCATATTTATTTTTTGTTTATTTAGTTCATTTATTTTAACTGCTATATAAACTGTGCGTCCAAGGAAACTTGGGTGCAACGACGGTGTCGTCGTACTATGTTTTTATTTATGTATATGCATTAGACCTATTTTATGAGACTACCCCATCTTTATGAGGCATTTATGTTTCATTGGCCATGACACTATTCTTACACAAGTGTGAGTCACATGTAGGACACGGACTTGCGTACTCGGCTGGCCACCGGTACGTATAGGTCGTGCGACGGATAGGGATAACTGCCAATAGAAACTTTGCATGCTAGTAAACCTGGCGGTTATTAGAGGTTTATCGTATCATGGACATGACATGCTTAGAGCATTGGGTGGAGAGAACAACAAGTAAGGCATTTGGGCTCCTTTACACTTTTTCTTCTGTAACCCGGAAGCTCCGCTGGAGATATGGTCGGTGATGACCCCTATACTACTTGGCGGGCCTCTGCCGTTCAAAAGACGACATGCCTTTGAGGCCCATGGTTCTCCGAGAGATTCATGCCAATCCCAGTTTTCAGCCAGATAGCCCACTTGGTGGAAAGTTGTTCTCAAACTGCATTCACATAGATGGTTAGACGATCCCAATAGATGTTTATTTTTAGTACTTTATTGGCATGTGCTTTTTGTATCTTGTTACGTTCCTCTGAGGACCTGGTCCCTTCCAGATATAGGTGAGCAGGAGTACCCGCAGGAGTATGGACCTGGACCTGACGCTACCTATCAGTCTGAGGAGATCTTACCTTCTGATTATATGTGATTCATTGCAGCTGTTTAGAGATTCTAGTTGCTATTCTTTTCTAGACATTTATTCTTATATTGGAGTTTATTCTCTTCTCTCTTTAGTAGTTTATTATAGTCGATTTGCAGTGGATTTGTTTCCATCCGACTATCACACTTTAAGATTACTATTTGAGACTGCTTCTTTGATATTCATTTATTGATTTCTATTATTCTATTATTTGTGCTGTCGATGAGATATAGAACTGCGTGTGACTTGTTGTGACATATATTACCATTGTGGATTGGATATTCATGTACAGCGTACGTGTGTATATGGTTTCCATACATTGGAGTTCGTATACATACGGCTGGCGTGTTACGTATTCCTAGTCCTACGTATTTTGGGACTGGGGCGTGACAGTAGAGTTCTCCTATAACAATAGCTTCCAGGCGAGCATTCAGATGGTACCCTTCGAGACTTTGTATGGTAGGAGATAAAGATCAGCGTTAGCTTGGGATGACATTGGCGAGAGGCAGATGCTTGGTCCAGAGATGATTGCTCAGTCGATTGGAGTGATCAGGAAGATCAGATAGTATCTCAGAGTGGCTCAGGATCGCCAGAGTCATTGGGCATATCAGCACTGTCGTTATCTTGAGTTCTATGTCGACGATCATGTATTTATGAGAATTTTGCCTACCCGTGGAGTTATCAGATTTGGAGTGCGGGGAAAGCATAGTCCCAGATACATAGGCCCGTTCGATATTCTCGAGCGAGTTGGAGACGTATCATATCGTCTAGCTCTTCCACCATCGCTTCATGAGGTACATGACGTCTTTCACGTGACTCAGTTGCACTGGTATATTCCAGACTTGAGCCGTACTCGTTATCCATTTCTCTTTGACTTGGGAGGTATACTTATTCGTATACCCGTGTCCTATCTTAACCTGTACACGTGATTGATTGTTAGCTTATCTATTATATCTGTTATTATTATTTTTTCTGATTTCTTGTTATTTTTAAGAAAAATTTATGCTCATATGAGTTTCCTGCTTATTTCAGTTTCGTGCTTACTTTCTTGGATTTTCTTGTCAGTTGATTTTGGATCCTTATAGAAATTCTGAGAATGGAATTTCTCTTAGGAGGGGAGAGTTGTGAGACTCATCTCACAGTATTTGTATTTTATGATGATACGTATTTTGAGCTAGTTATTGCATTTTATTGGATCTCGAGGAAGCTCAAAAATTATCAAAATTGAAACTTTACTACCTGACCGGTATACCAACGGTATACTATAATATATCGAAGGTATACTGTCCGGCAGATATTTTTTCACTTTTCGAGATATTTTTGAGATATTTCTCTATATATAGTACTTGATTCATTTTATTTCTTTCTTTCTCTTTCTCTTTCTCTTTCTCTTTCTCTTTCTCTTTCTCTTTCCTCTCTCCTCTCTTTTTTATTTCTCTCTCGAGCTTGGAGCATGGTCTTGAGACCTGCAGTGTGGTTTATGAACCCCTTTGTGGTAGGAGACTAGAAGGTTTAGGCGGGGAGCTCGCTTTAGTAAAGTACAACTTGCCGATTTTTTGAAATTCTTTTACTTTCTGTCATTTTACTTTCCTGGAGCTTTGGTTATTGCTTTTTAGGTTAAACTTGCTTTACTATTATTGTACATATCATGATTTCTAGCCTAGTGACCGTCACGGTTTTGATTTATGGTAGAATCTTGTTCCGTCGGTTCCGGAGTTGTGACCGTGAGATTTAGTTTATATTGTGATATGAGACTTAGCCTAGACTTAAATTCTTGTTAGACTTGGTTCTGGTAATTTTTGGGGTTTGATTTGGGTCCCAGAAATCAGACTTGACGTTAACCATGTTTATTCTTGGAAACTGGCATACCGATGGTATACTACAGTATACCGACGGTATACTGATTTTGACCGACTTGGATTTCTAGATATTTTCTATGAACTCTATCAGTATACCGAAGGTGTACTACAGTATACCGACGATATACCGATCTTGCCGACATTGTTAGTTATTTTTCTTGGCCGGCATACCGACGGTGCAATGGGTTGTGTCGACGGTATACCGATTTATGGAACCTTATTTTCCAGTAACTTTTTGCCTACTTGGAACGGCATACCGACGGTATACCATTTTTTGGAATCCAGAACTTGTTCTGTTTTTGCTATCTCTAGACCGGTATACCGACGTATATTGGACTGTACCGACGGTATACCGATCGTACTCTTTCTTTAGGAATTCTTTGGTTTTTGTGATTTTGTTATGATACTTTTAGCTTTTGCTTGGACACACGATGACTTGACCTGATTTGTACATGAACATACATAGTTTCAGATGACTTGACTTAGCTTTACTCGACTTCACCCGGTTTTGCCCAGCTACACGTGATGACATGATTGAATGGATTTGACTTGGCATGACTTTACATAGCTTCATCGGACATGGCTTGACTTGGTTTTATCTGTCTGGACATGGCTTCACATGGTTTTATATGGCTTTACCTGGTTTCATATGGCTTTACCTGGATTAATATGGCTTCACTTGGCTTTACCTAGCTTTACTTTGTTACAGGTAGCTTGGTTGTTGTCTTGGCTTACATGAGTCTGTTTGTGCAATGTATATTAAACTTGTTTATATTACTACTAGAAATTATTTTGTTGCATCATGTCTAGGATGGATTATGCGGAATGCCACACCCGGATTCATACAAGAAATTGCTAGGGGTTAATAACTAGAGATTCACTTAGTACATGGCTAGAGATTTTCCTAGATTGTATGCAGTCCCAGTTATTCATATAGTTATCTTGAGGAGTATCCAATGGTTTATATTATGGAGTATCTTGTGGAGTATTCGGTGCCGGTTTGTGCGTATGGATATCCCGGATGGACTACAGGGGCATGCGATCAGAAGGAACTCTAGCATTCACGTTGCATTATAATTGTTAATAATTAGGATTGTGATAACCCTAGTTAGTTAAAGTATCAAGCCGTACTTATATGAATTACCGTGATTTATGGATGATGGATTGTCTACGCTTTACATAATCATACTTTTATTTTCATCACTTGCTACTCTATTGCTTATCAGTTCAGGATATGTCTCATCGCATGTTTACTGTATTTATTTTATTATCCTGGTATCTTTTATATTCAGTCTTTATCTTCAGTATTTGTATTGCTTGTGTTGTTGGTTTAAGTTCCTAGATTGGCTTTCTTTGTGGTACTTGCTATTTGGGGGTCTGACCTCACAGGTTTTGCATGGCCAGATCCAGTAGCAGCACCGGAGGATCTTTTGTAATTTTCTGAGGATGGTGGCCACTAGGAGCACCAAACCGCTTGAGTGGGTTTTTTTACTTCTCCACTCTGATGTACATTCTACTTTTTTTGGCGTTTAGCCACCGAGCACATATTTAGCTCGTGTTTTGTTTTGATCAGTTAGCCTACGGGCAATAGCATGATTGACTTATCCTAGGGTTGATCATGTATGACTTAGATTCTGGCTAGTATATTCATTTTGTTTTTACTAGCTTCATGGTCATACGTATATTATAGTTTGTGACGCTTTACTATTATATTTCAGCTGATCTTACATATTGTTATTATTTCTGTTGTTCTTGTGATTGAGACACTAGGGTTGTTAAACCTAGGCTTGACTGTTGGTTTGTAGTAGTGACACATCATGTCTTACAGCTTCACCATATACGCGGAGTACCGGCGTGCTCTAAGTATGCGTAGATGGCCTTGTCAGCCCCGCTCTCTAGTAATCTGGTTTTGGGGTATGACTTGCGTTATGCAACATAGGCACACATGTCATCACGCCTGGGGGACAACTATCAATTTCACGGAATTGGGGCATGACAGCGAGGACGTCTACCTCAGGGTGTTATCTCTGACCCCCCAGGGCAAATAGTCCTCAGTGCCCCAGGAACCAGTCGTAGGATTATCCTTGCGCACAAGTTGTCCGAGACCAATGCGTGAATGCACTCTATCAATTAAACTCTAGGATGCATGATGTCGATGAACCATCAGATAACTCTACAGTACAAGCAGACAAGTCGATCAAGCAGGGTTCAATAGCTCTTTACATCTCTAATAACACACCCTACTTTATCACAAGGACCGTGCCTTAAGGTGCACTATTAGTCTCTTCTCTCTCTGTGCGGACAAGTTGCCATCTCTTTCTATATAACTCTTTATAACAGTACAAGCATTTCATACAGTTATATCTTTTAAGCAACAAGGAAAACATGCAAGCAATCTCTATTAAAACAGACATAGCACAGTTCTTTTATCTTTTTAACTAAGCATGCAGTTCTACTCTTTTCTTAGAATATAAAGAAGGAACATATTCAAGCATTCTTTTACTCTACTCTATTTGCATGTCCGAAGTTCATTCAATAGCAGTGTCCGTGTATACTTAGCATGCAATACTTTTTCTATACTTAGCAGGACAAGGGTTCGTTCTTTAGATAATCAATACGAGTTCTCTTATTAAATATACAGGGTCATACTCTATCATTTTCCTTATGAACATTAACTTTTTAGCACAAGCAGTTATAAAAATTAGATTCTTTATTAGGCATAAAAGAATCAGAGAATAAAGTTTTTTCTACTAAACCTGATCAATCATCTTGTGTCCCGACAGGGAGCTCTTCAGGAAGGTTACCTCTTGAGCCAGCAAACCAATCTATCTTTTATATTATGCTAATGTGGAGCGGGGAACTACATACTTACCTACCGAGAAAAGTTTTATCCTCGAAACTCAAGGAAAAACTTTCGATATCCAGAGCAGCAATAGTACTCATCCCTCACCATCCTCAATCGAAAAACTCTAGTAATCAGAAATCACATCTCTCAAGCAATAAACCAATCAAGAAAACTTTTACCGACATATTTGATAATATTTACGGATTCATTGTATAGAATGCTCATCACAACAACTATATCAAGTTGCAAGGAAATATCTTGATTTGAAGCGAAGCAACAGAATAGCCAAAGGATCGAGTTACTCTGATACCACAATGTCACATCCCGATCCTGCAAGGGTCGATCGTCCTCGTATTGGGCCTTATGGAACCGATCATCCTTGCATGGGCGTGATGTCGTGCAAGCCTAAGTTGCGCTTGCACAAGGCCAAGGCTTGAACAATCATAACATAAGCTATTCAGAGATGGAAGCAGCGGCACAATTTGAAGAAAGGTAAAGAACAAAATGGAATAAGAAAAAAAAACTCTTTTTTGATATCTGAAATGATTACAAGTCAATGCCAATTAGCTTACATAATACAGAATTATAATGACATCGTTCCATACATTACATCCCTTTATACAGAAATTTTTTTGATACATATCAAGGCATCGACTCCAGATTTTTGGCTCCTAAGGATAAGGTCCTACTATCGTTCTTCGGACAATCAATGTCACTACCATATTTTCTAGGAAAGGGTATTTTAGTAATTTTATAATTAATTAAATATTGTGCATGATAAATAATTAATTATTTTTTTATTTAATTAATTTTAGATGTTAGTTATTTATTTTGGGCTTGTGTTAGTGGACCTAACTAGTTTAGTTTAGACTTATGAACCAACATGTATTAATTGTTAGATTTTAGCTCATTTAGAAAGCCCATTGATTAGGAGGTTGATTAATTTAATTAAACCATTAGACTAGAAGCTTTTCTCCTTAATTATTTCTTCATGAGAGGCCCCAAGGAGTATAATAGACATTACATAGTGACTTAAGGAAGGGGTAGAGGGAGCCGGCCTATTAAAGAAGAGGAGAAAAGTTTATCTCTCCTCTTTTCATTTGAAAACTAGATCTAGAATTTTCCTCAACCAAATTTCTTCATTCCCATATCATTTTCCTACCAAATTTTATCCAAATTCCTTCCCAAATCACTATTGGAGGCTAGTGGAGTAAGGATCTAGAAGGAGGAAGCAAGGATCTACAAAGAGGAGCAAGATCTACAAGTTGGAGGCCAATTTTATCACATTTGGAGGTTTCATTGGGAATCCATCTTCCAATAGATATAATTCAGTTTTTCTCTTAATTTAGGTTCTAAATATGAGATTTAACTATAAGAAATCAACCCATATGCATAGGCTACCCATAGGATTTGGTTTTGTGTTCATAGGAGGTCTATTGAGAAAGTTACGGTACTTTTTGTTTCAATTTTGGAGGAATTCCGAGATTGACATTTGTTGTGTGTGTCAATTGGTCCTATAGATTAATTTGGCATGTTCTTGTGTGTTTGGGGCTATTGTTGTGTCCACAATTGGGTACGTGTAGGTCGTATTCCAATAATTTGGTGATACGTGTTGATTTGGGGGTTTTCCTCCGACACGGGACTTTGAGCATGTCATATTTTGACACAGACACGTAGATTTGTGTTTGATTCTTTGTATTGTTCATAAATAATATATTAGACTTGTTTGTGTCCTTCGGGGTACATTTAGATGTATGGTGGACTCGTGTCGCAAGCGTATCCAAGATCTAGTGGGAAACGGGTGTGATACGCTCCATGTGTTTGTGCAATTTAATTTTAGATCTATTTCTCCATTGTTCTTAGTCATGGTAATGTATAATCATAAATATGTATATTTTGGTGTATATATATTTATGTATTAATGTGTCTTAGATCTATGTATCTATTATATCTATGTGTATATAATTTTATGTAGTTATTATTCTACATATGTAAGATCTATTATATATTGTAGTATATGTATATATATTGTAGTATATATATATATATATATATATATATATATATATATATATATATATATATATATATATATATATATATATATATATATTTGTTGTTATATACATACTTATATGTTATATGTATTTATATTGTATATAATTATATATACATGTACGTATATATGTTACTATATATATGTATGTTATGTCATAATAGTTATTATATATATGTTGTAGAGGTGTGTGTATGGTTACATTTTTTTTTATAGTTGTAAGTTATATATATATATATATATATATATATATATATATATATATATATTATATAATGTGTTTTATATATATATTATATTATGTGTTATATAAGAGTTGGGAAAAGGCGATAGCAGCGATGGCGACAGATTCTTGTCACAACAGCAGTAGCATTAGCACACAGCAGCCGCAACAGCTATAGCGACAGCAACAGCAAACATAGTAACAGCAGCCGCACCAGCAATAGCAACAGCAGCAGCAGTAGTGAAGGCTGCAGCAGCAACAACGACAACAGCAGTTCAGCAACGACAGCAGCAAAAAATCGTCGTAATAACAGCAGTATCTGCAGCAGTATCAGCAGCTATAGCGACGATCAGAAAGGGTCTTTTGCGACAGATCTGCTATTTTGAATATATATATTAGGTATTTAAATATAATAGTTATATATATTTGTATATATAGGGTATTAATATATATGTTCATAATTGCTAATTGTGTTTTAGTACACTATATTTAATAATTAGTTGTAACATATAGTTATTAATGGGTAGTTAGTATAAACAAGGTTTTGGAAATTACCTTGAAATACCAAAGTGTGCATCAAGGTATTTGGGGATACCCAAGATATTGGGTTTGGGTATCAAGATTGAGGTTTAGTGTTGCGATACCAAGTTGGTTCAAAACCAAGGTATCATTTAATGTTTTTAATTAGGATTTTATATATTTAATATTTGTTTGATATGTATATGTGATGCTTTACCTATTTTTTACGTATCCTGAGATACGGTATCCTAGTATCCTAAGATATAACTTTTATGACCTAGACTCTAGTGTTTGGACCCAATATAATTGAGATTAGACTCATGCAACCTAGAAATAGGTAGTTTGACATAATTGACCATAGTTTGACTATAGTTTACCATAGTTTGGTTTAGAGTTGACTTAGTTTGGCTTTTGACTTAGAATGACTTGTTGACCTAGAAGTTGACTTGTTTTACTTATTTTCTTTCCGAAACCTTGTATTGATGTTATATTCCATATCTAGGTTTTTGAGGCACTGTATCAGGCATCTGTGAGACTGTTCATTGGACTTCAGGCGAGTATATTCTCTGATAGTTTCTCATTTATGATATCCTTTATGTTTATTGTATCTAGTGTAGATATGCATGTTTTTCTTGACACGATAGTTACACGGATTGGTATATCCGAATCTCGTCATGAGATATTATTCCTTGTATATGGTGTATCTTGTGCAAGTCTTATTTTATTGATTATCTTGTGCATGTACAGACACTGATTCTCGGGAAGATTTGCTACCTTCCTAGAGAATCCCGTGCCATAGCATACCATGGTTGGATCTATTATACCAGTAGGGGTGGAGAGTATCTTAGTGTAGATATGTGATCATACCCTCCTTGTGCATGTCTTGTTCCTTGTTGGTGTTGATCATACACCGCATGTATGATCAACTAGGCCATTATACTTTTCTGTAAGTTCCCAAGCCGATTACATGTTAAGCTGGTACTCACATACTTAGACATTAGTATTTTTGTTCATTGTCATATTATTCATTCTTGTATTTATTCTATTATTTTCTTATTCTGTATCTCTTGTATCTATTGTGCATCTTGTATATTTACATCTATTTACTGTTACATAGTTTTTATCATTGATTAAAACTGCTATTAGAGATATACTCTGCTCCTTTTCTGACTGGATATATTTTCCCAGATGACACTGAGGAGTAGTACCCTATACATTATGGACCTCAGGATGTTGTGGGTTTAAAGTCAGAGACCCTTGCTCAGGAGGGACTTATCCTAACTGAGGCAGATGACCCGAGATTAGTAGCTTCTTAGTATTCTTTTGTACTGGATTTGTCTCCAGCTTATTGTTAGTATTCTTTCAGACTCATTGATGTTATTATTTAGACTCATGAGTTATATGTGAGTTTTCTATTCTTTATCTTATTCATGCTCGTTCCATCTTAGATCTGTGATTGAGTATATGGTTATTGTTGGTGGTTCATTATATTGCTAGATAGATTACCCAGACAGCGTTCTACCGCTGATTCTGCGGCGTAGGCTGGGCGTTGTTCTCGACTTGCATTCCTACATCGGGTGCGGGTCGTGACACATTTTTAGTGGTGGCCCATGCAGGTCAGGCTTCACAAGTTATACGATGTCGTGGTAGTACGACGACTTAGTTGTACTATTGTAAGCCTGTGTCAGGATATAGGATATAGGCTATAGGCTGAGAATACTCAATCACATCTAAGAAAAATTATTTTGATTCATTCAACTATTCTCCTTTGATATTGACATTTGATCTTTTAAACTGTCCTTTCCTTTAAAGTCTTACATCATGTGCCATATTGATTCTTTCTTTCGCTTTATCTCATGATGCCTCCTAAGACTATATCACAGCAGGGGAGAGTAGTTTCTGAGAGGTATACGATATCTCGAGGGCATGCACTAGTCACTTTTTTGGTGATTGGAGTGTCAGCTGCTTTCGGAGGTCCACCACCTACTCAGAGGACTATGCCAGCTGTATTTGAGGGGCTTCCACCTCCACCTCTCGTGCCAACAGAGGCGACACAGATGTTTATACTGTTTTGTGAGATGCTAGAGGCACAGAGGGCTTAGTCTGAGGCGCATCAGAAGCAGATCGACGTTTTACGGCAGGGCATCGAGAGTGATCATCAGCTTGCTCATGTCATAGTAGAGAGAGGATTTTCGGTCCAGCAGCAGGTTGCTCCATAGGCTGCTCAACTTCGGCCAGGCAACATTCAGTACTTCAAGAAGCTAGAGCCTAGGGTCTTTAAGGGGATGGAGGGCATCGTCTATGCTGATGTTTGGCTCAAGGATATTGAGCGTCTTATGAGGGTGACCCATCTTTCTGAGGATCTGAAGGTTGAGACGGTAGGACTTCAACTGTTCGACGTCGCCCGCACTTGGTTTAGGAATGAGCTGATTCTTGTTGATGCGGGACAGTCTTGGGAGGTATTCGAGGACCTCTTCAAGAAAAATTTCTTCGCTCGGGCAGACAGGCTAGACTTGGGGAGGCAGTTTAAGAGCCTCATTCAGGGGAGCATGTCTGTGGATGAGTACGCTGCGCAGTTCGGCAGGTTGAGCCGATTTGCAGAGTATTTGGTGAGAGAGCCGGAGGTTCGGGCTATTCATTTCTTTGAGGGTCAAAACTGGGAAGTGAATATCCTTATTCCGTCTTTTTATGAGACATAATTGGAGATACTTGCGGAGGCACGCAAGGTTGAGCATGAGTTGGGTTTGAAGCCCAAGAGAGACCGTGATTCTTTTCTGGGGCAAATAGCAGTACAATATCTGCCAAACGTCCTTATTTCTAGTCCAGGCCTTTCCAGCAGCCACAGCAGCACCAGACTCCAGCTAGGGCGCCGTTTCACCAGGCACCACAGCAGCAGAGACAGTTACAGTAATCTTTCTGCCACTTCTGCAAGAAGCCCGACCACATCTGGGATATTTGCAGGAAGAGATTGGGAGTTTGTTTGTATTATGGTACTGAAGGGAATCAACTAAGGGAGTATCCTTCCAATCCTAATCGTGCAGTTCAGGGAGCAGTTTCAGCTCCGAGGGCATAGATGAGACCACCTACAGTACAGCCGAGGGGACCGCTTCCGACACAGCAGCAGCGTTATGTCCAGCATCAGCAGCAGGGAGGTGCATGTCAGGGATGAGCGTTTACTATGACCGTCGAGGAGGATGAGCCCACCGGAGATGTCATCGCAGGTTCTATTCTTCTTGATTCCATTCCAGCTTTAGCTTTGTTTGATAGTGGTGCTTCCTATAGTTTTGTATCTATTTCTTTTGCTCTGAAGCATGGTTTGGTAGCTGAGTCTTTGCTTAGGACTTGCAAGATCATGACCGGGGGAGGCATTATCCTGGTTAATGATATTTGCAAGGATCGAAGAGTTACTCTAGGAGGTCGGGAGTTGAGTGCGTGTCTACTTGTAATGCCACTTCCGAGCTACAAAATTATACTCGGGATAGATTGGTTTAGTAGGCACTATGCTAGCATAGATTATAGATGAGGTAGATCCTTGTTTGGTCTGCCAGGAGAGCCAGAGTTCGAGTTTCCTAAAGGAGCTGTAGAGCAGGGAGAAGGCATTATTTGTGGAGCTATGGTAGAAGACAAGGAATTGTCGTATCCGTTGATAGCAAAGTTCTTGGATGTGTTTCCTGAAAAATTGTCAGGATTGCTGCAATATTGAGATATTGAATTCTCTATAGACTTGGTGCCAAGTGCAGAACCAATTTTGTAATATGTCTATAGAGTAAACAACAGCGATCTGGTCGAGCTGAAGAAGCAGATGGACGAATTATAGGATAAGGGGTTTATCATATCGAGTTCTTCACCATGGAGAGCCCCGGTATTGTTTGTACCGAAGAAAGATGGATCGGTGCGCATGTGCATTGATTACAGGGCTTTGAATAATCTTACTATCACGAATAAGTACCCTTTGCCACGGATTGATGATCTGTTCGATCAGTTGAGTGGTGCCAAGTTGTTTTCTAATATAGACTTGAGATCAGGCTACCACCAGGTGAAGGTGAAGCCGGAGGACATACCGAAGACTTCTTTTAGAACTCGGTATGATCAGTACGAGTTTATGGTAATATTGTTTGGGTTGACTAATGCACCGGTAGTATTTATGAACTTGATGAACAAGGTGTTCCATCAGTACCTTGACAAGTTCATGGTGGTGTTCATCGACGACATACTCATATACTCGAAGACACCGGAGGAGCATGAGGAGCATTTGCGGATTGTGTTGGAGGTGCTGAGAAAGGAGAAGCTGTATAGGAAGTTGACCAAGTGTGAGTTCTTCCTGGACAAGATGGAATTCTTGGGGCATGTTATGAATGGTGATGGTATTTCAGTAGATCCGAAGAAGATCGTAGCAGTAGAATCTTGGAAGACCCCAAGTTCGGTAGCAGAGATCAGGAGTTTCTTGGGATTGGCAGGCTACTACAGGAAGTTTGTGCAGGATTTTTCGAGGATTGTCGACCGATGACCATACTCACCAGGAAGGATGTAGAGTTTGTTTGGACGGAGGATTGCCAGGTTGCTTTTGAGGAATTGAAGAAGAGGTTGACGTCTGCTCCTATTTTGACGTTGTCATTAGGGTCTGCAGGTTTCACTATTTATAGTGATGCATCGGGGAAAGGTTTGGGTTGTGTTCTTCAGCAGAATGGGAAAGTGATTGCCTATGCATCCAGGCAATTACGTCCTCATGAAAAGAACTATCCTACCCATGATTTGGATTTGGCAGCAGTCATCTTTGCCTTAAAGTTGTAGAAATATTATATGTACGAAGAGCGTGTGAAGATCTTCACAGACCAAAAGGGCTTGAAGTACGTTTTCACGCAGAAGGAGTTGAATATGAGGTAGCGTCGGTGGTTGGAAATGATGAAGGATTTTGATATATCTTTACAGTATCATCCTAAGAAAGCTAATGTAATTGCCGATGCTTTGAGCAGGTATCCGATAGCTATGTTCTTGACGCAGGATCGATATTTGCTGGAGGACTTGGAGAGCTTGGGCATTGAGGTGATAGTTCCTGATTGTGCGATGCATATATGGGGATTGTAGATACATTCGAATTTGATGGACAGGATCAAGGTAGACCAGTATAAGGATGTATCTCTGAGAAGCATCAGAGCTCAGGTGAGAGCAGGATTGGAGGATGATTTCACTATTGTCGAGGATGGATCTTTGCGGCATGGAGTTAGATTGTATGTGCCTAGTGGGGAGCTACGTGAGGAGGTGTTGCAGGAAGTGCATCGTTCTCAGTATTCCATACATTCAGGTGCCAACAAGATGTATCGGAATATGTGAGAGAGTGTGTGTTGGTATGGCATGAAGAGGGAATTGGCACAGTTTGTATCCAGATACTTGGTGTGCAGCAGGTGATAGCTGAGAGGAATAGGCCAGGAGGTTTACTTCAGCTATTACCCATTCCAGAGTGGAAGTGGAAACACATTACTATAGATTTTGTGTCCGGACTTCTACGGTCTCCAGGAGAAAAAGATGCGATTTGGGTCATCGTTGATAGGTTGACCAAGTCAGCCCACTTTTTGCCTTTCAAGGTAGGTTTGTCTACGGTGAAGCTGGCAGAGATGTATGTGAGGTAGATCATCAGGATACATGGAGTTTTCGTCAGCATAGTCTCGGATCGGGATAGTCATTTCACTTCTCATTTTTGGAGGAGTCTGCAGAAGAGTTTGGGCACTCAGCTTAAGTTTAGTACTACATATCATCCCCAGACAGATGGACAGTCAGAGAGGACTATTCTAACTCTCGAGGATATGTTGCGCACTTGTGTACTAAATTTTGGGGGTTCTTGGGAGGACCATCTCTATTTGGTAGAGTTTGCCTATAACAACAGCTACCAGGCTAGTATAGAGATGTCACATTTTGAAGCTTTGTACGGTCGGAGATGTCGTACTCCCTTGCCATGGGAAGATATTGGAGAGAGTTGTGGATGCAGGAGAGAAGGTTCAGTTGATCAGAGATAGACTTCGAGTGGCACAGGACAGACAACGACATTGGGCCGATAGCCACCGGAGACCTTTGAAGTTCGAGGTATAGTTTAGATTTTTGTTTTTGTGCTTGTTATTGGTTATTTTTTATAGATTAAGTTATTAAGATTGTGTTATTCTAGGTGGCTGGTTTGGTGTTTCTAAGGATTTCTCCGGCACGAGGCACGATTCGCTTCGGTGGAGGCGGAAAGCTTAGTCCGCGATTCATCGGACCTTTCACTATTCTAGAGAGGGTCGGTGCAGTTGCTTATAGACTAGACTTGCCACTTGCATTGGAGGGAGTGCACAACGTGTTTCATGTATCGCAATTGAGACGGTACGTGGCAGATCCTAGTCATGTGTTGGATCACTCGGAGAGAGAGGTGGGCCCTACTCTTAGCTATCCAGAGCAGCCAATTGAGATTTTGGATCGGAGAGAGAAGGTGCTGAGGAACCCGACTATTCCTTTGGTATGCGTCGCATGGAGGTATCACTCTCCGGGGGAGTCTACCTGGGAGAGAGAGAGGATGAAATGCGAGAGCGTTATCTATATTTGTTTGTGCCTTGAGGTATGTTCTTTCATAGTTAGTTCTGTTCTTTAGTTATGTTCATTGTTATGTTCTGTTATTTTCTGGGAGTAGTTTTCGCCTTTGAATTTCGAGGAAGAAATTATTTTAAGGAGGATAGACTTGTCACTACCATATTTTCTAGGAAAGGGTATTTTAGTAATTTTATAATTAATTAAATATTATGCATGATAAATAATTAATTGTTGTATTATTTAATTGTTGTTAGATGTTAGTTATTTATTTTGGGCTTGTGTTAGTAGACCTAACTAGTTTAGTTTAGACTCATTGACCAATATGTATGAATTGTTAGATTTTTAGCCCATTTAGAAAGCCCATTGATTAGGAGGTTGATTAATTTAATTAAACCATTAGACTAGAAGCTTTCCTCCTTAATTGTTTCTTCATGAGATGCCCCAAGGGGTATAATAGAAATTATATAGTGTCTTGAAGAAGGGGTAGAGGGGGCCGGCCTATTAAAGAAGAGGGGGAAAGTTTCTCTCTCCTCTTTTCATTTGAAAAATAGATCTAGAATTTCTCTCAACCAAATTTCTTCATTCCCATATCATTTTCTTGCCAAATTTCATCCAAATTCCTTCCCAAATAACCATTGAAGGCTAGTGGATCAAGGATCTAGAAGGAGAAAGCAAGGATCTACAAAGAGGAGCAATGATCTACAAGTTGGAGGCCAATTTTATCATATTTGGAGGTTTCATTATAAATCCATCTCCCAATAGGTAAAATTCAGTTTTCCTCTTAATTTATGTTCTAAATCTGATATTTAATCATGATAAATCAACCCATATGCATAGGCTACCATAGGATTTGGTTTTGTGTTCATAGGAGGCCTATTAAGAAAGTTATGATACTTTTTGTGTCAATTTTGGTTGAATTCTGAGATTGACATTTGTTTCTGTGTCAATTGGTCCTATAGATCAATTTGACATGTGCTTGTGTATTTGGGGCTAGTGTCGTATCCATAATTGGGTACGTGTAGGTCGTATCCCAACAATTTTGTGATACGTGTTGATTTGGGGGTTTTCCCTCCGATACGGGACTTTGAGCATGTCACATTTTGACATGGACACGTAGATTTGTGTTTGACTCTTCGTATTGTTCATAAATAATATATTAGACTTGTTCGTGTCCTCCAGGGTACGTTTGGATGTGTGGTGGACTCGTGTCGCAAGCGTATCCTAGATCTAGTAGGATACGGGTGTGATACACTCCATGTGTTTGTGCAATTTAATTTTAGATCTATTTCTCCATTGTTCTTAGTCATGGTAATTTACATCATAAATATGTATATTGTGGTGTATATATATTTAAGTATTAATGTGTATTAGATCTATGTATTTATTATATCTATGTGTTTGTGCATGCCAGCCGCGTGTATATGGCAACTCCAATATATGGAAACCATAATACATGCGTACGCTGTATGATGAACAATAATTCACAAGTGGTAAAACTATCACAAGTCACAGGGTATAATCTAAATCTTATCCAAAGAAATTAAATATAAATGAATAACCAATAATTATGTAACTAGATCTCAATATAAAGTATCTAGAGATGATCGTCGGATGAAAACAAATCCACTGCCGAACTAGAATATAAAATAAACAAGATAAATACCATATAAGTACAACATCTGACAATCACGAGGCTCGAAGATAATACCTCCTCGAAAATATAAGTAGCCTGTCCGGATCTGCGCTCCTGCGAATACTCATGAACATCTACACCTGAAAAGGGACCAGGTCCTCAGAGGGACGTAACAAGATACATAAAAGCATGCCATAAAGTAAATACTGAATAAGTAAAGGGGGTATGCTAACCATCTAAGTAAAATGCAATTTGAGGACAATATTGGTACGTATGGGTAGGCGTAGGCATAACGTCCAACGTTCTCTAGAGTGTGGTATCTGCAAAATTATCAAGTAACGTCCAACACTCTAGGGAACGTGGTAACGTCCATCATTCCGAAGAATGAGGTATCTGCAATATATATACGTCTGTATCGCTCCTAAGAACGCGGTATCTGCATAAAGGAGGTGGGTGTCTCATACGCCTACTAGTCGTCCTCCCCGCCCAATGTAAATGTACAAGTCGCGAACACAACGTGAACATTTCGTACTAAAATGCAAGTCTCTATAGAAATAAACAACAAAGCTAAATATCGTTACACGTGTTGTTCACACCGATGGCCAGTCGAGTATGAGACACGCGTCCCTACATGAACTCACTCTGTGACGTGAAATGATACGTGTCAAGGCCTGGGGAGTCATACCGATAACTCCAACTCTTTAGGTGGGTCTACTAGACTCTAGGTCGGACACAAGTCCTAACGTCAACGCCTTCGTTAACTACACCCGAGTCTCTCTCGGATGCGCACAGTTATAATATAAATATGCAACCAATAATACAGAATTTAAATAGTACAACAAGGCAAGGTATACTTGCCTGACAAGAGAGCTGCAAAATGTAATGTCCAGATGCCAAATACCAAAAGTCAGAAACTATGGCCTCAGAATGAACGTCTCCGGATGCTGAAATAAATATCACCAACATTCCCAGAATAAGCGAAATAGCTAGAAAATACTGCCCTATCGTCCAATTTGGACACAGGGGCAAAACGGTAATTTTGGGTCAAAGTGGGGTCTACGTGTGGCCCACTTTGCACCGAAAAGCGTGTCAAGGGTAAAGGTCTCTAAATAGGATAAATTATAGGTAAAACAAACTCTAAATGTTAGTACGAACACAACGGTATATCCAAATGTGGATTCCGATAAGCCGAACACAATTTCGCACAAAAAGTCAACTGTGGGGCCCGCCAATTGGCGACTTGGTCAACTGTCTCAGAATTGCGTGAAAATTGGGTCACAGGACCAGCACGATACCATGAGTCCAGTGGCGTAAGTTTTGTCGCATTCTGACGAGCGTGCACAAAATGCGTACGACTTTTGTAAAGTCGCGATACGGGAATTTGCTGTGGATACGGGCTGATTCTGACGCGCACACGCATGCAAATCAGTTTCCACAAAATCTCACACGTCCGGGTACACTGCGCGCACCTTTTGGTATACTTGGTACACGACGGGGCGGTCCCGTTTGGCGGGGTGGGCTCCGTTTCACAATTTGGAAATTTGGAAAAAAAGTAAGTTTTTGGGTTTTTCTACCTAATTTATTTTAATATACAGCAACAAATAAAATATTGTAAAAGACAAAATAAACTAGGTTAAGTGGTCTTCGCATACCAAAAAGAAAATCCGAAATCGGATCTTTGTAGTGAGAGATACGAATCCAGGAACATAGGTAGTTTACCGCAGTTTTCTGCGTTCCCAAAAGTTATCGTTTTCTGTCAACTTGGGCGCTATTTTTTGCCTAGGTTTACGCGCGGAACGAGATAAACTAATATACATGATTTAGAGAGGGATAGGTGGTGAACGTACCGGAGATGACGGGGTCGAGTTTGGTCGAGCGAGGGCACAGAAAACGGAGCGAGAACACAGGTACGTTGCTGAAATTTCCTGCCCAGTGATGCTCGCGAGAGCGCGGCGTGCGGCGTGGGGCGGCTCCGGCAGCCCTGGCTGGCATCGGCGTCGGTGGCTGGAGCTCGGCGGTCGAGGGCGGCACGGCTAGGTGGCTGTAGTGGTGGCGTAGGGTTTGGGTTTTTGGGGTTAGGAGTAGTATATATAGAGAGAGAAGAGAGTCGTCGGGATTGAAAACCGGGGGGGGAGGTTTATGAAACAGCGGCTGTTGCTGTTTCCTTATTCTTTCTTTCTTTGTTTTGTTGCTGCTGTTTTCTTTCTTTCCTACTTTCATTCATTCTTAGTGGTTTTGGTTTTAAGGGCGGGTCGGGTTCAAGGGTTGCAGGTTTGGGTTTTGGATCCATTAGGATCCAAACCCAATATCTTTTCTTTTCTTTTCTTTTTCTTTTTCTTTTTCTTTTTCTTATTCTTATTCTATGTAACCTCCGATTTCCAATTTCCAAAATTATTAGATTTTTATTTATTTTAAAATATCAAGTTTTATAAAATATTTCTCCTTGAAATTTTTATTAGATTTTGAACGATGTTTGATTGTAGAAGGTAATTTAAAAATCTTTTATAAAAATCATTTTTCCTAAGTGACGATGTATTACAAAATAAATAAATAAATAATAATATATATATTCCTCTAGTTTCAAATGTTTATTGGCTTGAATCATAAAAAAATTATTGTTTTAACTAAATAATTATTTAAAGGACTAGTTGTTTCTTCAAAATAATTTTTATAATTAATGGAATAGTAAATAAATAAATTACGTAGTTTTCCTAAAATATTTTTTGAAATTATAATCTCTTCTTTTTAAATTTTATAAATTTCCATTTCCTATTAACTAGCCAGCACACCCTCATTTTCCCACATGAGAAACTTTTTTTTATAATTAATTCTGGGCCATTCATTATTGGGCCAACCCGCAACCCTTTATCCCACACCCTTTCTCCCTATTTAAGTCCCTCATCACATCTCCCTAGAAACCCTAGCTAGCCTTCACAAATCCCCACAAAGCCAAAGCCACCATCATTTTGTGTGCTCGTGTCCGTGTGTCCAGCATCACCGTGTCAGCCGTGTTGGCCTCGGGTCCGACCCCGGGTGTCCCACCGTATCCATTTATTTCCTGTGTCCAGATTACAGTATTACAACCAGATTTCCGTGTCCGACACACCCGGACATCACCCCCACACCACAGCAAACAGCCACCCCGTGTCCAACACCCGGACACGCCCACAGAGCATCATCCCCGTGTCCGGCAGACCCGGACACGACCCCTGACACGCACAGAACCGACCCTAACCCTAGATCAAGCCGCCGATTGGGACCAACGCCTCCGCCTCCGCCGAGTTCGACGCCGTCGCCGCGTCGACCGAGCTTCGCTGCCGCCGACCGTCTCCTCGATCTGGCCGCCTGCCACCACCGCCTGGAGTATCTCGAGCCGAGCTTCGCTGAGCCGGTCGCCTCCTCGAACGCCGCCGCTCCTCGAGCAGACCGCCGCTTCTCGAGCAGACCGCCGCGCCTCGAAGCCCTCGCCCTCGAGCAGAGCGCCTGCCCCCTCGATCCAAGCGCCGACCCCGGCGAGCCCCGGCCCGACGACGCCGGAAACCCCGTGAGTCCCCCTTTTCCTTCATTTCCTTCCTTCGGTTCTGATCTCTGTGTTAAGTAGTTATATTAGATTAGTTAGATATTTAATTAGTTGGTAAATATGATTAGTTAGTTAATTAATTAATTAGATTAGTTTAGTTAATTATTAATCCATAGTTAATTATTAATCAATTAGTTAGTAATTTATGTAATTAGTTTAATAACATTTAATTTGTTTAGTTAAATTTAGTTTAGTAATAAATATATAAGGATTTAGATTATGTAAATATAATAATTTTGGGGTTTCTATAATTAATTAAAAATTATATTTTCAATAATAAAAATATGATCTATTCGTTTAATTGGGCTGGTGACCAATTTTTCTATGGATATAAAAATATATGATGGCTTTTACATAAATTCTAGATTTATTAATAAACTTTATTTTGCAATTATTGTTCAAAATAAATTCGAAATAATTTTCATTAAATTAAGGTGTTACCTTAATTACAAATAAACGACCATCTATCCTGTTAGCCTGGTATCCTTATCTCGGTTTTTGTGCCGAACTCCGATCATGGACTTCTTTATATAGTTTCTAGCTATTTGGACTGCTCCGGACCCATTAGAACTAACTGCTATTTCATTTGGGATCACCTTGAGGAGGGTGGCATTATATGCATTCTTTGATTAGTTATATATATATAAATGTTTGATTAATATATATATACAAATGTGAATTTTGGTATAAAAAGTATATATGTATATACATCTACTAGTGTATATACACAAATACGTATTTTGTACAAATTACTAATAGACACTTATATATATATTATATACGTTTTATTGGTATAATAAGTATTAATGTATGTTTCAGTATTTAAAAATAAATAAACGTATTTTGGTATATATGTATATATAACCGTATTTTGATATAAATATGTGTACCTATATATATAAACTTGTATAAACATATTTTTGGTATATATATATGGTATATATATATATATAAAACTGTATTGATATATATATACTTGTAAAACGTATTTTGGTATATTACCTGTATATAGTATTGTATTATTTTGGTATGTATATATATATATATATATATATAATATAAGTCAATATGTATTTGGTACATGTATACTAGTTTATCTGTATGAGTGATGTATAATTTTTCACATAAATAAAATATATTTCCACTTATGTACATACAGTTAAACCTATTTTGTATACCTTGGAATAACTATATATATATGTATTAAATTATTTATTAATTGGTGAATTACTAGGTGACCCTAGTTGACTAGTGCCATACCTGATAGAGCCCCTGAGTTCATGTATTTGTGATGTGTTAGTGTAGCACCTGATGCAAATGTTGTATTTGATATATTTTAGGACTGTTGGCTCCTCCAGACGATACTCTGGGACAGGACATTGGTTTTACCAGCTAAGGACCCAAGGCGAGTACATTCTCTGATTAGTTTCTAATTTATGATATCTCCTATGTTCACTGTATCTAGTATAAATATCCATGTTCTTGACACATTGGTTACACGGATTGGTATACACGGATCTCGTCATGAGATGTTATTCCTTATTCATGGTGTAGCTTGTACAAGACTTGTTTCCTTGATATCTTGTGCATGTACAGACACTGAGACCCGGGGAGATTTGCTACCTCCCTAGGGAATCCCGTGCCATAGCGTACCATGATTGGATCTACTATACCAGTCGGGGGTTTGGGGAGTATTTTAGTGTAGATATGTGATCATACCCAACTTTATATGTACCATAGCTCACCCCACATCTTACGTCGGATGCGGCCTGACCATTTACATGCTCCATAGCTGTTACGTGTGATTAGCCTGATCTCTACATGCACCATAGCTAACCAACGGTTAGCCTGACTTTATATGAACCATAGCTAATCACATGTAACCAGCCTGATCAAGTTCCCAAGCCGATCACATGTTAAAGCTAGTACTCACACACATAGTCATAGGATTCTTGCTCATTGACATATCGTTCTTTTCCTGCATTTACTTACAGTATTTCCAGTATTTCTCTTATTGTACATTTCTCGTACCTATACATGCATCTGGTATGTTTCCATCTAGAACTGCTACATAGTTTATGTCATTTATATAGAACTGCTATTTAGAGATGTACTTTGCTCCTTCCTGACTGGAAAATATTTTTCCAGACTGTGACCTTAGTGGACTTGTTTCTGACATTGGGGATTGGATGTTACTGATTACAGGTATGATTATTGTGTCATTAGACTTGTGTTGTATTCTTTTATTTCTTCATTTCCTATCGTGCTGTAGTTGTGATTGAGTATTTCTAGATTTATTTTATGATATCCACGTCTCCTTATGGAGTTGGATACTAGCGTGAGATTGTTTAGATAGTACTTGACCTAGACAGCGTTCTACCGCCGATGCTGCGGCGTAGGCTGGACGTACCCACGCTCTCGTGCCCCTAAACCGGGTGCGGGTCGTGACATTCTAATTAACTAATATATATATATATATATATATATCTAGAAAAATTCTAGAAAATTATATTTTGTGCACACCATTAAGCTAGCAACTATACACTAGGTCTCCTACATGAAATAAATTAGGAAAAATTTATAATGGCTCCAAAAATTCCCTAGATGCACAAACACATCAAATAAAAATTTAATAAAAATTTATTTCCTCTATTTAGCTCATAATAAAATAATTAATTAATTAAAATAACTAATACGGTTTATTAAAAATTAGGGTTTCACAATCTACCCAACTTATAAGAATTTCCTCCTCGAAATTAAAACTAAGCCACGGTAGAAGTCAAGGATGGCATAAGATATAAATTAACAAAGTAATTTCATACCTTGGTTAACAAATAGGTTCAGAAAATGTTTGCGCATGTCGTCCTCGCGTTCCCAAGTTGATTCTCCTGGCGTATCATGCTTCCAGGCCACACGAACCAAGGGAATAGAAGGGTTCCTCAACACTTTCTCTCGACGGACAAGGATTCCCACGGGTTGATCTTGGTATGACAAGCTCGGTCCAATGGTGATCTCCGAATGATCGAGATCATGACTGCTATCTGCCATATTTTGCCTGAGTTGCGACACATGGAATACATCATGTACTCCCTCAAGTGAAGGGGGGTAGACTCTCACTTTCTCTAGCACGTCAAATGGTCCAATATACCTTGGACTCAACTTGCCGCGTCCTCCGAATCGAATGGTGCCTCTGGTGGGTGAATAAAATATATCGAACTAGGAGCCTCTAACATCATCTCCTGTCGAATCTCTCCATTTAGAACATAAAGACGATCACCACATCGTAATGTCCTATCATCATGGATGCACAGTCCTGTCTGCTTTCCGTCCTCTGTCCTTACCTTTAATCTCCTGAATCTGGCGTCTATAGTCAATGCTATCTTGATTTTTTTCTACTAGTGATGATTGTACTTGTAAGTTGGCTAGTGTCCCATCTGCTCCGGGTAATATTACTTTAATGCCAAGACCTTGCAAGTCCTTTTAATAATTCCCTCTGTGCTGTCAAGAAATAAGCTGCTGCCTTCCGACTTAACGCGTTTGCTACTACGTTAGTCTTGCCTGGGTGATAATGTAGCTCTATGTCAAAATCTTTCATCAATTCAAGCCATCGGTGTTGCCTTATTTAACTCCTTCTGCGTGAAGACGTACTTTAGGCTTTTATGGTCTGTATAGATCTTCACTCGTTCCCCATATAAGTAATGTCTCCATAGCTTGAGAGCAATTACAACGGCTGCAAGTTCCAAGTCATGAGTTGGATAATTTTTCTCATGCACTCGTAATTGTCTAGATGCATATGCAATCACCTTGCCATCCTGCATCAATACGTATCCCAAACTTTTTTTTGATGCGTCTGTAGATCACATAACCACCTGATCCTGATAGAATAGTCAATACTGGTGTTGTGGTCAGTCGCTTCTTCAATTCTTCGAAAGCGGCTTAACACTCGTCGGTCCATATGAATTCTTGATCCTTATAAGTCAACCTAGTCATAGGTGCTGCTATCCATTCAGGAGTCAGTCAATTGTCCATCCAGGTGAAATCCATTTAGACCACTGATAGCAAAATGATACATTCTTCATCGTAACACTTGAGTTCTAAACTTAACCGAAGTTACGAGGAAAATATTTCATGCTGCCATAGTGATGCATGTATCAGGAAAGTAATAAAATAAAATGTAGGTAGGTAGTGAAGGGTCATTCTAAAGGTAGCACAGTTTTTAAACTAAAATCAAATCTAATAATAGAGTTTAGACATTTTCCCAAGAAATAAACAAAAATGGCTACAGAAACAATACACTTTTCGTACTTATACTAAGCACGAGGTTTCGTCTTTCCGAAATAAGGGAAAACATAAAACAATAATCAAGAGTTGAAAGGGGAGGTAATAGATTTAGAAGTGTGGGAATCAAGGCATTTAAAGAATTCAAATGGAAATTGTAAAGACAGTTGTGGATTGAAATGCTATTTTGGTAATTCTGATTCACATGTTTGTATCAGTATAATTATGCAGCTGATATGATATGCTCAGACACATCTAGAGGGCAAGTACATTCATCTACTAATCAATATATATCTCAATCCACGTAAAGTAGTTATGCGAAGGGCGAACCAAGCGCATTATGGTTAATCAGACCGTAATACAATGATTCTGAAATGTATTAATGTAGTACTCCAATAATACATATATCATGAACAAGCTTGATAAAGAATAAGCTTGCAAAACCAGGCTATAATAGCAGCATAAGTCAAGGTAGTACAACAAATATAAGTACGCTAGATTATGATGAGGAAAAATATAAAATAATTCAAATTCACAAAAAGGCAAGACTCCACAATCTCTACAGTTATTATTCTAACTCCTTGTCTAAGTCGCTAGTCGACCAAATAGGGGTATAGCCTTATAAGTTCTACAATCTTAATAAACACTATCTTCTTATGCTAGTATACAGTTAATATCGATCAGTTACACTTCAATAATGAGTCAAGAGGACTATGTGTTACTAGGTTGTGAGGCATACTACCCAACTTATAATAATAAACTAATACTGCAACTGTCTTTAGGGGTTTCTACTTAGAGGTTTTTACAAAATAACCTGGTCCTGGTAAACAAAGTAGAACTCTTATTAGGGTATACGAGGTAAAGGTCTTGGTACTCATTAAGGTTTCCTATTACATTATTTAGGTAATGGCCATCTTGCGATGTTGGAAAAGCTAGAAGGTTCCCATTAGGTGGAACGGGAAGATTAGGTGGAACTGGATTATGAATCTGTCTATCTGGTCTCGGAAGTCTAGGAATTGTTAAGGTCCCTCCTTGAGTCTGATCATCGACTCCAAGAGTTGTGTCGCCATCGGCGACAGTACATCCATTCTGCATATCTATCTCTCTGCAGGTGATGTACACAAGGTTTAGACGAAGTACAAAAATTAAACAGGATGCAAGTATTAATTTGGATGTAGTAGTATGAAATATGCTGGGAAATTGTCCGCATATTTTACAGTCAAAAACCTCCAACATACATGAAGTCCCTTCCTGCGTAAAACAGGGCTTCAAAAGTTGTTTGCGTAAAACAGGTTACTAGGCTGTCCGCATAAAACAGAGATTCAAGAAAGTTTGGCGTAAAATAGAGCTTTAGAACTGTCCGCGTAAAATAGAGATTCAAGGTAGTCCGCGTAAAGTAGGGATTCGAGATTGTCTGCGTAAAGCAGAGATAGAATAATTTGGCGTAAGGTAGATATTCGAAACTGTCGGCGTAAAACAGAGTTTCAAGCTGTCTGGCATAAATTAGAGGTTCAACATAGTTTGGCGTAAATCAGAGATTCAAACTGTCAGTGTAAAACATGGCTTCAGAGCTATCCCCATAAAATAGGGAAGCGTAAAGTAGAGCTTCAAAGCTGTCCGTGTAAAAAGTCTGCGCGTAAAAGATTGCTATTCTTCCTATGTAAAGTCTGCGTAAAAAGTTTGCGTGCGTAAAGTCTGTCTGTGCGTAAAAATCTGTGTGCGTAAAGTTTGTGAAAAGTCTGCCTACGTAAATTTTGTGTAAAAATCTGTGCGTAAAAGATCTGCGCATAAAATATGAAATACGTTGCAGCGTAAAGTTGTACGAGGAACTCTTCGTATTCCTCGAACGAATTTTGTCAGACAAATCAGTGAACTTGTCATCTGACAAAAGTACTGCACGATAATAGAGAGGACGGTTGTGATGATGATTTTGCACAGAGACCCAAGTTGTCGTTTAGTGACATATTTGATACAAGTTGTTTTTACGCTTCTAAAAGAGAGAAAAGTTGAAGCTTCTGAATACGCTGCCTATTCTATATTGATAGAAATGAGTCTTTACGCTTCAAGATAAGACAAAATCAGATGCCACATCAAAAAGTTGTTTCTTGCACAGGGCTCGAGACATATCACTGCATTTAATGCACGAGATTTCATTTTATTTGGTCATGACTGGAAAAGCTAAGACTTTGATAATTACGCTCACATCACCACCCTTATATTTTATGCCTAAATAGGCTACTCTACGCTATTTATCTATTATTCAGGAATCATCAAATTTACTCTGGGGTAGTTACCTACGTGGCTTGCATGGCGTGTCATACGCAGATTTACTAAGACTAAGAGAACATGGGTAGCAGTTGTCATAACCGCAGCATAAAGGAGGTAATCTTCTTCATAGTTTGGCATTTTACGCTAACAAGACAGTCATTTGGCTTTTACGCCAACTACACTCATTTGGCTTTTACGAAAACAAGGGTAAAGGGTTTTTGGCGTAAAACTTTGTTTATCCAAACGTAGGATGGTTTGAAAGGAAAGAATGAGGTTTCTGTCACGCTCCAGTCCCAAAATATGTAGGACTAGGAATACGTAACATGCCCAGCCGTATGTATACGAACTCCAATATCTGGAAACCATATACACACGTATGCTGTATATGAACTTTAATCCATCAGTGGTAATATACTGTCCCAACAAGTCTCACAGAATCTATATCTCATCCACAGCATAAATAATCAGTAGGAATAAAAACATAACTGGATATCCAAAATAAGTATCAAGTCTGATAGTCGGGTGGAAACAAATCCACTACAAAACGACTATACTGAATTTAGCAAAAAGATCACTAAACAGCGGTAATAAAATCACAGATACTCCGAGGGTAAGACCTCCTCAGTCTGGTAAGTAGCGTCAGGTCCAGGACCGTACTCCTGTGGGTACTCCTGCTCGTCCAAATCTGGAAAGGGACCAAGTCCTCAGAGGGACGTAACAAGATACATAAAAATATGCCAATAAGTACTGAAATATAAACATCCAATGGGTCGCCTGTAAACACCCTAAATTTCAGAAATCAGATTATATAATTTTCCGTATTTTCGGTATTTTTCTGGAATTTATCACTGTGGTTTATGGGTTAAATAATTTTAAGTGTGACTAAATGGAGTTAAAATATTCTGGAAATAGAAATTTATTGTGTATAATGGAAAACCGGACGCATGGCATTTTTCGGTGAATTTATTGGACACCGGAGCAATGTATCGAGGACCTTTAGCCATTTGGATTGTGAACCAGACCCAGTTGGACCGAACCAAACCAACCTGACCCGAAACCCGCATGCAACCCTAGCAGCCGCCGGTTTTTACTGTAGCAGTATAAAACCCCCCTCCTTGGCATGCGTGCCCAGCCGCAACCCTAGCTAAACACCCCGCCGTCATCTCCTTGTCAGCAACAGCACCCCACCGAACTCCAACCGCGAGGCTTCACGCTGTTCGACTCCGGCGAATCTGCCCGAGTCCGCCCCAACTCCCTCCCATCTCGGCAAGCCGCTTCCCCCACGACTGTGACTCCGGCGCCGACCGCTCCGGTCTGGACGTCCCCCGCAGCGGCTGAACAGCCGATCAGCAGCGCCTGTCCCCCTCGACTCCAGCTCTGCCGTCCCACTCGACAGCCTCCGCTCAGCCATCCGCGGATCGGACGACGACACGACTCCGGCGCCGTCGTCGATCAAGCCACTTCCCTCGCGTCCACCCGGCCCTGCTCGACCCTCGTCTAGTTCCAGTCCCCTCGTCGACCTCGACAACCCGCTGCTCTCAACCAGGACACGGGGTTGACGTTCGGTCACTTGGAAAACAGAATCCACGGAGCCCTGTACAGGTACTGTTTTCTCCCTACTCGCGACTCCGTTTTTAATTCCGTCGATTGCTATGCGTAGACTGTATACCCCTCTCGGTGCCCGTGCAATTCGCTCGGTGCATCGCGTCTTGTAGTGGTCGTACACCGCGATCCAAAACAGGAAAAAACAACGCCCTGTTTCACCCCGGAACTGAGTCCGCCCCGCCAAACGGGACGACTTGGTCGCACGTGGTCTTTACCAAACTGTGCGCGACGTTGATACGGTCGTGTAGGATTTCGCAGAAGTCGATTCGGAGGTGCGTGCACCCCGGAATCAACGCGTATCCGCCGACGACACCCCGTATCCGTCGATTCTGAAACACGCTGTAACTTCGTGCACACACGTCAGATCGAGACGAAACTTGCGCCATCGGATCCGTAGTAATACGCTGGTCCTGTGAGCCAAGTTTGGTTCGATTCTGAGAACGTTGACAAAATCACGTATCGTGGGCCCCACATGCTCCACTTGACGGGTGATTTTGAGATCGGCTCATCGGAATCCAATTCTGGAAGTTCCGTTGGGTTCGTATCATCGTTCCTGACTTGTAGACACTGAGTTTGCGGAATTTGGAGACCTTTGACCCTGACACGCTTTTCGGTGCAAAGTGGCCCACAGGTGGAACCCGCTTTGGCCCGAAAATGACCTTTTTGGCCCTGTGTCCAAATTGGACGTAAGGACAGGCATTTCCAGCTATTTGACATCTTCTGAGACTGTTGGTGATATTTATTACAGCTTTTGGAGTAGTCCCTACGGGATCCACAGATACCAGGGACAGTCGTTGGTTTTCGGACATCAGGCAAGTGTACCTTGCCAAACTCTGCAGTTTAGTTATCTATTTTCCTTGTTTTATATATATTGCTGTGCATGCTCAACCTAGGACCGTGTGACGTACTTAGCGTCCGATTATCAGTCGGGTGTCGACACTGTACGCAGTGTTGGGTACGGTCATCTAGAGATGGACATCCGTGACACTTTATATTCTCGTACTTGTCTTATCAAGTACCATATGACCCAGGACACTTGACACTATTCATGAGACAGGATTTTCCCGAGATATTCGTGGTGATTCTGTATAGGATACAGGACATGGACATTATATTATTAGATACTTATGACTGGTTGCATTTAGCTATGATCGCGCTTGACATGGGCATGAGACGTTGTGGTCATGATATGCGTGGTTACATGGGGTGGGGAGAGACACACAGGCTACAGGCTGTATTTATGTATATCTTCTATTATTGAGAGGTCGCAGGTTCTCGTAGCAGAGCCTGACCCACTACCGGTTATTACCGCTACCGGCTCCCCGACACAGAGCTTGTAGTGGCTCAGCCTGAGACTAGTGATGCTCTCACTTGCATTTACACTTAGATGGTTACTTATTTACCCCATTGTTCATTTAGTTATTTATTTGCTGCACTGCTTATCTGTATTTATTGGCATGAGCTTTCTTGTACCTTGCTATGTCCCCTGAGGACCTGGATCCGGATTTTGTTCCCCAGATTTTGCAGACGTGGTTTATCCCGAGATCTACGGGACTGGAGCAGGAGCTGATCCAGGAGTTGTACCACCATCTGAGGACGAGGTCTTAGCTGAAGACTTCTATTGAGCATCCATGTTCATGCTCAGCTTCCATTTCTTTATGTCAGTCTTTTACTTTCTGGGCTGTTGAACCATTGTACTAGATATTTATCGGGTTGTCCCCGAAGTACTATGTGAGACTTGCTGTTGATTTACATTTCTTATTTATTCTGTGGATCATGTTTATGTCTTGTGTGGATGAGATTAGTTGTACCCTTGATTGTCGTAGACTTGTTTTACAGCTTAAGTATGCCCTGATGGATCCTTTATAGTGAGTTGGTCCATCGGTGCGTACTGCTGGCCATTATCACGCGTCCGGTCCCACGGTATTTTGGGACTGGGGCGTGACATGGTTTTTGTGGTGGCCCATGCAGGTCTACGACTAAATAGTTCGGTTTCAACTTAGGGACCGGACCAGCCTGCCCTAAGGATAGTATGAACTATAGGATCTCATCCATCATTAACCCATCTGTTGAACTCTATATCGAACTCAAAATTGTTACTTGAACTGCATCCTGTATTGATTCCTCTGAGCGTTCTCATAGTTTATCTTTTGATTGCAGAGCAATGGATTCCGGGAACAGAGATGATATCCCTTTGGAGACACCACACGACGCTGTGGTTACTTATGGAGACGAAGTGACACCAGGGGATGGTGGACAAGCATCGCAGAGTGATCAAACCGGGCAGCCTAATCCAAGGTTCCGGAGAGATGATATCCCACCTCCACCACAGTTCACTCCCCAGGTGCCAGTATTCCCGCCAGGACAAGCCATGGACGGACAACAGATGTTCTAGATGATGTATGCTATGATGCAAGCACAGCAGCAAGTTCAGCAAGAGGCCCATCGGCAGGAGGCCGAGTATCTGAGGACCAGCCTGGTATCCGCATTGGAGCAGGCAAATCCGCCAGCAAGGCGGACATCGACGGGATCTATCACCGATTTCCGTCATCTCAAGCCTCGCACATTTTCTGGTAAAGAAGGGCCAACGGAAGTTCATGAGTGGCTCACCAACATTCAGCATCAGTTGGAAGCCGCTGAACTTCCAAGAGAGAAGTGGATGACTGCAGTCAGAATGCAGTTGACTGATAATGCGCATCACTGGTGGTTAGCAGAAGAAAGGAGGCTTGGACAGGACAGAGTCACATGGGAAGAGTTCTCTAGACTCTTCCAAGAGATGTACATCCCGGCAGTCGCACGGTCAGAGCTCAGAGACAGGTTCAACCGCCTTATCCAAGGCAGCATGTCAGTGGAGGAATATAATGCGGAATTTATTCGCCTGAGCCGCTTTGCCCCGACATTGATTTCGACGGAGGAAGAAAAAGCAGAGAAGTTCTTTGATGGCTTGAAGTTCGAGCTTCAGAAGGTGATTGGAACGGTAGCACCTACCTCTTATACCGATGTCCTTGCAGCAGCCCGACGCTTGGAGCGCGTCACCAGGAGGGAATCTAATTTGAAGAGGCCTATCACATCAGCACCATCCAGGCCAGCACATGGGGATTCAGCAAAGTGAGCCCAAAGGGGTATGCCAGATAGAGCAGCACATAGAGACAGACCTCTTCCTACTTGTCACCACTGCGGCAAGGTAGGACACATTGAGAAGGAATGCCGACGTAAATTGGGACTATGTTTGAGCTGCGGATCCAGCCAGCACTTTTCCAGGGACTGTACTGAACGCAGAGACGGAGCACCAAGACTAGCATTGCCTGCACCACGACCAGCTTATCCAGCAGCAGGAGCCCAGCAGACAGGAGTTGGTGGAGTCAGACCACCAGCCCCAGGAGGAAATCAGCAGAGACCACCACTGGCACCACAGGCAGCCCTATTTTAGCAGCAGCAGCAGCAGCAGAGGGGTCCAGCTCAGGGACGGGGACAGGCATTCCCATTAGCTGTTGAGGAGGAGGCTACAGCAGGCGAGGTCATCGCAGGTACTATTTTAGTAGCTTCATTACCTGCTGTAGTTTTATTTGATTCTGGAGCATCGCATTCATTTATAGCAGCTAGCTTTGTAGCCACCCATAGAGTAGCTACCGCACCCCTCCCGAAGATGAAGAGGATTCTTACGGGAGGTGGTATTATTCCGGTTAGTGACGTCTGTAGATCATGTTCTGTAGTAGTTTGTGGTCGAGAGATGCGAGCGCAGTTTCTGATATTTTCTATGCCGGATTATGATGTCGTACTTGGTATGGACTGGTTAAGTCAGTACCATGCGACTCTTGATTGCCGACTTGGGCGGGTTATATTTAGACCGCCAGGACATCCAGAATTTGAGTTTCTCCGAGGAGCAGTAGAGCAAGGAGTTCAGCCTACTCTTAGGGTATTATCTGTAGAAGAGGAGACAGGTTACCCAAGAGTCATATCAGAATTTGTGGACGTATTTCCTGATGATCTTCCAGGTTTACCGCCTGATCGGGAAATAGAATTCACAATAGACTTAACTCCAGGAGCAGAGCCAATCACTTCATCAGTTTATCGGCTAGCACCTAAGGAGTTAGTGGAGTTGAAGGAACAGGTAGATGATCTGTTGGAGAAGGGTTTCATTCGCCCCAGTGTTTCACCTTGGGGAGCACCCATCTTATTTGTGCCGAAGAAGGATGGAATAGTACGGTTGTGCATTGATTACAGGGCACTGAATGCCGTGACCATCAAGAACAGGTATCCCTTACCACGCATTGATGATCTATTCGATCAATTGAGTGGTGCAAGGGTATTCTCGAAGATTGACCTTAGATCCGGCTATCATCAGATCAAGGTGAGGAAGGAAGACATCCCGAAGACAGCTTTCAGGACGAAGTATGGGCATTATGAGTTCTTGGTGATGCCGTTTGGTTTAACCAACGCACCAGCAGTGTTTATGAGCTTAATGAACAGAGTCTTTCATCAATTCTTGGATAAATTCGTAGTAGTATTCATTGACGATATTCTCATATATTCCAAGAGCCCTGAAGAGCACGAGGAACATCTTAGAATCGTGTTAGAGACCTTGAGGCAAGAGAAGTTATATGCCAAGCTCAGTAAGTGTGAGTTCTGTATGGACAAAGTGCCTTTCTTGGGACACATCATATCAGGAGAAGGACTTTCAGTGGATCCAGAGAAAGTTGCGGCGATAGAGACTTGGCCTACACCTACATCAGTTGCAGAGGTAAGAAGTTTTCTAGGACTTGCGGGATATTACCGAAGGTTCGTAGAAAATTTCTCAAGGATTGCAGAACCAATGACAAAGCTAACACGAAAGGATCAAGAGTTTGTATGGACAGAAGACTGCCAGAAGGCTTTTGAAGAACTGAAGAGAAGATTAACAACAGCACCTGTCTTGACTCTTCCTTCAGGGTCAGGAGGTTTTGTTGTTTACAGTGATGCATCAGGCAGTGGACTAGGGTGTGTTTTGATGCAACATGGCAAGGTCATTGCTTATGCGTCAAGACAGTTGAAGGACCACGAGAAGAACTACCCCACGCATGATCTGGAGCTAGCAGCAGTGATATTTGCATTGAAGATATGGAGGCACTACCTTTATGGAGAGAGGGTAGAAATCTTTACTGACCACAAGAGCCTGAAGTATGTGTATACTCAGAAGGAGCTTAACATGAGACAGAGACGTTGGCTGGAACTAATGGTGGATTTTGACATCGATCTGCAGTATCATCCGGGAAAGGCGAATGTTGTTGCAGATGCACTCAGCAGGAAGCCTACGGCTTATTTCTTGACAATGCAGCCCGAGTTATTGAAGGACTTACAGGAGCTACAGATAGAGGTTATCGTACCGGGACAGAATGGATTGATGGCTAATCTTGAGATTCAGTCATCCCTCGTGGAGAAGATTAAAGAAGCATTGCCCACCGATGCTAGATTCCGAAGACTCAAAGAAAGGACAGAAGCAGGTATGCAGACAGGACTACGCATCCACGAAGACAGAACATTAAGGTTTGGAAACCGCCTATATGTTCCAAATGGAGAATTGAGACAGGAGCTAATGACTGAAGCACATAGCTCTATGTACTCTGTTCACCCAGGAGGAACCAAGATGTATCGAGACTTGAGACAGTATTACTGGTGGCATGGAATGAAGAGGGAGATCGCCAGATTTGTGGCCAAATGCTTAGTCTGCCAGCAAGTAAAGGCCGAGCATCAGAGGACTGCAGGTATGTTACAGCCGCTCCCGATACCGGAATGGAAGTGGGAGCACATCACGATGGACTTTGTCACAGGATTTCCGAAGAGCCCCAGCGGAAGAGACGCAGTATGGGTGATCGTGGATCGACTCACTAAATCGGCACACTTCTTGCCATTTAGAGTTGGACAGTCCACAGAGGTACTAGCTGACATGTATATGCGACAAATCGTCAAATTACATGGAGTACCTGTTAGTATTGTATCGGATCGAGATTCGAGATTTATATCTCATTTCTGGAGAAGCATGCAAGAGAGTCTCGGCACCAGACTCAAGTTCAGCACGGCATACCACCCGCAGACAGATGGACAATCGGAGCGCACCATTCAGATCTTGGAGGACATGTTGAGATCATGTATGCTAGACTTTGGAGGTTCTTGGGAAGATCATTTGCACTTAGTAGAGTTCTCCTACAATAACAGTTATCAGGCCAGCATCCAGATGGCACCATTTGAAGCTTTATACGGAAGGAAGTGCAGATCACCAGTGTGTTGGAGTGACGTTGGTGAACGTCAACTACTGGGTCCAAAATTGGTAACGCAGACAGTGGAGAAGGTAAAGCAGATACAGGATCATCTACGAGCAGCTCAGGACAGACAGAAACATTGGACAGATACACACAGACGTCCCCTAGAGTTCAAAGAAGGGGATCACGTATTCTTGAGGATTTCGCCCACTCGGGGTACTATCAGATTCGGGAGCAGAGGCAAGCTGAGCCCAAGGTATATTGGGCCATTTGACATCCTCGAGCGCGTTGGTGAGGTGGCTTATTGGCTTGCATTACCTCCATCCTTAGAGGGAGTGCATGACGTATTCCACGTCTCCCAGTTGCGAAGGTACGTGACCGACCCAAGTCACGTAGTCGATCATTCAGAGATCGTAGTAGGCCCGAGCTTGAGGTATGAAGAGCAACCAGCTGGCATCCTCGACGTCAGTGAGAAGACACTACGGGGACAGACAATCAGACTGGTCCGAGTAGCATGGAAACATCATTCACCAGGCGAATCGACTTGGGAACGGGAAGATAGTATGCGCCAGCGTTACCCCCACTTGTTCGAGGAGGCAGTTAAAAACTAAGCAACCTTGTACTTCCATAACTTTTTCTTTAGTAACTTATTCTTTGATTGCGAGGACGCAATCCTTTTTAAGGAGGGAAGATTGTAAACACCCTAAATTTCAGAAATCAGATTATATAATTTTCCGTATTTTCGGTATTTTTCTGGAATTTATCACTGTGGTTTATGGGTTAAATAATTTTAAGTATGACTAAATGGAGTTAAAATATTCTGGAAATAGAAATTTATTGTGTATAATGGAAAACCGGACGCATGGCATTTTTCGGTGAATTTATTGGACACCGGAGCAATGTATCGAGGACCTTTAGCCATTTGGATTGTGAACCAGACCCAGTTGGACCGAACCAAACCAACCTGACCCGAAACCCGCATGCAACCCTAGCAGCCGCCGGTTTTTACTGTAGCAGTATAAAACCCCCCTCCTTGGCATGCGTGCCCAGCCGCAACCCTAGCTAAACACCCCGCCGTCATCTCCTTGTCAGCAACAGCACCCCACCGAACTCCAACCGCGAGGCTTCACGCTGTTCGACTCCGGCGAATCTGCCCGAGTCCGCCCCAACTCCCTCCCATCTCGGCAAGCCGCTTCCCCCACGACTGTGACTCCGGCGCCGACCGCTCCGGTCTGGACGTCCCCCGCAGCGGCTGAACAGCCGATCAGCAGCGCCTGTCCCCCTCGACTCCAGCTCTGCCGTCCCACTCGACAGCCTCCGCTCAGCCATCCGCGGATCGGACGACGACACGACTCCGGCGCCGTCGTCGATCAAGCCACTTCCCTCGCGTCCACCCGGCTCTGCTCGACCCTCGTCTAGTTCCAGTCCCCTCGTCGACCTCGACAACCCGCTGCTCTCAACCAGGACATGGGGTTGACGTTCGGTCACTTGGAAAACAGAATCCACGGAGCCCTGTACAGGTACTGTTTTCTCCCTACTCGCGACTCCGTTTTTAATTCCGTCGATTGCTATGCGTAGACTGTATACCCCTCTCGGTGCCCGTGCAATTCGCTCGGTGCATCGCGTCTTGTAGTGGTCGTACACCGCGATCCAAAACAGGAAAAAATAACGCCCTGTTTCACCCCGGAACTGAGTCCGCCCCGCCAAACGGGACGACTTGGTCGCACGTGGTCTTTACCAAACTGTGCGCGACGTTGATACGGTCGTGTAGGATTTCGCAGAAGTCGATTCGGAGGTGCGTGCACCCCGGAATCAACGCGTATCCGCCGACGACACCCCGTATCCGTCGATTCTGAAACACGCTGTAACTTCGTGCACACATGTCAGATCGAGACGAAACTTGTGCCATCGGATCCGTAGTAATACGCTGGTCCTGTGAGCCAAGTTTGGTTCGATTCTGAGAACGTTGACAAAATCACGTATCGTGGGCCCCACATGCTCCACTTGACGGGTGATTTTGAGATCGGCTCATCGGAATCCAATTCTGGAAGTTCCGTTGGGTTCGTATCATCGTTCCTGACTTGTAGACACTGAGTTTGCGGAATTTGGAGACCTTTGACCCTGACACGCTTTTCGGTGCAAAGTGGCCCACAGGTGGAACCCGCTTTGGCCCGAAAATGACCTTTTTGGCCCTGTGTCCAAATTGGACGTAAGGACAGGCATTTCTAGCTATTTGACATCTTCTGAGACTGTTGGTGATATTTATTACAGCTTTTGGAGTAGTCCCTACCGGATCCACAGATACCAGGGACAGTCGTTGGTTTTCGGACATCAGGCAAGTGTACCTTGCCAAACTCTGCAGTTTAGTTATCTATTTTCCTTGTTTTATATATATTGCTGTGCATGCTCAACCTAGGACCGTGTGACGTACTTAGCGTCCGATTATCAGTCGGGTGTCGACACTGTACGCAGTGTTGGGTACGGTCATCTAGAGATGGACATCCGTGACACTTTATATTCTCGTACTTGTCTTATCAAGTACCATATGACCCAGGACACTTGACACTATTCATGAGACAGGATTTTCCCGAGATATTCGTGGTGATTCTGTATAGGATACAGGACATGGACATTATATTATTAGATACTTATGACTGGTTGCATTTAGCTATGATCGCGCTTGACATGGGCATGAGACGTTGTGGTCATGATATGCGTGGTTACATGGGGTGGGGAGAGACACACAGGCTACAGGCTGTATTTATGTATATCTTCTATTATTGAGAGGTCGCAGGTTCTCGTAGCAGAGCCTGACCCACTACCGGTTATTACCGCTACCGGCTCCCCGACACAGAGCTTGTAGTGGCTCAGCCTGAGACTAGTGATGCTCTCACTTGCATTTACACTTAGATGGTTACTTATTTACCCCATTGTTCATTTAGTTATTTATTTGCTGCACTGCTTATCTGTATTTATTGGCATGAGCTTTCTTGTACCTTGCTATGTCCCCTGAGGACCTGGATCCGGATTTTGTTCCCCAGATTTTGCAGACGTGGTTTATCCCGAGATCTACGGGACTGGAGCAGGAGCTGATCCAGGAGTTGTACCACCATCTGAGGACGAGGTCTTAGCTGAAGACTTCTATTGAGCATCCATGTTCATGCTCAGCTTCCATTTCTTTATGTCAGTCTTTTACTTTCTGGGCTGTTGAACCATTGTACTAGATATTTATCGGGTTGTCCCCGAAGTACTATGTGAGACTTGCTGTTGATTTACATTTCTTATTTATTCTGTGGATCATGTTTATGTCTTGTGTGGATGAGATTAGTTGTACCCTTGATTGTCGTAGACTTGTTTTACAGCTTAAGTATGCCCTGATGGATCCTTTATAGTGAGTTGGTCCATCGGTGTGTACTGCTGGCCATTATCACGCGTCCGGTCCCACGGTATTTTGGGACTGGGGCGTGACATCGCCTAACCATCTAAGTGAATGCAGTTTGAGAACAACTTTCCACCAAATGGGATATCTGGCTAAATTATGGGATTGCGTGACCCTCTTAGAGAATCAGGGGCCTCAAAGCATGTCGTCTTTTGAACGGCAGAGGCCGCCAGTAATATATAGTGGTTATCATCACCCGTTTCTCCGGTGGAGAATCCGGGCGTACAGGAAAAAGTGTAAAGGAGCCCAAATGTTTTACTTATTGTTCTCCCCACCCCATGCTCTAAGCATGCCATATCCATGACATGATAAATCCTCTAAATAACTGCCAGGTCTTCTAGTATATAAAGTTTCTATCAGCAGTCATCCCTAACGCACGGCTTATACATACAGGCGGCCAACCCAATATGCAGTCTGAGAGCTATATGAGACTCACAACTCGTGTAGCAACTGTGTCACGGCCAATGAACCAATTAATGCTCCATAATACTGGGGTGGTCTCATAAACAAGGTCCAATGCAAATACATAAATAAAATAGAATCATGCATAATTTGGAATGTAAATAAGAGTACTGTGGCAAGGTATACTTGTCGAGCAAGTTCTGTATAGTGCAATTGTCCACAACAGTGTTTAAACTTTGGTATAAGAAGTAGAATTAGATTTTTAGGAGAGTTGTGATTTATATAGGAATAAGGAGGCGGTGGAATTTACTTAATGGGTAAGAAACTGTTGCCATTGTTGTTTTCCTTTTATTGGTTTAGGGTGCGGTTGGCGGTATTTAGTAATAATAGTGTTAAGGAGCGGTGGAATGAGAAGCTTACACGTATAGGAAAGCAAAGCAAAATTGAGTTTTGCTTCTGCTGTTGATATTTTCTTCTCATGTTGGGTGTGGTTTGGATTTTATGCACGGTGAAAAGAAATTACGCAGGAGTTGGTTTTACGCGTAGAGAAAGGAAGAGTTTTACGCAGTGTCAAATAAGTGGTGGTTTAGTTACTGCTGCTGCTGTAGTTTACGCACGGTGGTTTTGCTATTGCTGTTGATATTTACGCACGGTGAAAGTATACAAAGTGATGAGCGGTTGCTGTTGTCTGTTTACGCGGGGTGGCTGCTACTGCTATTTCTTTATTTTACGTGCGGTAAAATATACGCGATGTGGTGAGCTGCTTCTGATTTACTCTTTACTTTACGCGGGAAGGGTGGGTTAATGGTTTGCGGGTTTTGGGTTTGATCTAATAAAAAATTCTATTTTCTATAATTAGCACATAAATTCTAATAAATTACATAATATGATTTTCAGAATTAGGTTTCTTATATTCTACCAAACTTATAAAAATTTCGCCCTCGAAATTTAAACTAAGCCACGGTAGAATTTAAGGATGGTATAGATATAAATTAACAAAGTTAAATTTATACCTTGGTCAATGAATAGGTTCGAAAAACGTTGGCGCATGTCATCCTCGCACTCCCAAGTAGATTCTTCTGGCGAACCATGCTTCCATGCTACGCGAACCAAGGGAATAGACTGATTTCTCAATACTTTCTCTCGACGATCGAGAATTCCTACGGGTTGCTCTTGATATGACAAGCTTGGACCAATGGTGATTTCCGAATGGTCAAGAATATGACTGCTATCTGCCATATATCGCCTGAGTTATGACACATGGAATACATCATGTACTCCCTCAAGTGAAGGTGGTAGTGCAAGTCGATACGCTACTTCTCCCACTCTCTCTAGCACGTCAAATGGTCCAATATACCTTGGACTCAACTTACTGCGCCCTCCGAATCGGATGGTGCCTCTGGTAGGTGATATTCTTAAGAAGACATGATCTCCCTCTTTAAACTCCAAGGGACGACGATGAAGGTCTGCCCATTGTTTATGCCTATCTTGTGCTGCTCGCAAGTGTCCTTGTATCTTTTTAACTGTCTTAATGGTGTTGACCACTAACTCTGATCCCAGAATCTGATGTTCTCCTATATCACTCCAATACATAGGAGACCTACACTTCCTTCCATACAATGCTTCAAACGGAGCCATCTGGATGCTCGCCTGATAGCTATTATTGTAAGAAAACTCTACAAGATGTAGGTGATCTTCCCATGATCCTCCAAAGTCCAACATACAAGCCCTTAACATATCTTCTAATGTCTGAATAGTACGTTCTGACTGCCCATATATTTGCGGGTGGTAAGATGTACTGAACTTTAGATGAGTTCCAAGGCTTTCTTGTATGCTTCTCCAAAAATATGATGTAAAGCGTGAATCTCTGTCTGATACAATACTGACTGGTATGACGTGCAATCTTACGATCTGTCTCATATATAAGTCAGCCAAAGCTTCTGTAGATTGGCCAACTCTGAAAGGTAAGAAATAGGCTGACTTGGTGAGTCGGTCCACTATTACCCATACCGCATCTCTTCCACTGGGACTCTTGGGAAAACTCGTAACGAAATCCATAGTGATGTGTTCCCACTTCCACTCTGGAATCGGGAGTGGTTGCAATAATCCTGTTGTTCTCTGATGCTCCGCTTTTACTTGCTGACATATTAAATATTTAGCTACAAAATGAGCTATCTCTCTCTTCATTCCATGCCACCAAAAGTGCTGTCGTAAATCATGATACATCTTGGTGCCTCCCAGATGAATAGAATATATTAAATTATGTGCTTCTGTCATCAGCTCCTATCGAATTTTCTTATTTGGAACATATAGACGATTACCACATCGTAATATCCCATCATCATGAATATGTAGTCCTGTCTGCTCTCCGGCTCCTGTTCTTTCTTTTAATTTTTTGAATCTGGCGTCTGTAGGCAATGCTGTCTTGATTCTTTCTACTAGTGATGATTGTACTTGTAAGTTGGCTAATGTCCCGTCTGCTCCGAGAAATATTACTTCAATGCCAAGACTTTGCAAGTCTTTCAATAATTCCTTCTGTGTTGTTAAGAAGTAAACTGTTGGCTTCCGGGTTAATGAGTCTGCTACAACGTTAGCCTTGCCTGGATGATAATGTAGCTCTATCTCAAAAAAATTTATCAACTAGAGCCATCGATGTTGCCTCATATTTAACTCCTTTTGTGTGAAGACATACTTGAGACTTTTGTGGTCTGTATATATTTCTACTCGTTCTTCATATAAGTAATATCTCCATAACTTCAGAGAAAATACAACGACTGCAAGTTCCAAGTTATGAGTTGGATAATTCTTCTCATATACTCGTAATTGCCTAGATGCATATGAAATTACCTTGCCATGCTGCATCAATACGCATCCCAATCCTTTTCCTGATGCGTTACTGTAGATCACATAGCCTCTTGATCCTGATGGAATAGTTAATATTGGTGCTGAAGTCAGTCGCTTCTTTAATTCCTCGAAAGCGGCTTGACATTCGTCGGTCCATATGAACTCTTGATCTTTACAAGTCAACCGAGTTATAGTTGTTGCCATCCTTGAGAAGTTTTCCACGAACCGTCGGTAATATCCCGCAAGTCCAAGAAAAATTCTCACTTTCGCTGCTGTTTTAGGAAAATGCCATGTCTTAACTGCCGAGATCTTTTCTGGATCAACAGAAATACCATCTCCTGTAACGACATGTCCAAGAAATAAAATTTGTCCAAGAAGAACTCACATTTACTAAGCTTTGCTTATAGTTGCTCTCTCCTCAAGGTCTCTAGGACAATTCGCAGGTGCTTCTCGTGCTCCTCGTGACTCTTTGAATAGACAAGTATATCATCTATGAAGACAACCACGAACTGGTCTAAATACTGATGGAAGACTCGATTCATTAAGTCCATAAAGATAGCTGGAGCATTGGTCAATCTAAATAGCATGACCAGAAACTCGTAGTGCCCATATCTTGTCCGGAATGCGGTCTTCGGAATGTCCTCTTTCTGTACCTTTATCTGGTGATATCCCGATCTTAAATCTATCTTTGAGAACATCTTGGCTCCACTAAGCTGATCAAATAGATCATCAATGTGTGGCAGTGGATATTTATTCTTCACTGTCACTGCATTCAAGGCTCTATAGTCAATGTACATACGTACTGATCCATCCTTCTTTGGTACAAATAATACTGGTGCTCCCCAGGGTGATGCACTTGGTCGGATGAAACCTTTTTCTTCCAGTTCTTTCAACTGTGTCTTTAGTTCATCCATCTCCTTCTTTGCTAGTCTATAAACATGTGATGCTATGGGTGCTGCTCCCGGTGTTAATTCAATTGAGAATTCTATGTCTCTATCTGGGGGTAGTCCTAGTAATTCTTCTGGAAAGACGTCTGGGAATTCTGAAATAATAGGATAATAGATAACATCGTCCATTGTGAGCTGCATACCATCAAGGATTTTGGTGGATCCTCGTGCAAACTCAAGTTCAGGCTGGCCTGGTACCTTGAAAAGAATGCTTCCTCCAAAGCAATCGAAGAAAGCGTGGTACTTGCTTAGCCAGTCCATTCCAAGCACAATATCAAAAGTTGGCATAGGAAGGACTAAGAGTCGGGCATTCATTTCTTTGCCACGTATTACTATAGGACACGTTCTACAAATTCTACTAATAGGTACAACTCCTCCCCGGTAAGAATTCTAATACAACTAGGTAAAGGTGTAGAGGTAATGTTGTGTTTGGCAATAAAACTAGATGATATGAATGAGTGGGTGGCTCCAGTATCAAACAATGTCGTAGCAGGAAAAGTAAAAGCAAGAGTGATACCTGCTATAACATCAATCTCCTGATTCAGGTCATCCACTTCCATTGCGAAAGCTTGTCCGTTCCTCTGGGGTTTTCCCTGTCTAGCTCTCGTGAATTGATCCTCCTGTGTAGGTAGTGGTGGTCCTCGCTGGAATCCCCCTGCTGTTGGAGGTCGAGGTACTCATGTTCTTATCATTTGCTGAGCTGGCTTGGGTGCTGGAAGTGCTAGTCTCTGTGCTGTTGGTAGAAGGGTCAATGCTTGTTGCATAGGACAGTCCTTTAATATATGCTGTCCGGAACCACATCTCATACATTGTCCCAAACGGACCCGACAGTCCCTTGAGATGTGCCCGCGTCTCCCACAATAATTTTATTAAGGCTTTTCTGGAATCTGGTATGGTCCTGCTCTATATTGGTACTGTTGTTGCTGAGCTAAAGGACGTCTAATAGGTTCTCCTTGTTGTGTCCTTGCCGGTCCATGTTGCGTCCTCAGCTGACTTCCTTTTTCTTTGCTGATGGTTTCTTGCAATCTGGCTTCTGTCAGTAACTCGGCATAAGAGATTCGGGACTGGGAGCTAGTATAGTGTTGGAGCTCTTTAGTCAATCCATGATAAAACCTCTTAGCCCTAGCCAAGTCATCTGGTATCAAAGCAGTGCCATATTTACTAAGGCGACTAAACTCAGCATCATACTCGTCCACTGTTCAGTTTCCCTGCTTCAGGTGGAGAAACTGATCGTACAATGCATCTCTGACAGTGTCTGGGAAGTACTTTCTTTCAAAGCATTCTAGGAATTGCTCCCATGTCTGGTATGTGCCCAACTGGCGCTCCATGGATTCCCACCAGTGATGAGCATTACCATCTAGAAGCGTTCTCACACCTGTCATCCACAGCTCTGTAGGTAGCTGCGATGCTTCTAATAATTTTCGAGTGTGAGTGATCCAGTTGGTAGTTTCTTCTGGGATCTCAATGCCTTTGTACGACCTCGGACCCATTTGTATAAAGTCCTTTACTAAACCAACTCTAGCTCGAGGTTCTAGAGCTAGTGCTTGAGCTGGTGTAGTATTCTTTGCAGCCATCCTTTCAAGTGCTGCCAGGAACTCTTGTCTCTGTTCGGCTGCTTGTTGTCTCTGTTCTTGTATCATCATCTGGAAAAATTGGAATAGTTGTGCCTGGCCATCCTATGGTGTCGATGATACTAGAAGGTTCCCATTAGGTGGAATAGGAAAGTCAGATGGAACTTGATTGTGAATCTGTCCATCTGGTCCTGAAAGTCTAGGATTCGTTGAGGTCTCTCCTTGAGTCTGACCATTGACTCCGGGAGTTGAGTCACCATCGGTGACAGTACATCCCTTCTGCATATCCATCTCTCTGCAGGTAATGTACACAACGTTTAGAAGGAGTACAGGAATCAAATAGAAATATAAATTTGTTGGCATAAAACATGGTCTCAGAAATATCTGCTAAAGCAGAGAAGCATAAGGTAAGGATTTTAGAGTTGTCTACGTAAAACAGAGACTCAAGGAAGTCAGCAAGATAAAGCCTCAAAACTGTTCGCGTAAAATAGGGCTTCAGAAATGTCTGAGAAAAAGTCTGCGTAAAAGTTTTCGTGCGTAAAGTCTGATGCATAAATTCTGCGCGTAAAATCTAACATACGTTGTAGCGTAAAGTTGTTCAAAGATCTTTTTGTTTTTTCCTCGGAGGAATTTGTCAGTCAAATTAGTGATCCTGACATCTGACAGAAAGTATTGCACGATGATCGAGAGGACGGTTGTGATGATGATTTTCACAGAGACCAAGGTCGTCGTTTAGTAATATATTTAATACAAAGTCATTTTCACGCTTCCAATGAGGAAGAAAAGTTGGGCTTCTGCATACGCAATCTACAGTAATGAGTTTTACACTTAAGATGAGACAAAATCGGATGCTAATTCAAAAAGCTATTTCTATACAGGGCTCGAGGCATATCTCTGCATTTAATGCACGAGATTTGGTTTCTTAATTGGTTATGACTGAGAAAGCTAAAGCTAAGACTGTAATAATACGCTCACTACACCTAATCAAGCTATTTACGCTGGTTTCAGGAATCATCAGGTTTACGCTGGATATTTATCAATGTGGCTTATATGTCATCTTATACGTAGAATTTAGGAACATTATTGGAACGTGGTTAGCAGTTATAACTGTAGCGTAAAGTAGACAGTCTTCTACATAGTTTGGCCTTTACGCCAACAAGATAGTCATTTGGCTCTTAAGCCAACTTAGGGTAAACGAATTTTTTTTTTTGCGTAAACTTTGGTTTTATCCAAACAGGGAATGGTAATAGGAAAAAAAATGAAGTTTTAATCAAGTGTGGATGAGATCCTTATACTCTATTCCTATACACAGGCTTGTTTGGTACAGTTAGGTAACCAAGACAATATATCGAGGACCTGTATGGGCCACCACCAAAAATATGTCACGCCCCAGTCCCAAAATACGTAGGACTAGGAATACGTAACATGCCCAACCGTATGTATACGAACTCCAATATCTGAAAACCATATACACACGTACGCTGTATATGAACATTCAATCCATCAGTGGTAATATACTGTCACAACAAGTCTCACAGAATCTATATCTCATCCAAAGCACAAATAATCAGTAGTAATAAAAACATAAGTGGATATCCAAAATGAGTATCAAGTCTGATAGTCAGGTGGAAACAAATCCACTACAAAACGACTATAATAAATTTAGCAAAAAGATCACTAAACAGCGGTAATAAAATCACAGATACTCCGAGGGTAAGACCTCCTCAGTCTGGTAAGTAGCGTCAGGTCCAGGACCGTACTATTGTGGGTACTCCTGCTCATCCAAATCTGGAAAGGGACCAGGTCCTCAAAGGGACGTAACAAGATACATAAAAATATGCCAATAAGTAGTAAAATATAAACATCCAGTGGGTCGCCTAACCATCTAAGTGAATGCAGTTTGAGAACAACTTTCCACCAAGTGGGCCATCTGGCTAAATTATGGGATTGGCGTGACCCTCTTGGAGAATCAGAGGCCTCAAAGCATGTCGTCTTTTGAACGGCAAAGGCCACCAGTAATATATAGTGGTCATCATCACCCGTTTCTCCGGTGGAGAATCTGGGCGTACAGAAAAAAGTGTAAAGGAGCCCAAATATTTTACTTATTGTTCTCCCCACCCCATGCTCTAAGCATGCCATATCCATGACATGATAAATCCTCTAAATAACTGCCAGGTCTTCTAGCATACAAAGTTTTTATCAGCAGTCATCCCTAACGCACGGCTTATACATACAGACGGCCAACCCAATATGTAGTCCGAGAGCTATATGAGACTCACAACTCGTGTAGCAACTGTGTCACGGCCAATAAACCAATTAATGCTCCATAATACTGGGGTGGTCTCATAAACAAGGTCCAATGCAAATACATAAATAAAATAGAATCATGCATCATTTGGAATATAAATAAAAGTACTGTGACAAGGTATACTTGCCGAGCAAGTTCTGTATAGTGGAATTGTACATAACAGTGTTTAAACTTTGGTATAAGAAGTAGAATTAGATTTTTAGGAGAGTTGTGATTTATATAGGAATAAGGAGGCGGTGGAATTTACTTAATGGGTAAGAAACTGTTGCCATTGTTGTTTTCCTTTTATTGGTTTAGGATGCGGTTGGGGGTATTTAGTAATAATAATGTTAAGGAGCGGTGGAATGAGAAGCTTACACGTATAGGAAAGCAAAGCAAAGCAAAATTGAGTTTTGCCTCTGCTGTTGATATTTTCTTCTCCTGTTGGGTGTGGTTTGGATTTTACAGGCGGTGAAAAGAAATTACGCAGGAGTTGGTTTTACGCGTAGAGAAAGGAAGAGTTTTACGCAGTGTCAAATAAGTGGTGGTTTAGTTACTGCTGCTGCTGTAGTTTACGCACGGTGGTTTTGCTATTGCTGTTGATATTTTACGCGCGGTAAAAGTATACGCAGTGATGAGCGGTTGTTGTTGTTTATTTATGTGGGGGTGGCTGTTACTGCTATTTCCTTATTTTACGCGAGGTAAAATATACGCGATGTGGTGAGCTGCTTCTGATTAACTCTTTACTTTACGCGGGAAGGGTGGTTTAATGGTTTGCGGGTTTTGGGTTTGATCCAATAGGAAATTATATTTTCTATAATTAGCTCATAAATTCTAATAAATTACATAATACGATTTTCAGAATTAGGGTTCTTACAGTTTCAGTCAAGCATGGATGAGATCCTTATACTCTATTCCTATACGCAGGCTTGTTCGGTATAGTTACATAACCGAGACAATATATTCTTGACCTGCATGGGCCACCATTAAAAATATGTCACGCCCCAGTCCCAAAATACGTAGAACTAGGACACATATGCATGCCAGCCGCGTGTATATGGCAACTCCAATATATGAAAACCATAATACATGTGTACGCTGTATGATGAACAATAATTCACAAGTGGTAAAACTATCACAAGTCACAGGGTATAATCTAAATCTTATCCATAGAAATTAAATATAAATGAATAACCAATAATCATGTAACTAGATCTCAATATAATGTATCTAGAGATGATCGTCGGATGGAAACAAATCCACTGTCGAACTAGAATATAAAATAAACAAGATAAATACCATATAAGTACAACCTCTGACAATCACGAGGCTCGAAGAGAAGACCTCCTCGAAAATATAAGTAGCCTATCCGGATCTGCGCTCCTGCGAATACTCATCAACATCTACACCTGGAAAGGGACCAGGTCCTCATAGGGACGTAACAAGATACATAGAAGCATGCCATAAAGTAAATACTAAATAAGTAAAGGGGTGTACTAACCATCTAAGTGAAATACAATTTGAGGACAATCTTGGTACGTATGGGTAGGCATAGGCATAACGTCAAATGTTCTCTAGAGTGTGGTATCTGAAAAATTATCAAGTAACGTCCAACACTCTAGGGAACGTGGTATCTGTAACGTCCATCATTCCGAAGAATAAGGTATCTACAATATATATACGTCTGTATCGCTCCGAAGAACGCGGTATTTGTATAAAGGAGGTGGGTGTCCCATACGCCTACTAATCGTCCTTCTCGTCCAATGTAAATGTACAAGTCACGAACATGACGTGAACATCTCGTACTAAAATGCAAGTCTCTATAGAAATAAACAACTAAGCTAAATACCGTTACACGTGTTGCTCACACCGATGGCCAGTCGAGTATGAGGCACGCGTCCCTACATAAACTCACTCTGTGACGTGAAATGATACGTGTCAAGGCCTGGGGAGTCATACCGATAACTCCAATACTTTAGGTGGGTCTACTAGACTCTAGGTCGGACAAAAGTCCTAACGTCAACTCCTTCGTTGACTGCACCCGAGTCTCTCTCGGACGGGCACAGTTATATAATACAAATATGCAACCAATAATACAGAATTTAAAGAGTACAACAAGGCAAGGTATACTTACCTGACAAGATAGCTGCAAAATATAACGTCCAGATGTCAAACACCAAAAGTCAAAAACTATGGCCTCAGAATGAACGTCTTCGGATCCTGAAATAAATATCACCAATATTCCCAAAATAAGCAAAATAGCTAAAAAACACTACCCTTTCGTCCAATTTGGACACAGGGACAAAACGGTAATTTTGGGTCAAAGTGGGGTCCACGTGTGGCCCACTTTGCACCGAAAAGCGTGCCAAGGGTAAAGGTCTCTAAATGAGACAAATTATAGGTCAAACAAACTCTAAATGTCAGTACGAACACAACGGTATGTCCAAATGTAAATTTCGATGAGCCGAACACAATTTCGCCCAAAAAGTCAACCGTGGGGCCCGCCAATTGGTGACTTGGTCAAATGTCTCAGAATTGCGTGAAAATTGGGTCATAGGACCAGGGCGATACCACGAGTCCAGTGGCGCAAGTTTCGTCGCATTCTGACGAACGTGCACAAAATGTGCATGACTTTTGTAAAGTCGCGATACGGAAATTTGTTGCGGATACGGGCTTATTCCAACGCGCACACGCGTCCAAATCAGTTTTTGCAAAATCTCACACGTCCGGGTACACTGTGTGCACCTTTTGGTACACTTGGTCCACGACGGGGCGGTCCCGTTTGGCGGGGCGTGCTCCGTTTCACAATTTGGAAATTTGGAAAAAAGTAAGTTTTCGAGTTTTTCTACCTAATTTATTTTAACATACAGCAACAAATAAAATATTATAAAAGACAGAAAATAAACTAGGTTAAGTGGTATTCGCATACCAAAAACAAAATCTGAAATCGGATCTCTGTGGTGAGAGATACGAATCCAGGAACATAGGTAGTTTACCGTAGTTTTCTGTATTCCCAAAAGTTATCATTTTCCGTCAACTTGGGCGCTATTGTTTGCCTAGGTTTACGCGCGGAACGAGATAAACTAATATACAGGATTTAGAGAGGGATAGGTGGTGAACGTACCGGAGAATACGGGATCGATTTTGGTCCAGCGAGGGCACAAAAAATGGAGCGGAAACACAAGTACGTTGCTGAAATTTCCTGCTCGGTGATGCTCGCGAGCGCGCGGCGTACGGCGTGGGGCGGCTCCGGCGGCCCTGGTTGGCGTCGGCGGTCGAGGGCGGCGCGGCTAGGTGGCTGGAGTGGTGGAGTAGGGTTTGGATTTTGGGGTTAGGAGTAGTATATATAGAGAGAGTAGAGAGTCGGCGGGATTGAAAACCGCGGGGGGGGGGGGAGTTAATGAAACAACGGCTGTTGCTGTTTCCTTATTCTTTCTTTCTTCCTTTGTTTTGTTGCTACTGTTTTCTTTCTTTCCTACTTTCTTTCATTCTTAGTGGTTTTGGTTTTAAGGGCGGGTCGGGTTCAAGGGTTGCGGGTTTGGGTTTTGGATCCATTAGGATCCAAACCCAATATCTTTTCTTTTCTTTTCTTTTTCTTTTTCTTTTTTTTATTCTAATTAACTAATATATATATATATATATATATATATATATATATATATATATATATATATATATATATATACCTAGAAAAATTCTAAAAAATTATATTTGTGCACACCATTAAGCTAGCAACTATCCACAAGGTCTCTTACATGAAATAAATTAGAAAAAATTTATAATGGCTCCAAAAATCTCCTAGATGCACAAACACCTCAAATAAAAATTTAGTAAAAATCTATTTCCTCTATTTAGCTCATAATAAAATAATTAATTAATTAAAATAACTAATACGGTTTATTAAAAATTGGGGTTTCACATATATATTAGGTATATAAATATAATAGTTATATATATGTATATATAGTGTATTAATATATATATATATATATATATATATATATATATATATATATATATATATATATATATATATATATATGTTCATAATTGCTAATTGTGTTTTAGTTCACTATATTTATAATAATTAGTTGTAGCATATAGTTATTAATGGGTAGTTAGTATAAACAAGGTTTTTGATATTACCTTGAAATACCAAGGTAAGTATCAAGGTATTTGGGGATACCCAAGGTATTGGGTTTGGGTATCAAGATTGAGATTTAGTGTTGTGATACCAAGTTGGTTCGAAACCAAGGTATCCATTTAATGTTTCTAATTAGAATTTTATATATTTAATATTTGTTTGATATGTATATGTAATGCTTTACCTATTGTTTTACGTATCCTGAGATATGGTATCCTAGTATCCTAAGATGTAGCTTTTATGACCTAGACTCTAGTGTTTGGACCCAATATCCTTGAGATTAGACTCATGCAACCTAGAAATAGGTAGTTTGACCATAGTTGACCATAGTTTGGCTTAGAGTTGACTTAGTTTGACTTTTGACTCAGAATGGCTTGTTGACCTAGAAGTTGACTAGTTTAACTTATTTTCTTTTTGAAACCTTGTATTGATGTTATATTCCATACTAGGTCTTCGAGGCACCATATCTGGCATCTGTGAGACTGTTCATTGGACTTTAGGTGAGTACATTCTCTGATAGTTTCTCATTTATGATATCCTCTATGTTCATTGTATCTAATGTAGATATCCATGTTTCTTGACACGATTGTTACACGGATTGGTATATTCGGATCTCGTCATGAGATGTTATTCCTTGTATATGGTATATCTTGTACAAGTCTTGTTTCATTGATTATCTTGTGCATGTACAAACACTGATTCTCGAAGAGATTTAGATATATGATCATACCCTCATTGTGCATATCTTGTTCCTTATGAGTGTTGATCATACACCGCACGTATGATCAACCAGGCCATTATACTCTTGTGTAAGTTCCCAAGCCGATCATATGTTAAGCTGGTACTCACATACTTAGACATTAGTATTCTTGTTCATTGTCATATTGTTCATTCTTGTATTAATTTCAGTATTTCTATATTGTGTATTTCTTGTATCTATTGTGCATCTTATATTTTCACATCTATTTACTGTTACATAGTTTTTATCATTGATTAAAACTGCTATTAGAGATATACTCTGCTCCTTTTCTGACTGGATATATTTTTTCCAGATGACACTGAGGAATGATACCCTACATATTATGGACCTCAGGATGTTGTGGGTTTAGAGTCAGAGACCCTGGCTCAGGAGGGACTTATCCCAAGTGAGGCAGATGACCCGGGATTAGTAGCTTCTTAGTATTCTTTTGTACTGGATTTGTCTCCAGCTTATTGTTAGTATTCTTTCAGACTCATTGATGTTATTATTTAGACTCATGAGTTGTTTGTGACTTTTCTATTATTTATCTTATTCGTGCTCGTTCCATCTTAGATCTGTGATTGAGTATATTGTTATTGTTGGTGGTTCATTATATTGCTAGATAGATTACCCAGACAGCGTTCTACCGCCGATTCTGTGGCGTAGGCTGGGCGTTGTTCCCGACTTGCATTCCTATATCGGTTGCGGGTCATGACAATCCAGCACCTGCGAACAGAACTGGTAGGGGGTCAGCACTTTGGGAAAAGTATTGGTGAGTATAAAAGCAACGAACAGAAACAACACTCTCTAAAACCAATACTAAATAAGCATGTGATAAAATATTACATTACTAGTGATCTTGCTACTTTTACCTAGGTTCATTTCATGTAGTACAGGATCAAGTCAGACTACTTCTTTTGAAAATATCTTTGAAAAGACACATTTATATTTATTCAAGCATATAGTAAAGGCAGTTCATGCACGATATTGAATCTACTCTATCTTGATGTGTGCAACGTATTTTGTGAGCCATATTCATTTGCTAATATTAAAGGGGAAATACAAGATACTCAAGTAAAGTATGCAAGTCTAGGGGCAATACATGATACTAAGCATAATCAGTAATGAATATATCACTTATTCAGTTATTCTTATCCTTCGTCGAATGGCCATCCCTACAACAGACATACAAATTAGCAACAATTTGCATAATCATAAAGGTATTATTTTCTATTCGTCTCTGCTTCTAACAGTTAGGTATGCAAGAAGGTTAAATCCTAGCGTGCAACCTAACTATATGATGGCCCATGAGCGTTCTTTTCCATGATTAATAACGGTGTTATCACGGCCCAGCACTGCACTAATATACGCTCATACTAGCTGCTTTGATGTGTGAACCAACTAACTAATGGATATGAACACCCGCCTGATCACGATGACTTCTAGCCTCAGGGTGTTTTCTCTGATCTCCCTAGGGCGAATGGTCCCTAGTGCCCTAGGAACCGTCATGGGATTATCCGTGTGCACAAGTGGTCCGAGACCAATGCGTGAATGCACGATATCAATTAAACTCTACGATGCATGATGTCGATAAACAATCAGATAACTCTACAGTAGAAACAGACAAGTCGATCAAGCAGGGTTTAATAGCTCTTTACATCTCTAATAGCACACCCCACTAGATAGTAAGGACCGTACCTCAAGGTGCACTATTAGTCTTTTCTCTCTCTGTGCGGACAAGCTGCCATCTCTTTCTTTGTAACAGTACAAGCATTTCATATAGTTCTATCTTTTAAGTGTAAACCCCCAGAAATTTTCAGTTTTTAAAATGAATTTTCTAGAATTTTTGGTGATTTTTAACTAATAAAATCAATTATTTTCTGGTATTAAGTATTTTTAAATGTGTTTATTAAATATTGAAATATTATGAAAATAATATTTTCTGGTGTAAAATAAAAAATTAGACATAGGATAATTTTTTTGGAATTTATTGGACCCTGGAAGCATTTTTAAAGACCTAAAAACTAATTTTAATTAAACCCAAATTAAACCCGGTTTATTATTAAACCAAACCAAAACGAACCAACCCCACTGAACCCGACCCGGTTTAAATCTAAACCCAAACCCCTGTGGGTCGGGTCGGATCTGAAACCCGACCCAAAACCCGAAACCCCACCCTTTTCAGTTACTGCTACAGTAATTGCTTCTCCCCCGACCCCTCGCCGGCCGTTACGGGTCCAGCCGGCTCCTCCGGCCGTTAGGCGCCGCCTCCTCTGCCGTAACCACCCCACTTCCTCTGCTGTAACCGCCCCGCCTCCCCGCGGCGGTTATCCGCCCTCGACCTATAAATCCCCGCCTCTCCCCGTCGTCTCCACCACCACTTCCCCCTTTCTTCCGCCACCTGTCCCCCTCCGTCGTCCCCAGTCGCCTCCCTCCTCTGCTCCCAACCACCGTCGCCGCCTCCAGTAGAGCCCCGACCTCGGTCTCCCCTCCACGATGCCCTAGCCACCCTCAGCCCAGAGCCTAGCCCCACTCCGCACCACCGTCTTCCCCGACGAGCCCTCGGTCGCCCTCGCCCACAGCCACCTCCACCTCCGCTCCGCCACCACCGTCTTCCCAACCACCCGCTCGAGAGCACCGCCCTGAGCCAGCCCCAGCCGCCTCGAGCCCCGCTCCGGCTCCGTCAGCCGCCTCCAAGAGCTCCTCTGGCGAAGCCCTCGACCGTAGCCCCCAATCATGCGCCAGCTCTGGCGAGTCTCCGGCGACCGAAACCCTAACCCTAGACAGTACCCTAGCACCGTATCCCTTTGTGTCGTGTCGCCTCGCAGACCCGAGAAATTCGATTTTCGCGGAGCCCTGTTCAGGTACCCTTTTCTCTCTCCTCGTTGCTCTATTTTTTGTGTCGTCTGTTGTGACGCGAAGACTGTGTAACCCTCTCGATGCCCGTGCAACCCGCTCGGTGTGTCGCGTCCTGTGGTGATCACGAACTGCGATCCAAAAACAGGAAAATATTCACCCATTTCCCCCGGAACTGAGTATGCCCCGCCAAACGGGACGACTTGGTCGCGTGCGGTCTTCACCGAAAGGTGCGCGCCATCGATACGGACATGCAAAATTTTGCAGAAGTTGATTTGGATGTGCGTGCACACCGGAATCAACGCTTATCCGCCGACAACGCCCCGTACCACCTGTTCTGTAAATTGTTATAACTTTGTGTACACACGTCGGATCGAAACGAAACTTGCTCCATCGGACTCGTAGCAATACGCTGGTCCTGTGACCCAAGTTTGGTTCGATTCTGAGAACGTTGACAAAATCGTGTATCGTGGCCCCATGGCTCTACTTGACAGACGATTTTGTGATCGGCTCATCGAAATCCAATTCTGGAAGTTCCGTTGGGTTCGTATCAATGTTCTGGACTTGTTAACACTAAGTTTAACAAATTTGGAGACCATTGCTTCTGACACATTTTTCGGTGCAAAGCGGGCCACATGTGGACCCCGCTTTGACCAGAAACTGTCACTTTTGCCCCTGTGTCCAAATTGGACTCAAGGACAGGCGTTTCTAGCTATTTGATATTTTCTGAATCAGATGGTAATGTTTATTTCAGCAACCGGAGAACTTCCTGCAAATCCTGCTGCTACCAGAGCTACAGTTTGAATCAAAACCCCAGGCAAGTGTACCTTGCCAAACTTTGCAGTTTTGATTACCTATTTCCTTGACTTAATTAATTATTGTACATGCTTAACCTAGGATCGTGTGACTTACTTAGCGTCTGATTAATAGTCGGGTGCCAATACCGTATTCGGAGTTGTGTAAACGTCACCTAGAGATGGCTATCGTGACCCTTTACATTCTCGTACTTGCCTTATCAAGTACCTCATAACCCAGGACACCTGACACTAGTCATGAGACAGAATCTTTCTGATATATTCATAGTGATTCTGTATAGGATACAGACTTCATGACATATATTTTATTCATATGATTAGAACTTATTTTGACTTGTTGCATTAGTTTTGATCTTGCGTGTCATGGACATGAGACATCGTAAAACTGTGACGTAAGATTAAATTGGATGGGAAGAGATTTACCATACAAAAGGTTGATTATATATATAATACTTTAATGGAAGTGCCTTAGACTCTGACACAGAGCTTTGGTACCGTACTGGACCTTCGAGATAATACTGCTATGGGTTTCTCCGACACAGATCCTATAGTAGTCTCAGCCCGAGTATGACTAACAATCTCACTTGAATATCACTTAGCTGCTTATATAGTTTAACCTATTATTTCATTTATTGCTGCACTGCATTTATTTTGGCATGAGTTATTTTGTACCTTGCTATGTCCCCTGAGGACCTGGATCCGGATTATGTCCCCAGGATTAGCAGACGAGATCTATCCCGAGGTCTACGAAACAGGAGCATTAGCAGGAGTAGGAGCAGGAACAAGAGCAGACACTAGAGCAGTACCAGATCCAGTAGACGAGTGATCCCTGAGGGTATCTTCTGAGTATATATTATTTTTATACTCAGTATTTGTTGTGGTTATCTTTATTCTTGTATCTTGACAGTTGTATCAGACTCATTATCGGGTTATTTCTCGAGTTTATGTTTTATTGTGATTGATCTTGCTTATTGATTTTGATATTGTTGTATTCATTCTGTGGATGATATTAGTTGACCTTATTGTTGTACTACAGCTTAAGTACACCCCATTGGATCCATTAAATTGGGTTTGTCCATCGGTGTGTACTGCTGGCCATTGCCACGTGTCTAGTCCCTCGATATTTTGGGACTGGGGCATGACATAGTTTTTGTGGTGGCCCATGCAGGTCAACGACTAAAATTGCTTCGGTTTTAACTTAGGGACTGAGCAAGCCTACAGTAAGAATAGGATAAGGATCTCATCCACTTGCTTGAATCGTTCTTGATATCTATATCGGATTCAAATTAAATTTTTGACTTGCATCCTGCCTTAATTCCTGTGCACCTCTTATAGTTTATTTTTGATACAGATTAATGGATTCACGAGCAAACGACAAAACTCCAACAAGAACACCAATAGGTGCTGTAGCCACCTACGGAGAAGATGAAGTGACACCATTGAGTGGAGATCCCTCTACTCACCGAAGCAGCCCAGCAGATCATCATGCTTCTAGATTTCGGCGTGATGACATCCCACCTCCACCGTATTTCATACCACCAATGCCCGTATTCCCACAAGGGCAGACTATGGACGGGCAACAGATATTCCAAATGATCTACGCAATGATGCAAGATCAACAGCAAATTCATCAAGAGGCTAAACGTCATGAGGTAGAGTACTTGAGGAACAGCCTAGTAACTGCACTGAAGCAGGCCAACTTACTAGCTTGACGGCCAACGACGGTCTCTATCACCGATTTCTGCCAGCTGAAGCCTCGTACCTTCTCAGGCAAGGAGAAGCCCACAGAAGTTCATGAGTGGCTCACTAACACTCAGCATCAATTAGAAGCAGCTGAGCTTCCATGAGAATATTGGATGACTGCCGTAAGAATGCAATTGACGGGCAATGCACATCACTGGTGGCTATCTGAGGAGAGATGGCTCGGACCAGACCGAGTTACTTGGCAGGAGTTCTACAGACTCTTTCAGGAGATGTACATTCCAACTATTGTTCGATCAGAACTGCGAGACAAGTTCAATCGCCTCATTCAAGGCAGCATGACAGTGGAAGAGTACAACGCGGAGTTCATTCGACTGAGTCACTTCGCCCCTTCCCTGATCCCGACAGAAGAAGAGAAGGCTGAGAAGTTCTTCGACGGATTAAATTTTGAGCTACAAAGAATGATTGGATCTGTTGCACCCACTTCATACATGGACGTCCTCGCTGCAGCCCGACGTATGGAGCGTGTCACCAGACGAGAGTCCAACCTGAAGAGGCCTCTCACATCTGCACCATCCAGAGCACCGCATGGAGAAGCTGCAAAGAAACCTCACCTGCATCAAGCACCACAGGGAGCTGTATCCCAGTCCCTAACTCTTCTTACTTGTCACTACTGCGATAAGATAGGCCATGTTAAGAAGGAGTATAGACGTAAATTCAGATTATGCTTAGCTTGCGGATCCAGACAACATGCAGTGAGGGACTGCCCTGAGCGTAGAGAAGGAGCACCAAGGGCAAACCAACAAGCTCTACTAGCACCCGAACCAAGGCTACCCTTGGCACCTCGAGCAGCACCCTTCCAGCAAGTCCAGCAACAGCAGAGGGCACCACCTCAAGGACGCGGACAGGCTTTTGCAATGACTTTGGAGGACGCGCAGAATCATGGAGTAGCTAATGCGCGTAAGTTTTCGTAGTTATCTCGTTTAGTATTGCTTTAGTTCGTGCATGTTGGTTCGTGACCTTAGCCTTGACCTAGTAGTTTTTCAACTTGCTAATAAATAATAACCTAGTTTTTCTAAAACTGTAGTTTTCTTACTAGATTTCTTTCTTCTGGGAAATAATTTTCCCTATGTGTTATTCTTACACCCTCAACCTTGATTCTCCTTGATCGTGATGTGCTTCGAACAATGTTTATAACCGTGTCATCTCTGTTGACCGGTTATTCGTTGATTGCAAGTACACAATCCTCTTAAGGGGGTAGATTGTAAACCCCCAGAAATTTTCAGATTTTTAAAAAAGAATTTTCTAGAATTTTCGGTGATTTTTAACTAATTAAATCAATTATTTTCTGGTATTAAATATTTTTAAATGTGTTTATTAAATATTAAAATATTATAAAAATAATATTTTCTGGTGTAAAATAAAAAATTAGACATAGGGTAAATTTTCTGGAATTTATTGGACCCTGAAAGCATTTTTAAAGACCTAAAACCTAATTTTAATTAAACCCAAATTAAACCCGGTTTATTATTAAACCAAACCAAAACGAACCAACCCAACTGAACTCGACCCGGTTTAAATCTAAACCCAAACCCCTGCGGGTCGGGTCGGATCTGAAACCCGACCCGAAACCCGAAACCCGACCCTTTTCAGTTACTGCTACAGTAACTGCTTCTCCCCCGACCCCTCGCCGGATTTCCCTTGGAGAAGTAGCAAGGCACCCCCGAAGGAGCAGTGCCCTATTGGTCTAATTCCTGCGCCGTTACGGATCCAGTCGGCTCCTCCGGCCGTTAGGCGCCGCCTCCTCTGCCGTAACCGCCTCGCTTTCTCTGCCGTAACCGCCCCGCCTCCCCGCGACAGTTATCCTCTCTCGAACTATAAATCTCCGCCTCTCCCCGCCGTCTCCACCACCACTTCCCCCTTTTCTCCGACACCTGTCCCCCTCCGTCGTCATCCCCAGCCGCCTCCCTCCTCTGCTCCCAACCACCGCCGCCGCCTCCATCAGAGCCCCGACCTCAGTCTTCCCTCCACGATGCCCTAGCCACCCTCAGCCCCGAGCCCAGCCCCGCTCCGCCACCACCGTCTTCCCCGACGAGCCCTCGGCCGCCCTCGCCCACAGCCACCTCCGCCTCCCCAGAACCACGACCGGGAAACCCCCAACCACCGGTTTGAGAGCACCTCCCTGAGCCAGCCCCGGCCGCCTCGAGCCCCGCTCCGGCTCCGCCAGCCACCTCCACGAGCTCCTCCGGCGAAGCCCTCGGCCGTAGCCCCCAGTCGTGCCCCAGCTCCGGTAAGTCTCCGACGACCGAAACCCTAACCCTAGACAGTACCCTGGCACCGTGTCCCTTTGTGTCATGTCGCCTCGCGGACACGAGAAATTCGGTATCCGCAGAGCCCTGTTCAGGTATCCTTTTCTCTCTCCTCATTGCTCCTTTTTTCGTGCCGTCTGTTGTGACGCAAAGACTGTGTAACTCTCTCGATGCTCGTGTGACCCGCTCGGTGTGTCGCCTCCTGTGGTGATCGCGAACTGCGATCCAAAAACAGAAAATATTTATCCCGTTTCCTCCCGGAACTGAGTACGCCCCGCCAAATGGGACAGCTTGGTCGCGTGCGGTCTTCACCGAAAGGTGCGCGCTGTCGATATGGACATACGGGATTTCACAGAAGTTGATTTGGATGTGCGTGCACACCGAAATCAACGCGTATCCGCCGACAACGCCCCGTATCTGCCTGTTCTGGAACTCGTTGTAACTTTGTGTACACACATCGGATCGAAACGAAATTTGCTCCATCGGACTCATAGCAATACGCTGGTCCTGTGACCCAAGTTTGGTTCGATTCAGAACGTTGACAAAATCGCGTATCGTGGGCCCCACGGCTCCACTTGACTGACGATTTTGTGAGCGGCTCATCGGAATCCAATTCTGGAAGTTCCGTTGGATTCGTATCAACGTTCTAGACTTGTTGACACTAAGTTTGACAAATTTGGAGACCATTGCTTCTGACATATTTTTCGGTGCAAAGCGGACCACATGTGGACCCCGCTTTGACCAGAAACTGTCATTTTTGCCCCTGTATCCAAATTGGACTCAAGGACAGACATTTCTAGCTATTTGATATTTTCTGAATCTGATGGTGATGTTTATTTCCGCAACCGGAGAACTGCTTGCAAATTCTGCTGCTACCAGAGCTACAATTGGAATCAGAACCCCAGGCAAGTGTACCTTGCCAAACTTTACAGTTTTGATTACCTATTTCCTTGACTTAATTAATTATTGTACATGCTTAACCTAGGACCGTGTGACTTACTTAGCGTCTGATTAATAGTCGAGTGCCAATACCGTACGCGAAGTTGTGTAAACGTCACCTAGAGATGGCTATCGTGACCCTTTACATTCTCGTACTTGCCTTATCATGTACCTCATAACCTAGGACACCTGACACTAGCCATGACACAGAATCTTCCTGATATATTCTGTCATGCTCCAGTCCCAAAATATCGAGGGACTAGATACGTGGCAATGGCCAGCAGCACACACCGATGGACAAACCCAATTTAATGGATCCATCGGGGCATGCTTAAGTTGTAGTACAACAATAAGGGTCTAGATATACTAATCTCATCCACATATATGAATATAACAACATCAGAATCATAAAGCAAGATCAATCTCAATCAAATATAAACTCGGGGAATAACCCTATAATGAGTCTGATACATCTGTCAAGATACAAGAATGAAGATAACTACAGCCAATACTGAGTATGGATCAGTATATACTCAGAAGATAACCTCGGTGATCAATCGTCTAATGGATCAGATACTGCTAATGCTCATGTACTGTATAACTCTGGGTGGATCTCCTCTGTTAATCCTGAGGACATAATCCGGATCCAGGTCCTCAGGGGACATAGCAAGGTACAAGAAAGCTCATGCCAAAATAAATACAGTGCAGCAAATGAATAAAATAATAGGTTAAATATATATAACCAGCTAAGTGATATGCAAGATGAGAACATCTCCAGTACTCAGGCTGAAACTACTACAAGCTCTATGTCGGGAAGCCGGTAGCAGTGATATCATGTGGTTGTCTAGCTCAGCGAGAGACTGAGACACCGTCAGCTGTGTAAGCCCCTAGATTTTTCAAAAAAATTTAATTTGGATTTTTAGCAATTTTTTGGAATTTTCTGGGAATTTTCGGTAATTAAAACTAAGATATTTTGTGACTAAATGATTCTTAAATGATATTAATTTATATTAAAATATTATGGAAATAATATTTTATGGTGTAAAATGGAAAATCGGACATAGGATAATTTTCTGTGAATTTATTGGACTCCGAAAACCCGTTTAAAGCCCTGAAAACCGATGTAGAATTAAACCAAATTAAACCCGTGCCAAACGCCCGACATCCCCATGAGAGCCGAAGCCAAGCCCAAGGAGCGTTGACCCAGCCCTAAATCCTAGGTCAAACTCTAGTCCAATTTCTGTATGTATAAATACATAATTTCCTAAGTTTTTCACCACAAATAAAAATAAGAAGAAAACAAATAACAAAAATCCCAAATCCCAAAATCCCTAATTTCCCAATCCCTAACCTTAGCCGTAAGCTGCCCCAGTCGAAACCCTAACCCCTCAGACTCTGGCGCACCGCCCACGTCCGCCCGCAGTACCCCCTCTCCTCTATTTTCTCCGATCCCATTCGAGAACCCCCAGCGCAGCCAACCCGCACCGCCGAGCCCTCGCCTGACCCTCGCCGTCCACCTCCTCAACTTCCTCCTCCGCTTGACCCCCCCCCCCCCCCGTTCGACTAGTCCCCCGCCACCTACCTCGGCCAGTCATCTCCTCCGACGAGCCCCGGCCTCTCCGCCCTGCCCTAATCCGAAACCCCCTTCACAACCTCCCTCCTCAGCCAGCCACAGACCCCTGAACCCTAAACCGTCCAGCCGCCGTCCCCAACTCGGCTCCGCCGCCACGACCTCCACTTCCCTCCACCTCGCGCCGCCCGGACAACCCCATGACCTCCGACGATTCCCTCTCTGCCTATCTCCTCCCCGCTCACAGCCGACCTAAACCCTAGACTCCGCCGCCGACACCCTCCTCTCCGCCAGGCCGCCCCCGAGCTCCACCACCTACTCCTCCTTCCTCCTCCCAGCACTTCCCCGCTCCACCCACCTGCCGGCCAGCCCCAGGAACTCCTCCGCCTACCCTTCTTCCCCGCTGCCCTCTCTCTCCTCCCAGCCGACTCCGGTCAGCCCCTGACGCCGCCTCCGGCCGTCCGAGAGCTGCCCGCAGCACCGCCCAGCCCCTCGTCGAGCCGCCCCAGCCAGACTCCGGCAACCCTAGAGCTCAGTGGACGCGGACACGGCACAGGACGCAGTTCGAGTCGGACACTTCGAACGCGACACGCGGACACGAAAAAATGTCGTTTCTGGAGCCTTGTTCAGGTACCCGTATCTCTCTGCTCGTTTACCCGTTTTCGATTCTGTCTGTTGCGTCGAGGACCCTGCGTGACCCTCTCGGTGCTCGTGTAACCCGCTCGGTACATCGCGTCTTGTGGTGATCGCAAACCGCGATCCAAAAATAGGAAAAATAATGCCCTGTTTCACCCCAGAACTGAGTTCGCCCTGCCAAACGGGACGACTTGGTCGCACGCGGTCTTTACCAAAACATGCGCGACGTTGATACAGTCATGTAGGATTTCGCAGAAGTCGATTCGGATGTGCGTGCACACCGGAATCGATGCGTATCCGCCGACAACGTCCCAAATCCGTCTATTCTGGAATACGCTATAACGTTGTGTACACACGTCGGATCGAGACGAAACTTGCGCCATCGGACTCGTAGCAATACGCTGGTCCTGTGACCCAAGTTTGGTCCGATTCTGAGAACGTTGACAAAATCGTGTATCGTGGGCACCATAGGCTCCACTTGACGGGCAATTTTGTGATCGGCTCTTCGGAATCCAATTCTGGAAGTTCCGTTGGGTTCGTATCATCGTTCCTGACTTTTTAACACTGAGTTTGAGAAATTTGGAGACCTTTGACCCTGATACGCTTTTCGGTGCAAAGTGGCCCACATATGGACCCCGCTTTGACCCAAAAATATCATTTTTGCCCTTGTGTCCAAATTGGACTTAAGGACAGGCATTTCTAGCTATTTGATATTTTCTGAATCTAATGGTGAAGTTTATTTCAGCAACCGGAGGAGTACCTGCAGATCACACTGAGACCAGAGCTACAGTTGGAACCAGAACCTCAGACAAGTGTACCTTGCCAAACTTGCAGTTCTTGTTATTTATTCTTTTGACTATATATATATATATATATTTGTGCACGCTTGACCTAGGACCGTGTGACTTACTTAGCGTCCGAATAATAGTCGGGTGCCAACACCGTACGCGACGTTGTGTATTGTCATCTAGACATGGATACCGAGACCCTATAATTCTCGTACTTGTCTTATCAAGTACATCATAACCCAGGATACTTGACACTATTCATGAGACAGAAACTTTCTGAGATATTCATGGTGATTCTGTATAGGATACATGTTACATGACTTAGACATTATATTCTTAGATCTCATTATGACTTACTGCATTAGTTATGATCCTACGTGGCATGGACATAAGACATTGTGTACATGAGACGCATGATTACATTGGGTGGGGAGAGACACACAGGCTACAGGTTGATTTTATATTATGTCGGCGTCTCAGTCTCACGCTGAGCTAGACGACCACATGGTATTACTGCTACCGGCTCCCCGACACAGAGCTTGTAGTAGTTTCAACCTGAGTTCTAGTGCTGCTCTGATCTTGCATTTTACTTAGCTGGTTATATAGGTTACACTATTGAGACACACAGGCTACAAGTTGATTATATATATTATGACGGCGTCTCATTCTCTCTCTGAGCTAGACAGCTGACGGTGTCTCAGTCTCTCGCTGAGCTAGACAACCACATGATATCACTGCTACCGGCTCCCCGACACAGAGCTTGTAGTAGTTTCAGCCTGAGTACTGGAGATGTTCTCAGATTGCATTTCACATAGATAGTTATATAGTTTACCCTATTTATTTTATTCACTATTATACTGCATTTATTTTGGCATGAGCTTTCTTGTACCTTGCTATGTCCCCTGAGGATCTGGATCCGGATTATGTCCCCAGGATTAGCATAGGAGATCCACCCAGAGTTATACAGTACAGGAGCATTAGTAGGAGCAGGAGCAGGCACTGGAGCAGTACCAGATCCAGTAGACGAGTGATCACCGAGGTTATCTTCTGAATATATACTGTTCCATACTCAGTTTTTGCTGTGGTTATCTTTATTCTTGTATCTTGACAGATGTATCAGACTCATTATCGGGTTATTCCCCGAGTTTATGTTATATTGAGATTGACCTTGCTTTATGATTCTGATATTGTTATATTCATTTTTATGGATGAGGTTAGTATATTTAGACCCCTTAATGTTGTACTACAGTTTAAGTGCGCCCCGATGGATCCATTAAATTGGGTTTGTCCATCTGTGTGTGCTGCTGGCCATTGTCACATGTCTAGTCCCTTGGTATTTTGGGACTGGGGCGTGACATAGTTTTTGTAGTGGCCCATGCAGGTCAGCGACTAAATTGTTCGGTTTCAACCTAGGGACCGAACAGGCCTGCAATAAGATAGGATAAGTTTTTAGGATCTCATCCACTTGCTTGAATCGTTCTTAACATCTATATCGGATTCGAATTTATTTCTTGACTTGCATCCTGTCTTGACTCCTGTGCGTCTCTTATTGTTTATTTTGGTTGTTACTCTAATTTTTGCTGTGTGATTGATAATTAGAACTTGACAGTTTAAGTTATTATTGTAGAGTATGACCCAATGATTACCCCTTAGCTTTAAGTCGCATAATTAGTACCCCCACCTCGATACAGGTTAGATCCCTTACCCTTGACGGCCAGTAACTCTTCTATTCACACTATCGATACTTGTCCTATAAGCACTAAGACTAAGGCTTAAGACGACCATGACCTAAGTAATATAGGAGGATACCCTAATAGGTACCAAGACCCCTTCTCGTAGACCTTAACAAGAGTTTTTACGGTACCCTTAAGACGATTTCAGTATTAGTTTATTGTTTTAAGTTGAGTAGTATGCCTCACAACATAGTACCAGCTAACCCTATTGACCCATTGATGAAGTAAACTAGGATGACACAACTTTAGACTTGCATAAGAAGATAGTGTTTATTCAGACTGTAGAATTAGAGGCCCATGCCCTAATTGGTCGATTAGAGACTTAGACAAGGAGGCTGTATGATAACTGTAGAATTATGTAGTCTTTTATTATTATTACTTATTTTGTTTTGTTTTTGTGAACTTGAATTAATTTGTACCTCCTTTCATCATCATCTAGCGTACTTAATTTTGCTGTATTTGACTTATGCTGCTATACTATAGCCAAGTTTTGCAAGCTTATTCTTTATCAAGCTTGTTCATGACATATGTGTTATTGGGGCCTGATCAACCCCACTAATACAATTGTCTATTCAGAATCAATGTATTACGGTCTGATCAACCTTAGTGCATTTTTGTTCGCTCTTCACACGACTACTTTACATGGATTGAGATATATAGTTGACTAGTATACTTGCCCTGAACATATCTGAGCGTATCATATCGGTTACATAATTGTACTAATACGAGCATGTGAACAAAGAATTACCAGAATAGGATTTCAATCCACAACTGCTTAACAATTCACATTTGAATTCTTTAAACGCCTTGATCCCGATACTTCTATTCTATCACCTTACCCTTGAACTCTTTATTATTAATCTCCGTCTTCCCTTATTTCGGAAAGACGAAACCTCGTGCTTGGTATGAGTTTGATATATAGACAGTACTAGGTATACCCCACAGGCCGGTCGCATTGTTTGATGACCCTTTTATAAATGATTAAGGGAATATCATAGGTGATATATTGGTGTTAAAGAACTTGAGGATTCAATAACATAATTAAATAATTTGGGGCATAGCTTTCTTAGATGTATAGCCTTAGATGATAGATGGATAAATTCTAAGTTGGGTAGAGACCGCAATGTTCACTTGAGAGAATTCTTTAGACCCTACCCTATTTTAATTTCGAGGAAGAAATTTTTATAAGTTGGGTAGATTGTAAGCACCCTGATTTTTCAAAAAATTTTAATTTGGATTTTTAGCAATATTCTAGAATTTTCTGGAAATTTTCGGTAATTAAAACTAAGATATTTTGTGACTAAATAATTTTTAAATAATATTAATTTATATTAAAATATTATAAAAATAATATTTTTGGTGTAAAATGGAAAACCGGACATAGAGAAATTTTCTGTGAATTTATTGGACTCCGAAAACCTGTTTAAAGCCCTGAAAACCGATCTAGAATTAAACCGAATTAAACCCGTGCCAAACGCCCGACATCCCCATGAGAGCCGAAGCCAAGCCCAAGGAGCGTTGACCCAGCCCCAAATCCTAGGTCAAACCCTAGTCCAATTTCTGTATGTATAAATACATAATTTCCTAAGTTTTTCACCACAAATAAAAAGAAGAAGAAAACAAATAACAAAAATCCCAAATCCCAAAATCCCTAATTTCCCAATCCCTAACCCTAGCCGTAAGACGCCCCAGTCAAAACCCTAACCCCTCCGACTCCGGCGCACCGCCCGCGTCCGCCGCAGCATCCCCTCTCCTCCGTCTTCTCCGATCCCATTCAAGAACCCCCAGCGCAGCCAACCCGCACCGCCGAGCCCTCGCTTGACCCTCGTCGTCCACCTCCTCAACTTCCTCCTCCGCTCGACCCCCCCCCCCGTTCGACTTATCCCCTGCCACCTACCTCGGCCAGTCATCTCCTCCGACGAGCCCCGGCCTCTCCGCCCTGCCCTAACCCGAAACCCCCTTCACAACCTCCCTCCTCATCCCGCCAAAGACCCCTGAACCCTAAACCGTCCAGCAGCCGTCCCCAACTCGGCTCCGCCGCCACGACCTCCACTTCCCTCACCTTGCGCCACCCGGACAACCCCACGACCTCCGACGATTCCCTCTCTGCCTATCTCCTCCCCGCTCACAGCCGACCTAAACCCTAGACTCCGCTGCCGACACCCTCCTCTCCGCCAGGCCACCCCCGAGCACCACCACCTACTCCTCCTCCCTCCTCCCTCCTCCCAGCACTTCCCCGCTCCGCCCACCGGCCGACCAGCCCCAGGAACTCCTCCGCTTACCTTTCTTCCCCGCTGCCCCCTCTCTCCTCCCAGCTGACTCCGGTCAGCCCCCGACGCCGCCTCCGGCCGTCCGAGAGCTGCCCGCAGCACCTCCCAGCCCCTCGTCGAGCCACCCCAGCCAGACTCCGGCAACCCTAGAGCTCAGTGGACGCGGATACGGCACAGGACGCAGTTCGAGTCGGACACTTCGAACTTGACACGCGGACACAAGAAAATGCCATTTCTGGAGCCTTGTTCAGGTACCCGTATCTCTCTGCTCGTTTACCCGTTTTTGATTCCCTCTGTTGCGTCGCAGACCCTGCGTGAACCTCTCGGTGTCTTTGCAACCCGCTCGGTGCATCGCGTCCTGTGGTGATCGCAAACCGCGATCCAAAAACAGGAAAAACAATGCCCTATTTCACCCCGAAACTGAGTACGCCCCGCCAAACGGGACGACTTGGTCGCACGCAGTCTTTACCGAAATATGTGCGACGTTGATACGGTCGTGTGGGATTTCGCAGAAGTCAATTCGGATGTACGTGCACACCGAAATCAACGCGTATCCGCCGACAACGCCCTGTATCCGTCTATTCTGGAATATGCTGTAACTTTGTGTACACACGTCGGATCAATACGAAACTTGTGCCATCGAACTCGTAGCAATACGTTGGTCCTGTGACCCAAGTTTGGTCCGATTCTGAGAACATTGACAAAATCGCGTATCGTGGGCCCCACAGGCTCCACTTGACGGGCGATTTTGTGATCGGCTCCTCGGAATCCAATTCTGGAAGTTCCGTTGGGTTCGTATCATCGTTCCTGACTTGTTGACACTGAGTTAGAGGAATTTGGAGACCTTTGACCCTGATACGCTTTTCGGTGCAAAGTGGCCCACATGTGGACCCCGCTTTGACCCGGAAATGTCATTTTTGTCCTTGTGTCCAAATTGGACTTAAGGACAGACGTTTCTAGCTATTTGATATTTTTTGAATCTAATGGTGAAGTTTATTTCAGCAACCGGAGGAGTACCTGCAGATCATGCTGAGACCAGAGCTACAGTTGGAACTAGAACCTTAGGCAAGTGTACCTTGCCAAACTTGCAGTTCTTGTTATTTATTCCTTTGACTATATATATATATATATTTGTGCATGCTTGACCTAGGACCGTGTGACTTACTGAGCGTCCGATTAATAGTCGGGTGCCAACACCGTACACGGCGTTGTGTATTGTCATCTAGACATGGATACCGAGACCCTATAATTCTCGCACTTGTCTTATCAAGTACATCATAACTCAGGACACTTGACACTATTCATGAGACAGAAACTTCCTGAGATATTCATGGTGATTCTGTATAGGATACATGTTACATGACTTAGACATTATATTCTTAGATCTCATTATGACTTACTGCATTAGTTATGATCCTGCATAGCATGGACATAAGACGTTGTGTACATGAGACGCATGATTACATTGGGTGGGAAGAGACACACAGGCTACAGGTTAATTTTATATTATGTCGGCATCTCAGTCTCACGCTGAGCTAGACGACCACATGGTATCACTGCTACCGACTCCCCGACACAGAGCTTGTAGTGGTTTCAACCTGAGTTCTAGTGCTGCTCTGATCTTGCATTTCACTTAGCTGGTTATATAGGTTACACTATTGAGACACATAGGCTACAAGTTGATTATATATATTATGACGGCGTCTCGGTCTCTCTTTGATCTAGACAGCTGACGGTGTCTCAGTCTCTCGCTGAGCTAGACAACCACATGATATCACTGCTACCGGCTCCCCGACATAGAGCTTGTAGTAGTTTCAGCCTGAGTACTGGAGATGTTCTCAGATTGCATTTCACATAGATGGTTATATAGTTTACCCTATTTATTTTATTCACTATTACACTACATTTATTTTGGCATGAGCTTTCTTGTACCTTGCTATGTCCCCTGAGGACCTGGATCCGGATTATGTCCCCAGGATTAGCAGAGAAGATCCACCCAGAGTTATATAGTACAGGAGCATTAGCAGGAGCAGGAACAGGCACTGGAGCAGTACCAGATCCAGTAGGCGAGTGATCACCGAGGTTATCTTCTGAATATATACTGTTCCATACTCAGTTTTTGCTGTGTTTATCTTTATTCTTGTATCTTGACAGATGTATCAGACTCATTATCGGGTTATTCCCCGAGTTTATGTTATATTGAGATTGACCTTGCTTTATGATTCTGATATTGTTGTATTCATTTTTGTGGATGAGGTTAGTATATTTAGACCCCTTAATGTTGTACTACAGCTTAAGTGTGCCCCGATGGATCCATTAAATTGGGTTTGTCCATCGGTGTGTGCTGCTGGCCATTGTCACATGTCTAGTCCCTCGGTATTTTGGGACTGGGGCGTGACAAGCTGTCTAGCTCAGAGAGAGACTGAGACGCCGTCATAATATATATAATCAACCTGTAGCCTGTGTGTCTCAATAGTGTAACCTATATAACCAGCTAAGTGAAATGCAAGATCAGAGCAGCACTAGAACTCAGGCTGAAACCACTACAAGCTTTGTGTCGGAGAGCCGGTAGCAGTGATATCATGTGGTCGTCTAGCTCAGCGTGAGACTGAGACACCGGCATAATATAAAATCAACCTGTAGCCTGTGTATCTCTCTCCACCCAATGTAATCATGCGTCTCATGTACACAACGTCTCATGTCCATGCCACGCAGGATCATAACTAATGCAATAAGTCATAATAAGATCTAAGAATATAATGTCTAAGTCATATAACATGGATCCTATACAGAATTACCATGAATATCTCAGGAAGATTTTGTCTTATGAATAGTGTCAAGTATCCTGGGTTGGGATGTACTTAATAAGACAAGTACGAGAATGTAAAGGGTCACGATGTCCATCTCTAAGTAACGTTACACAACTTCGCGTACGATGTTGGCACCCGACTATTAATCGGATGCTAAGTAAGTCACACGGGCCTAGGTCAAGCATGCACAAATATATATATATATATAGTCAAAAGAATAAATAACAAGAACTATAAGTTTGGCAAGGTACACTTGCCTGGGGTTCTGGCTCCAACTATAGCTCTGGTCTTAGTGTGATCTGCAGGTACTCCTCCGGTTGCTGAAATAAACTTCACCATTAGATTCAGAAAATATCAAATAGCTAGAAACGTCTGTCCTTGAGTCCAATTTGGACACAAGGGCGAAAATCACAGTTTCTGGTCAAAGCGGGGTCCACATGTGGACAGAAAACCGTGTCAGAGTCAAAGGTCTCCAAATTTGCCAAACTTAGTGTCAACAAGTCAGGAACGATGAGACGAACCCAACAGAACTTCCAAAATTGGATTCTGATGAGCCGATCACAAAATTGCCCGTCAAGTGGAGCCTGTGGGGCCCACGATACGCGATTTTGTCAACGTTCTCAGAATTGAACCAAAATTGGGTCACATGACCAACGTATTGCTACGAGTCCGATGGCGCAAGTTTCGTCTCGATCCGACGTGTGTACACGAAGTTACGTCACATTCTAAAACTGACGGATACGGGACGGTGTCCGCGAATACGCGTTGATTTCGGTGTGCACGCACATCCAAATTAACTTCTGCGAAATCCCGCACGTCCGTATCTATGGCGAGCACGTATCGGTGAAGATCGCGCGCGACCAAGTCATCCCGTTTGGCGGGCCAACTCAGTTCCGGGGTAAAACATGGTGTTGGTTTTTCTGTTTTTGGATCGCGGTTTGCGATCACCACAGGACGCGATGCACCGAGCGGGTTGCACGGGAACCGAGAGGGTCGCACAATCTACGCGTCATAACTGACGAGACAAAAAATGGGTCAACGAGGAGAGAGAACGGGTTACCTGAACAGGGCTCCGTGAATGATGATTTCCTGTGTCCGAGGGTCTCCTTCGTGTCCTGGACGTGTCCGGGTCTCTGTGTCCTCGGTACTAGGGTTTGAGGTGCTCGTGTCCGCTGTGTCTTGCACTGCCGTGTCTATGCTAGGGTTTGAGGGCTGTGTCAGATCCTGTTGTGTCCGTGTCAGCGGGGCACCGGAGGGGCTAGGGCACGGCGGGGAGTTCGGGTGGAGGACGGGGAAGGGTCGAGCGGCTGGGAGATGATGGTCAGGCTGGGGGGAAATCGTCGGAAGGAGGTCGAAAGGTCGGGCCGGTGGCTGGGAGGTCTGGGGAGTCGGGGAAGGAGATAGAACGGGAGGTGGAGGCGTGGGCTCGAGCTAGGAGGTTCTGTGAGGAGGAAGGAGCGGGAGATGGGGGTTCAACGGAGGCTGGGAGGGAGATGCTGGTGGTTCTGGGCTGGGCAGGGCTTGGCGAGGCGGAGTCGGAGATGGAGGGTGTTAGGTGGAGACGCTGACGACGGGGATGGCTAGGCGGAGGTGGAGGATCTCGAGGCGAGTAGTCGGCGGGAGAGGGGAGAAGATGACGACGAGGGGAGTAGACTAGGGCTCGTGGCGGAGGAAGGAGGAAGGTGACGGGGCTGCGGGGGTGGAGCTGGTGACAGGAGCGAGGACTGGAGGGTGGAGGGAGTGGTCGAGGTGAGGGCGGCACGTCGAAGGGATCGTCGACGAGGGGAGGAGGAAGAAGAGGGATCTAGGGTTCAGGCGGCCGCGGCGGGGGATTTATAGGGTCGTCGGAACAGTGTTCCGACTAGGTTTCCGATTAGAATTAGGTTTCAGGTTTTGGGTCGGGTCAGGTGGTAGGGATCCGACCCGATCCGTTATTAATTAAATGCGGGTCGGGTTAGCGGGTCGAGTCTGGGTTTTAGGCCCGGATCCGACCCAATAAGAATTTAAGTTTGGTTTGGTTAAACCGGTTTTTCTTGGTTTGGTTCAGGAAATAAACCGGGTTTATTTAAAATAAACCGGGTTCAATTCAGGGTTATTTTGGTTTAAATTTTAATTAGTTTTTAGGGCTTTAAAAATGCTTCTGGGGTCCAATAAATTCACAAAAAATTAGCCTATGTCCGATTTTCCATTTTACACCATAAAATATTATTTCTATAATATTTTAATATTAATTAATATCATTTAAAAATTATTTAATCATAAAATATATTATTTTTAATTTCAGAAAAATCCCAGAAAATTACAGAAAATTGTGAAAAATTCAAATTAAAAATTTCTGAAAAATCAGGGGGATTAAAATCTACCCAACTTAAAACAATTTCGTCCTCGAAATTAAAATAGGGTAGGGTCTAAAGAATTCCTCTCAAGTGAACATGGCGGTCTCTACCCAACTTAGAATTTACCCATTTATCATCTAAGACTATACATCCTAGAAAGCTATGCCCCAAATTATGTTATTGAATTCTCAATTCTTTGACACCAAACATATCACCTATGGTATTCCCTTAATCATTTATAAAAGGGTCATCAAACAATGCGACCGACCTGTGGGGTATATCTAGTATTATCTACATATCAAACTTATACCAAGCACGAGGTTTCGTCTTTCCGAAATAAGGGAAGACGGAGATCAATAATAAAGAGTTCAAGCGTGAGGTAATAGAATAGAAGTATCGAGATCAAGGCGTTTAAAGAATTTAAATGGAAATTGTTAAGCAATTGTGGATTAAAATCCTATTCTGGTAATTCTTCGTTCGCATGCTCGTATTAGTACAGTTATGTAACCGATATGATATGCTCAGACATATCTAGAGGGCAAGTTTACTAGTCAACTATATATCTTAATCCACGTAAAGTAGTCATGTAAAGAGTGAACCAAATGCACTAAGGTTGATCAGACCATAATACATTGATTCTGAATAGACAATTATATTAGTGGGGTTGATCAGGCCCCAATAACACATATGTCATGAACAAGCTTGATAAAAAATAGGCTTGCAAAAACTAGGCTATAATATAGCAGCATAAGTCAAGGTAGCATATGAAATATAAGTAAGCTAGATGAGGATGAAAGGAGGTACAAATTAATCAAGTTCACAAAACAAAACAAACAAGCAACCATAATAATAACAGACTCTACAATCTCTACAGTTATCATACAACCGCCTTGTCTAAGTCGCTAGTCGACCAAATAGGGTCAAGGACCTTTAAATTCTATTGTATGAATAACCACTATCTTCTTATGCAAGTCTAAAGTTGTGTCATCCTAGTTTACTTCATCAATGGGTCAATAGGGCTAGGTGGTACTACATTGTGAGGCATACTACTCAACTTAAAACAATAAGCTAATACTGAAATCGTCTTAAGGGTACCGTAAAAACTCTTGTTAAGGTATACGAGAAGGGGTCTTGGTACATATTAGGGTATCCTCCTATATTACTTAGGTCATGGTCGTCTTAAGGCTTAGCCTTAGTGCTTATAGGACAAGTGTCGATAGTGAGGATAGAAGAGTTACTGGCCGTCAAGGGTAAGGGATCTAACTTGTATCGAGGTGGGGGTACTAATTACGCAACTTAAAGCCAAGGGGTAATCATTGGGTCATAATCTACAATAATAACTTAAACTGTCAAGTTCTAATTACCAATCACCTAGAAAAATAAAAAAATTAGAGTAACAACCAAAATAAATAATAAGAGGCACACAGGAATCAAGGCAGGATGCAAGTCTAGAAATTAATTTGAATCCGATATAGATATCAAGAACATTTCAAGCAAGTGGATGAGATCCTAAAAACTTATCCTATTCTTATTGCAGGCTTGTTCGGTCCCTAAGTTGAAACCGAATAATTTAGTCGTAGACCTGCATGGGCCACCACAAAAACTATGTCACGCCCCAGTCCCAAAATATCGAGGGACTAGATACGTGGTAATGGCCAGCAGCACACACCGATGGACAAACCTAATTTAATGGATCCATCGGGGCATGCTTAAGCTGTAGTAGAACAATAAGGGTCTAGATATACTAATCTCATCCACAGATATGAATATAACAACATCAGAATCATAAAGCAAGAACAATCTCAATCAAATATAAACTCGGGGAATAATCCGATAATGAGTCTGATACATCTGTCAAGATACAAGAATGAAGATAACTACAGCTAATACTGAGTATGGATCAATATATACTCAGAAGATAATCTCAGTGATCAATCGTCTAATGGATCTGATACTGCTCCAGTGTCTGCTCCTGCTCCTGCTAATGCTCATGTACTGTATAACTCTGGGTGGATCTCCTCTGCTAATCCTGGGGACATAATCCGGATCCAGGTCCTCAGAGGACATAGTAAGGTACAAGAAAGCTCATGCCAAAATAAATACAGTGCAGCAAATGAATGAAACAATAGGGTAAATATATATATAACCAGCTAAGTGATATGCAAGATGAGAACATCTCTAGTACTCAGGCTGAAACTACTACAAGCTCTGTGTCGGAGAGCCGGTAGCAGTGATATCATGTGGTTGTCTAGCTCAGCGAGAGACTGAGACACCGTCAGCTGTCTAGCTCAGAGAGAGACTGAGACACCATCATAATATATATAATCAACCTGTAGCATGTGTGTCTCAATAGTGTAACCTATATATCCAGCTAAGTGAAATGCAAGATCAGAGCAGCACTAGAACTCAGGCTGAAACTACTACAAGCTCTGTGTCTGGGAGCCGGTAGCAGTGATATCATGTGGTCGTCTAGCTCAGCGTGAGACTAAGACGTCGGCATAATATAAAATCAACCTATAGCCTGTGTGTCTCTCCCCACCCAATGTAATCATGCGTCTCATGTACACAACGTCTCATGTCCATGCCACGCAGGATCATAACTAATACAATAAGTCATAATGAGATCTAAGAATATAATGTCTAAGTCATGTAACATGGATCCTATACAGAATCACCATGAATATCTCAGGAAGATTTTGTCTTATGAATAGTGTCAAGTGTCCTGGGTTGGGATGTACTTGATAAGACATGTACGAGAATGTAAAGGGTTACGATGTCCATCTCTAAGTGACGTTACTAAGTAAGTCACACGGTCCTAGGTCAAGCATGCACAAATATATATATATAGTCTAAGGAATAAATAACAAGAACTGCAAGTTTGGCAAGGTACACTTGTCTGGGGTTCTGGCTCCAACTGTAGCTCTGGTCTCAGTGTGATCTGCAGGTACTCCTCTGGTTGCTGAAATAAACTTTACTATTAGATTCAAAAAATATCAAATAGCTAGAAACGTCTGTCCTTGAGTCCAATTTGGACACAAGGGCAAAAATCACAGTTTCTGGTCAAAGCGGGGTCCACATGTGGGCCGCTTTGCACCAAAAACCGTGTCAGGGTCAAAGATCTCCAAATTCGCCAAACTTAGTGTCAATAAGTCAGGAACGATGAGACGAACCCAATAGAACTTCCAAAATTGGATTCTGATGAGCCGATCACAAAATCGCCCGTCAAGTGGAGCCTATGGGGCCCACGATACGCGATTTTGTCAACGTTCTCAGAATCGAACCAAACTTGGGTCACAGGACCAGCGTATTGCTACGAGTCCGATGGCGCAAGTTTCGTCTCGATCCGATGTGTGTATACGAAGTTACGACGCGTTCCAGAACTGACAGATACGGGACGGTGTCCGCGGATACGCGTTGATTCCGGTGTGCACGCACATCCAAATTAACTTCTGCGAAATCCCGCATGTCCGTATCGACAGCGTGCACGTATCAATGAAGATCGCGTGCGACCAAGTCGTCCCGTTTGGTGGGGCGCACTCAGTTCTAGGGTAAAACAGGGCGTTGGTTTTTCTATTTTTGGATCGCGGTTTGCGATCACCACAGGACGCGATGCACCGAGCGGGTTACACGTGCACCGAGAGGGTCGCACAGTCTACGCGTCACAACTGACGGGACAAAAAATGGGTCAACGAGGAGAGAGAACGGGTACCTGAACAAGGCTCCGTGAACGATGATTTCCTGTGTCCGAGGGTCTCCTTCGTGTCCTGGACGTGTCCGGGTCTCTGCGTCCACGGTACTAGGGTTTGAGGTGCTCGTGTCCGCTGTGTCCTGCACTATCGTATCCAGGCTAGGGTTTGAGGGCTGTGTCGGATCATGTTGTGTCCGTGTCAGCGCGGCGCCGGAGGGGCTAGGGCACGACCGGGAGTTCGGGTGAAGGACGGGGAAGGGTCGAGCGGCTGGGAGATGATGGTCAGGCTGGGGGGAAATCGTCGGGGGGAGGTCGAGAGGTCGGGCCGGTGGCTGGGAGGTCTGGGGAGTCGGGGACGGAGATGGAACAGGAGGTGGAGGCGTAGGCTCGAGCTAGGAGGTTTTGTGAGGAGGAAGGAGGGGGAGATGGGGGTTCGACGGAGGCTGGGAGGGAGATGGTGGTGGTTCTGGGCTGGGCAGGGCTTGGCGAGGCGGAGTCGGAGATGGAGGGTGTTAGGTGGAGACGCTGACGATGGGGACGGCTAGGCGGAGGTGGATGTCACGCCCCGGTTCCATGAGTAAGGAACCGAGACACGTGGCAATGGCCAGCAGTGTACTTCGGCGGGCTTTCCAATCTAATGGGCCTGTTGGAGTACACTTAAGCTGTGAAGTACAATGAATAACCCATCACATAATAAAAGTATACTCAATCTAAATCTCATCCACAGGCAGCAATATAAGAGCACAATAGAAGTAAATACAATATCTAATGTAGAGGAAAGAAATATCCAGACAAGTATCAAATACAAATACTAGAGTAGTCATACAGGGACAAACCCGCTAGTACAAATATACTAGAATTAAAACTAATCAATAAGATAACTTGGGACGGCAGCAGGTAACTAGGTAAAGATACCGTCCCAAGGAAAGAGTCACTACCAGCGATCAGGCAAAGTCCTCAGGAATGACCTCGTCCTCAGCAGTGAGTACAGCTGCTGGATAAATGCCCGGTCCGTACTCCTCGGGGTAATCCTCATGGCCTACACCTGGAAGGGAACCAGGTCCTCAGAGGGACGTAACAAGGTACAAAAAAATAATATTCCAGGTAAACAGATATTACAAGTGCAACAACAGATAATCTAGTATAACCAAACTAGTGTGACACAGTTTAAAGACAATGTTCGACGCGTGGGCTTTCTAATATAAAACCGTAGCTCCGAACACAGAGACACACGGGTCGGACCGTAGCTCCGAGCACAGAGACACACGGGTGAAACAACTACACTAGATACAGGTATCACTACAAAATACTACATATATAAGCGCGTGCAGAGTAGCACAAACGTCTAGTAACTGTCTTCCCCTTCCCAAGCGGTCAACGATTGTGCGCTGAACCTGAACCTCTAACTACAGTCTCGACACACAGAAATAACTCAACAAACGCGACCCTAAGGTTATTCCAGTCTCTGGTCATGATGTCAATATCAGGAAACAGGAATCTGGCACGATCACAGTGTATGATTGTGTCCTGGGGTATCGATGTACTCAGGTACGTACATCGAGGTGCTGTGAAGCATCTAGCAATTAACCTAAGTCGTTACGTCGAATGTCAATACCCGGTTGTAAACCGGACAAGGAGTATCGAACGTCAACATAAATACGCGCACGAGTACATAAAGAACAATAATATCTGTAAACTGAAATACAGGGTGACAAGGTACACTTGCCTGCGTGCGGCTGCTGATGACGGGGATCTGGTACCGCGTCCAAGTCCTCAGGTCCCGAAGTACCTAGAGATGAATTACAAACCAGAATCAATAATCTATTTTTACAACAGACAGGTGTGCTACACACATCCACACCTAAACTCAGTCTCAGCTACGACTCACAGGGACAAGTCACTAGGGGGTTGACTACAGTTGACTATCGGTATGATGATCAAATCAGTTAATCATCAGTACCATATCATCAAGACATCCTCAAATACGGTTTATGATTTTAACTTCTTCGTTTAAAAATATCGTTGTTACCAATCACCCGGTGCCTCCCTAAATTAATCACCTCAAATTTTTAGTTCTAAATCTCCGATCTCACTAGTCCTCGATCAATCATTCACCTACTATCCTTAATAAACATACATTTAAATAAATTAGCATTTATTACAACAAAATAAATCCCGATCCTTCACTTAACGATAAAACATAAATCTCCATAAGCCGATGTCTAAAATAAATTGATTTAATCCATGTTGATGATAAACCCTAACCTACATTCATCATATCAAAAGATACCTCCACAACATCAAAGTGTATATACTTAATGTAATAACCCTAAGATTTCCCATGCATTTATAAATCCAACTCTCCAAGTTCAGCCTCTTAAACCCTAGTCATCCAATAATAACTACACAATATTATAACAACACCACACTATGCTAACACATACTCTAGCAATAACCACTACACATTATATAAATGTAAAGAGAGGAGGAGGAGTATACCCAACGTGGCCGGAGCGGGGAGGTGCTGGCTGTGCAATAGGTTATGGCCGGGTGATGGTGGTGTTAAACGGATGGTGGTGGTGCTGGTGTTGAGGGTGGTGGTAATGGTGTTGAGGGTGGTGGTAATGAAGAAGGAGGTGAGGAAGTGGGGAGTTGGCCGGAATAGATCGGACGGGGAGGAGGGGAAGGAACTGGCCGGACGGGAAGGTCGGACGGGGACGCACGGAAGCGAGGGGCACACACAGCGGGCCGGAGCGGCGCACAGCTGCGATCGGGGGATGCTCATAGCGGGCCGGAGCGGGCACAGCTGCGGTCGGGGGACGCTCACAGCGGGCTGGAGCGGGCGCAGGGTCAGCCGCGGTGGGGGCCAACGGCCAGAATCGGGCCAGAGCGGCCGGCAGGTCTGGCCGGAGATGGTTCGTCGGCCGGAGATGCCCAAGAGGAGGAAGAAGCTAAGGAAGAAGAAGAAAAATGGAATGGAGAGTGGAGTTTGCATGGGGGCTTTAAATGAAGCAGCAAGGAGAGAGAGAGGAGTTTTCTCTTGGGATTAGGGCCGGTTGGTTTTTGTATTGAGGGTGGGGTGAGGAGTTACTTTATAGGGGTGTGTGTGAAGGAGATGGATGGTTGTGATCAACCCATTCAAAATGAATGGTTGTGATTGATCATGAAGAGAAGAGGGTTTTCTTAATGAGGGGTGAATGCATGGGTGTGAATGGGACCCCATTTTAGGACCCTCTCAATTGTTCATGGCCAATAGGGTGGTGCCACATAATTTAATAATTGCAACTTAGCTCCGTAAATTTGGGAAATTGCATGGACACATAAAATGACACTAAAATTGCGGAGAAAAATATGTTTAGTAATTTCCATGGTGGGGGGGGGATTGTGCGTTAGGCACGGGTTTAATTAGAAGGGCATTGGAATTAATTTAGGATTAAAATTGGTATTTACAAAGTTGGTATCCCCGATTTAAATAGAAATAAAGTGTCCCGCGAATTTAATTTAATTGGGGCACTTGGGGTCAAAATCCGGAAATGACGCAAAGGCTAAAAAATGGTGGGGGCTTGGAGTCAGTCTTGGACCCTTTAGTTGGTCCGGCTCAACGGGTTAAATTGGTATTTCAATATTTAGGGTAACGACACAAGTGTCCGACACGAAATTAAATATGGGTTACGATTTTTGGAATGTTGCGCAATTAATTTAGAGCACACAAAAATTAATTTTAAAAGACGGAAAAGTCCAATGCCTGATTTGGCGGGTCAGGTCAGAAGTACAATAAATGAACGGAATTTATGGGCTGATATTGGGCTCCGAAAATTAGAAAATGATAGGGCGCGCCAAGGGTTTTAATTAATTGAATTAAATGCCAGATAAAATATCTCCACTCTAAACCTCGACATCTGCTTCCAAAATTTTTCCAAATCCACTCTAACTATCTACAGAATAAATCGAGGGGGTTTATATTCTTCCCAACTTAGAAAAATTTTGTCCCCGAAATTAAAAAGTAAAGCACGATAATATCTAACAGAATTTTTTAAACACCAGTAATTAAATATCGTACGTAAATTCGTACCTTGCTCCTCAAACAAGTACGGGAATCGCTGCCGAATAGAATCCTCGCACTCCCAAGTGGACTCGCCTGGTGAATGGTGCTTCCATGCCACTCTGACCAGTCGAATCGTATGCCCTCTCAAAGTCTTCTCGTTGCGGTCGAGGATCTCAACTGGCTGCTCTACGTAAGACAGACTAGGCCCGACTGTAATCTCCGAATGATCAAGTACGTGGCTAGGGTCTGCGACATATTTTCTCAGTTGTGATACGTGAAATACGTCATGTACTCCCTCTAATGATGGAGATAATGCAAGACGGTAAGCCACTTTGCCAACTCGTTCCAAAATGTCAAAAGGTCCGATGTACCTCGGACCCAGCTTGCCTCTGCCTCCGAATCTGATGGTACCGCGGGTGGGCGATATCCTCAAAAATATATGGTCACCCTCCTTGAACTCCAATGGTCTGCGGTGCGCGTCTGTCCAGTATTTCTGTCTGTCCTGTGCTGTGCGCAGGTGGCTCTGAATCTGCTTGACCTTCTCTACTGTTTGTGTCATCAACTCTGGACCAAGTATCTGACGCTCTCCCGTGTCACTCCAACAAACTGGCGACCTATATTTCCTGCCGTACAGTGCCTCATAAGGTGCCATCTGTATGCTGGCCTGGTAACTGTTATTGTAGGAGAATTCTACCAAATGGAGATGGTCCTCCCAAGATCCTCCAAAATCAATCATGTACGCCCTCAACATATCCTCTAATATCTGTATCGTGCACTCTGACTGTCCATCAGTCTGTGGATGATACGCAGTGCTGAACTTGAGACGAGTTCCTAGGCTCTCCTGCATACTCTGCCAAAAATGTGACGTGAATCTGGAATCATGATCCGATACGATGCTGACAGGCACTTCATATAATCGTACTATCTACCTCATATATATGTCAACTAGTATCTCTATGGATTGCCCAACTCTGAAGGGCAAGAAATGTGCAGACTTGGTGAGTCTGTCTACGACAACCCAAACTGCATCATTCCCGCAAGGGCTTCGCGGAAATCCTGTGACGAAGTCCATGGTAATGTGTTCCCACTTCCACTCGGGAATGGGGGAGTGGCTGCAATAATCCTGCAGTCCTATGATGTTCAGCCTTGACTTGCTGACAAACTAAATACTTCGCCACAAATCTTGTAATTTTCCTCTTCATCCCATGCCACCAGAAATGCTGTCTCAAGTCTTGGTACATCTTCGTACCCCCGGGATGAATAGAATAAATCGAGCTATGAGCCTCGGTCATCAACTCTTGGCATAGCTCGCCACTCAGAACATATAGGCGATCTCCGCACCTCAACATTCCGTCTTCATGAATCCTGAGTCCCGTCTGCATGCCGGCTTCTGTTCTCTCTCGCAGACGTCGAAATCTCGTATCTGTAGGCAACGCTGCCTTGATCCTCTCAATCAAAGTAGACTGAACCTCAAGACTGGCCATCTGTCCATCCATGCCTGGCAATATGATCTCTATTCCAAGCTCCTAGAGATCCTCTAGCAACTGTCACTGCGTCGTCAAAAAGTATGCCATGGGCTTCCTGCTTAAGGCATCTGCTACGACATTCGCCTTGCCAGGGTGGTACTGCAACTCAATGTCATAATCTGTCATCAACTCTAGCCAATGTCTCTGCCTCATGTTGAGCTTCTTCTGCGTGTAGACGTACTTCAGGCTTTTATGATCTGTATAAATCTCAACACGCTCACCATAAAGGTAATGTCTCCATAGATTTAGTGCAAATATCACCGCAGCTAGCTCCAAGTCGTGCGTCGGATAGTTCTTCTCATGAACTCTCAACTTTCTCGATACATAGGCTATCACCTTGCCGTGTTGCATCAGTACACATCCCAATCCGCTCCCTGACGTATCACTGTACACTACAAATCCTCCTAATCCTGAAGGTAGTGTCAAAATCGGTGCTGATGTCAGACGCTTCTTCAGCTCATCGAAAGCTGCCTGACACTCGTCTGTCCAGATAAACTCTTCGCCTTTACGCGTCAGTCGCTTCATAGGCACAGCTATCCTCGAGAAGTTTACCACGAACCTCCGATAATATTCGACAAGTCCGAGGAAGCTCCTAACCTCCGTAACTGATGTAGGGGTAGGCCAGGTCTCTACTGCAGCTATCTTCTCCGGGTCAACTGATAGTCCATCTCCGGTGATTATGTGTCCCAGAAATGGTACTCTATCCAAGAAGAACTCACATTTGCTGAGTTTGGCGTACAGACTCTCATGTCTCAGCGTCTCCAACACGATCCTGAGATGCCTCTCATGCTCCTCCTGGCTCTTGGACTATATCAAGATATCGTCTATAAATATCACCACAAACTTATCTAAGTACTGGTGGAAGACATTGTTCATCAAACACATAAATACTGCTGGCGCGTTGGTTAAACCAAACGGCATGACTAAAAACTCATAGTGGCCATACTTCGTCCGAAAGGCCGTCTTCTGGATGTCCTCTTTCCGTACCTTGATCTGATGATAACCGGATCTGAGATCGATCTTCGAGAACACACATGCACCGCTAAGTTGATCAAACAAATCATCGATGCGCGGCAGTGGATACTTGTTCTTTATCGTTACAACATTTAGCACCCTGTAATCGATACACAAGCATACCGTCGTATCCTTCTTTGGTACAAACAGAAAGGGTGCTCCCCATGGAGATATACTAGCCTGTATGAATCCCTTATCTAAGAGATCATCTACTTGAACCTTCAGCTCAACCAACTCCTTCGGTGCTAGTCTGTAAACGGAGGAAGTAACTGCCTCGGCTCCTGGAGTCAACTCTATGGTGAACTCAATCTCTCTATCAGGTGGCAGTCCTGGGAGATCCTCTGGAAACACATCCTCAAACTCTGCTATAAAGTGAGGGTATGTCGGTTCACCTTCTGTAATGTGTATCGCTAGGGTAGGTTGGACACCATGCTCTCGGGCTCCCCGAAAAAACTCAAACTCTAGGCGATTTGGGGGTCTAAAGATAACACAACCACAATGGCAATCTAGCGTTGCGTGGTATTGGCTCAACCAATCCATGCCTAGGACAATATCATAGTCCGGCATGGAGAAAACCAAAAATCGGGCACGCATCTCTCGCCCGCATACAACTACTAAACATGATCTACAAGTGTCTCTAACAGGTACTATTCCACCTTCCGTAAGAATCCTCTTGACCTTCGGAAGGGGTGCGGTGGATATTCTATGGGTAGCCACAAAACTAGCAGCTATAAAAGAGTGTGTGGCACCAGAATCAAATAGGACTAATGCTGGTAATGAAGCTACTAAGATTGTACCTGCGATCACTTCTCCAGCTGTCTCAGCCTCCTCTATGGTCATAGCGTAGGCATGTCCCTGTCTCGGTGCCGGTGCCCTCGGCTGATGTCGGTCCTGGTGGAACTGTCCTGCCTGTGGGACCAAGGGTGGCCTCCTCTGGTTTCCCCCTGGTGCTGGTGGTCGTTGAGCTCCAGCTCCTGCGTAAGGTGGCCTCGGTCCAGGAGGCTGTTGATAAGGTCTCGGCGCTGGCAGGGCTGGCCGGTGAACCATCTGCACTGGATCTCTCTGCTCAGGGCAATCTTTGATGGCATGCTGGGCCGATCCATATCTCAAACATACGCCCAACCTCCGTCTACAGTCCCTCATCAAATGTCCCCTCTTGCCGCAGAAATGGCAGGTGGGAATGACTGCTCCCTGCTGTGGCACTGCCCTTTGGTGTTGCTGCTGTACCAAAGGACGCTTCAGAGGTCCTTCCTGCGGGGCTCGGACTGCTGATGTCGACGCATAAGAGCATTTCTGGCTGGCCTCCATCTTGTTGATGCGATCCTGGCGTCGCGCTGCAAGTAGTACCTCGGAGTAAGAGGTGGGGGCTGTGGACCCGATAAGCCTCTGGGTCTCATAACTCAGGCCCTCATAAAACTTCTCGGCCTTCGCATCTTCAGTGGGGATCAGGTATGGTACAAATCTGCTCAGGTGGAGGAACTCAGAATTGTATTCCTCTACAGTCATACTCCCCTGCCTGAGGTTCTGGAACCTGTCCCGAAGCTCTGCTCGGGCGGTAGAGGGTATGTACATCTCCTGGAAGAGTCTGGAAAAATCTTCCCAGGTGACGCGATCCGGTCCCAAACGATGCTCCTCGGAAAGCCACCAGTGATGAGCGTTGCCGGTGAGCTGCATCCTGACAGCCGTCATCCATCTGTGTCGGGGGAGGTCAGTAGCCTCCAGCTGGTGCTGTATGCCGGTGAGCCAAGCGTGGATCTCAGTCGGCTCCTCCGTGCCAGCAAAAGGTTGCGGCATCAAATGACGGAAGTCTATGACAGACCCTCGCGTCGGCTCGTATGCGGGTGGTGACGCCTGCCCCAAGGCCGTCACGATGCTCTCTCTCAGAGTCTCAGCCTGGTGCTGCCGGGCCTGCTGCTGAGCCTATTGCTGGGCCTGCTGCTGAGCCTGCATCATCGCAAACATCATTTGGAACATCTGGGTTCCGTCCGTCGGTTGCCCTGTGGGGAATGGCATAAAGGGCATCTGGGGCGGGAATGGTGGAGGAGGTGGTAGCTGCTGCTCCTCCTGACTCGGGATCCTCCGATCCTCAGGTCCTGCCTGATGTGGAGTCTGGTGTCCGTCTGATGGCACCTCGGGATGTCCTGATGACTGCCCCATGGGAGCTGGAGCCAATAGGAGGACCTGCTCCAGATCTGGTTCTTCGGATGATCCAGCGTCTCGGGGAACGTCGACAGGCTGTGCGATACGTCCACTGCGGAGATTCATAACTCTGAAAAGAAGTCATGACTGCGATCAGCGTTTGAGAAAAATAAACAAGATGCAATTTGGTAAACGATATCGAGATAGAGGTGTCATGTGAAGGTTTCAAACTTTGCAGATGAGATTTCTAACTCTATTCCTAATTTGCAGGCTCGCTTGGCACAGTCAGGTGACCAAGACGATTTATATCGGACCTGCATGGGCCACCACAAAAACCTTGTCACGTCCCGGTTCCATGGGTAAGGAACCGAGACACGTGGCAATGGCCAGCAGTGTACTTCGGCGGGCTTTCCAATCTCATGGGCCCGTCGGAGTACACTTAAGCTGTGAAGTACAATGAATAACCCATCACATAACACAAGTATACTCAATCTAAATCTCATCCACATGCAGCAATATAAGAGCACAATAGAAGTAAATACAACATCTAATATGCAGGAAAGAAATATCCAGACAAGTATCAAATATAAATACTAGAGTAGTCATACGGGGATAAACCCGCTAGTACAAATATACTGGAATTGAAAGTAAGCAATAAGATAACTTGGGACGGCAGCAGGTAATTAGGTAAAGATACCGTCCCAAGGAAAGAGTCACTACCAGCGATCAGGCGAAGTCCTCAGGAATAACCTCGTCCTCAGGAATGACCTCGTCCTCTGCAGTGAGTACAGCTGCTGGATAGATGCCCGGTCCGTACTCCTCCGGGTAATCCTCGTGGCCTACACCTGGAAGGGAACCAGGTCCTCAGAGGAACGTAACAAGGTACAGAAAAATAATATGCCAGGTAAACAGATAGTACAAGTGCAATAACAGGTAATCGAGCATAACCAAACTAGTGTGACACAGTTTAAAGATAATGTTCGACGCGTGAGCTTTCTAATATAAAACCGTAGCTCCGAATACAGAGACACACGGGTCGGACCGTAGCTCCGAGCACAGAGACACACAGGTGAAACATCTACACTAGATACAGGTATCACTACAAAATACTACATATATAAGCGCGTGCAGAGTAGCCCAAACGTCTAGTAACTGTCTTCCCCTTCCCAAGCGGTCAACGATTGTGCGCTGAACCTGAACCTCTAACTACAGTCTCGACACACAGAAATAACTCAACAGACGCGACCCTAAGGTCGTCCCAGTCTCTGGTCATGATGTCAATATCAGGAAACAGGAATCTGGCACGATCATAGTGTATGAGTGTGTCCTGTGGTATCGATGTACTCAGGTACGTGCATCGAGGTGCTGTGAAGCATCTAGCAATTAACCTAAGTCGTTACGTCGAATGTCAACACCCGGTTGTGAACCAGATACGGAGTATCGAACGTCAACATAAATACGCGCACGTGTACATAAAGAACAACAATATCTGTAAACTAAAATACAGGGTGGCAAGGTACATTTGCCCGCGTGCGGCTGCTGATGACGGGGATCTGGTACCGCATCCAAGTCCTCAGGTCCCGCAGTACCTAGAGATGAATTATAAACCAGAATTAATAATCTATTTTTACAACAGACAGGTGTGCTACACACATCCACACCTAAACTCAGTCTCAGCTACGACTCACAGGGACAAGTCACTAGGGGGTTGACTACAGTTGACTATCGGTACGATGGTCAAATCAGTTAATCATCAGTACCATATCATCAAGACATCCTCAAATACGGTTTATGATTTTAACTTCTTCGTTTAAAAATATCGTTGTTACCAATAACCCGGTGCCTCCCTAAATTAATCACCTCAAATTTCTAGTTCTAAATCTCCGATCTCACTAGTCCTCGATCAATCATTCACCTACTATCCTTAATAAACATACATTTAAATAAATTAGCATTTATCACCACAAAATAAATCCTGATCCTTCACTTAACGATAAAACTTAAATCTACATAAGCCGATGTCTAAAATAAATTAATTTAATCCATGTTGATGATAAACCCTAACCTACATTCATCCTATCAAAAGATACCTCCACAACATCAAAGTGTATATACTTAATGTAATAACCCTAAGATTTCCCATGCATTTATAAATCCAACTCTCCAAGTTCAGCCTCTTAAACCCTAGTCATCCAATAATAACTACACAACATTATAACAACACCACACTATGCTAACACATACTCTAGCAATAACCACTACACATTATATAAATGTAAAGAGAGGAGGAAGAGTATACCCAACGTGGCCGGAGCGGGGAGGTGCTGGCTGTGCAATGGGTTATGGCCGGGTGGTGGTGGTGTTAAACTGATGGTGGTGGTACTGGTGTTGAGCGTGGTGGTAATGGTGTTGAGGGTGGTGGTAATGAAGAAGGAGGTGAGGAAGTGGGGAGTTGGCAGGAATAGATCGGACGGGGAGGAGGGGAAGGAACTGGCCGGACGGGAAGGTCGAACGGGGACGCAAGGAAGCGGGGGGCACACACAGCGGGCCGGAGCGGCACAGCTGCGGTCGGGGGACGCTCACAGCGGGCTGGAGCGGCCACAGCTGCGGTCGGGGGACTCTCACAGCGGGCCGGAGTGGGCGCAGGGTCAGCCGCGGTGGGGGCCAACGGCCGGAATCGGGCCGGAGCGGCCGGCGGGTCTGGCCGGAGATGGTTCGTCGGCCGGAGATGCCCAAGAGGAGGAAGAAGCTAAGGAAGAAGAAGAAGAAAAATGGAATGGAGAGTGGAGGAAGAAGTTTGCATGAGGGGCTTTAAATGAAGCAGTGAGGAGAGAGAGAGGAGTTTTCTCTTGGGATTAGGGCCGGTTGATTTTTGTGTTGAGGGTGGGGTGAGGAGTTACTTTATAGGGGTGTGTGTGAAGGAGATGGATGGTTGTGATCAACCCATTCAAAACGAATGGTTGTGATTGATCATGAAGAGAAGAGGGTTTTCTTCATGAGGGGTGAATGCATGGGTGTGAATGGGACCCCATTTTGGGACCCTCTCAATTATTCATGGCCAATAGGGTGGTGCCACATAATTTAATAATTGCAACTTAGCCTCGTAAATTCTGAAAATTGCATGGACACATAAAATGACACAAAAATTGCGGAGAAAAATATGTTTAGTAATTTACATGGTGAGGGGGGGATTGTGCGTTAGGCACGGGTTTAATTAGAAGGGCATTCGAATTAATTTAGGATTAAAATTGGGATTTACAAAGTTGGTATCCCCGATTTAAATAGAAATAAAGTGTCCCGCGAATTTAATTTAATTGGGGCACTTGGGGTCAAAATCCGGAAATGACGCAAAGGCTAAAAAATGGTGGGAGCTTGGAGTCAGTCTTGGACCCTTTAGTTGGTCCGGCTCAACGGGTTAAATTGGTATTTCAATATTTAGGGTAACGACACAAGTGTCCGACACGGAATTAAATATGAGTTACGATTTTTGGAATATTGTGCAATTAATTTAGAGCACACAAAAATTAATTTTAAAAGACGGAAAAGTCCAATACCTGATTTGGCGGGTCAAGTCAGAAGTACAATAAATGAACAGAATTTATGGGCTGATATTGGGCTCCGAAAATCAGAAAATGATAGGGCACGCCAAGGATTTTAATTAATTGAATTAAATACCAGATAAACTATCTCCACTCTAAACCTCGACATCTGCTTCCAAAAATTTTCCAAATCCACTCTAACTATCTACAGAATAAATCGAGGGGGTTTACAGTGGAGGATCTCGAGGCGAGTAGTCGGCGGGAGAGGGGAGAAGATGACGACGAGGGGAGTAGGCTGGGGCTCGTGGCGGAGGAAGGAGGAAGGTGACGGGGCTGCGTGGGTGGAGCTGGTGACCGGAGCGAGGACTGGAGGGTGGAGGGAGTGATCGAGGTGAGGGCGGCACGTCGAGGGGATCGTCGACGAGGGGAGGAGGAAGAAGAGGGATCTAGGGTTCAGGCGGCCGCGGCGGGGGATTTATAGGGTCGTCGGAACAGTTTTCCGACTAGGTTTCCGATTAGAATTAGGTTTCGGGTTTTGGGTCGGGTCGGGTCGGGTGGTAGGGATCCAACCCGATCCGTTATTAATTAAATGCGGGTCGGGTTAGCGGGTCGGGTCTGGGTTTTGGGCCCGGATCCGACCCAATAAGAATTTAAGTTTGGTTTGGTTAAACCGGTTTTTCTTGGTTTGGTTCAGAAAATAAACCGGGTTTATTTAAAATAAACCGGGTTCAATTCAGGGTTAATTTGGTTTAAATTTTAATTAGTTTTTAGGGCTTTAAAAATGCTTTCTGGGTCCAATAAATTCACAGAAAATTACCCTAAGTCCGGTTTTCCATTTTAACCATAAAATATTATTTTTATAATATTTTAATATTAATTAATATCATTTAAAAATTATTTAATCATAAAATACCTTAGTTTTAATTTCAGAAAAATCCTAGAAAATTACAAAAAATAGTGAAAAATCCAAATTAAAAATTTCTGAAAAATCAGGGGGGTTACATATTCATTGTGATTCTGTATAGGATACAGACTTCATGACATATACTTTATTCATATGCTTAGAACTTATTTTGACTTGTTGCATTAGTTTTGATCTTGCGTGTCATGGACATGAGATATCGTGAAACTGTGACATGAGATTACATTGGGTGGGAAAAGATTTACCATACAAAAGGCTGATTATATATATATAATACTTTAATGGAAGTGCCTTAGACTCTGACACAGAGCTTTGGTACCGTACTGGCCCTTCGATAGAATACTGCTATGGATTTCTCCGACACAGATCCTATAGTAGTCTCAACCCGAGTATGACTAAAACTCTCACTTGCATATCACTTAGCTGCTTATATAGTTTACCCTATTGTTTCATTTATTGTTGCACTGCATTTATTTTGGCATGAGTTATTTTGTACCTTGCTATGTCCCCTGAGGACCTGGATCCGGATTATGTCCCCAGGATTAGCAGACGAGATCTATCCCGAGGTCTACAGAACAGGAGCATTAGCAGGAGCAGGAACAGGAGCAGACACTGGAGCAGTATCAGATCCAGTAGACGAGTGATCCCTGAGGGTATCTTCTGAGTATATACTGTTTCCATACTCAGTATTTGCTGTGGTTATCTTTATTCTTGTATCTTGACAGTTGTATCAGACTCATTATCGGGTTATTTCTCGAGTTTATGTTTTATTGTGATTGATCTTGCTTATTGATTCTGATATTGTTGTATTCATTCTATGGATGAGATTAGTTGACCTTATTGTTGTACTACAGCTTAAGTACACCCCGTTGAATCCATTAAATTGGGTTTGTCCATCGGTGTGTACTGCTGGCCATTGCCACGTGTCTAGTCCCTCGATATTTTGGGACTGGGGCGTGACATTAAGCGATAAGGAAAATATGCAAGCAATCTCTATTAAAACATACAGGCACAGTTCTTCTATCTCTTTAACTATGCATGGAGTTCTACTATTTCCTTAGCATATGAAGAAGGAACATATTCAAGCATTCTTTTACTCTAGTCTATTAGCATGGCCTAAGTTCATTTAATAGCAGTTTCCGTGTATACTTAGCATGCAATACTCTTTCTATACTTAGCATGGCAAGGGTTCGTTCTTTCGACAAGCAATACGAGTTCTCTTATTAAACATTCATGGTCATACTCTATCGTTTTCCTTATGAACACTAACTTCTTAGCACAAGCAGTTATTAAAATAAAAAAATTTATTAGGCGTAAGAATCAAATAATGAAGTTCTGCCCACTCACCTAGGTCAATCGTCTTGTGTCCCAACAGGGAGCTCTTCAGGAAGGCTTCCTCTTGAGCCAACAAACCAATCTCTCTTGTACATAGTGCCAACGTGCATCAGGGCACTATAGTTGACGCAGATAACGAACCCGCTATAAGCCAACCCAAATAAGAGACCATGGTTGTAGACGCGGGTAACAAACCCGCTACAAGCTAGCTAAGACGCCAATTAGAGCTAAAAAGCTCAGTTATTCATATTCCATATATATGAGAATGAATCGAATTTGAAAACACTCAGATTGTACTTTATACTTCTACCTATTCCCGTAACCCTGAATAATGATTCTTGTTTTTCCTTTACTTATCATGTTGAAGTTCCCTAGTATAATGACTGTCTTGGCGATCTATCGGTCCCGAAACTTTTCCATGTTTTCATTACTTGGCTCGAAAACGACTATTTTGATAGTCTTCATGCCTCAGATGAGTGAACCACGTTACGTTAAGTGCATCAAGTCGTGGCATGTTTTATGTGACGAGCAATGCATCAGCACAGAAGTTAAGTACTATAGAGATTCATGCAATATAATCTACTAGAAACATAAGAGATTCTACTTGAACAAGTCTAAAGTGGCAGGGCGAAGATCAGTTCTTGTGGCAGATTTACTTTCCATATTATATGCAAGTAATACAAGATGACATTATTTTCTTAGCTAGGTGCGTTGCACTCTTTTTATTAGCATGCATTAGGTGATTCTCCTAGTGACTAGCATGTATCGTCAGTATTATTTAGGTGTGCAGGCTAAGCAAAGAGAGGTTCATCGGAGCTACCCACCTTAGCGATGAATCGCATCGGCCGAGCGAGACTCCGAACGCGCTTTTGAAAGTCTTAAGTTTGAATTCTTATGAAGGGCCAAGTCTGAATGCCTTTGCATCAAGCGAATCATCTCATCGAGTTAGGCGAGAAGGATCGTTGCACTTGTGCCACTTTAATCGGCTCTTCGTGTTGAGCGGAGCGGGTCGTTACATTCAGTGCAGGCATGGTGTTACTACTGTGACAAATCCGGACACACCAGTGCACAATGCAGGAGGGCTAATGGTCAAAGTCTAAGGTGCGGGACATCGGACCATATGATCGGATCTTGTCCACTCTTGTATCCGAGGCCTTCATTTATATATTTTGCATTAAACATTGTTGATTAAAAAAATTGTGTTGAACATTATAAGTTATGTTTTAATTAATGCTTTCATCGAGTACGGTGTCGCGGTGCTATGAGCCGGGCAGTCCACGAAGACCTTGATTCTAGTGTAACTATTTAGGAACAAAAAGAAAGTATTATTGATTGGAATTTAAATTTCATACATTGCATTGGGATTTTTGGTCTCCACTTTGAGATACATATGAGTACCACATGTTTCACTACAATCAAGTATACGAGTGTGGCAATAAATTAGGAACATGTGACATCCATCCGTATTTCTTATGCATAGTAGATCCCATATCTAGCATATTTCCCTAGCAGGCATAGCTGGCCCCTATTTATAAATTTTTAACAGAAAGTAATTAAGCATTAGACATAGTTGTTTGGTTGATTGGAAGAAGCAAGGGTGTCGGTGTATATGGTGGGGATATTGTGGTCGGAATCTCCATCTGATCCGTTGTTGATCTGGTCGAGGACGAGGACAAGCCCCATGGCGAAGGCGGCATCGAATCCGGGCATGATGCAGAGGCTGAAGACGTCCTTCCCAAGTACAATATTGGCGCAAGGGTCTACCTTCCGTTTGATCTCAGCTCCTAATAATACTGTTGCTGCTGCTGCTGCTGAGTGATGATTAACATCACAATCACCACCATCTCCTGCACCGTCTTCTTCTTCTTCGGAAATGGAAATGGAATGATTGATCATGACAATTTTACAACAGCGTTGAGCGAAACAACCCTCAACCCTATATTCAATATTGTTGGCTGTGGCGCCACCGAATAACTCCACCTCGACCACGCCTCGGCCTCGGCCAAAGATTGAGGACCACTTCACGCTAAATAAAGGCTTCTGCCCCTCCACCCTCTCTCCCAGGAATCCTTCCCATCTCTGGTGGAGGGTTGGCCACTGCTCCACCACCACCACCACCACATAACAATTAGTATCTATCAATCGAAATCAGTTTAATTGAAATACTTAATAAAAGCAAAGCAGATCGACTAATATAGCCAGCAGCTTGCTCTTAATTAATATAGTGCTAGCTACCTTCTTCCTTAGTGTGAGGATTGATTCGCCGGTGGGATCCATAAGTACGATCTGCTGCTGCTCGGCGAGGGAAGGCCCTCCCCTGTGCCTGTCGTCGTAGTTGTCAACACGAAAAACAATATCGCCGGTGCTGTTGTCGTAGGCTTCGAACCCATCCCCCGACGAGAAGAGGGAAGTCTTCCGCACTGTCAGCTCTCTCTCTTCCTCCCTACTGCAGCAGTATTCCTCTCCAACAACCACAACATGTTCCTGCTCCATCATCCCCTCTCCCTCTCCCTCTCTCTCTCTCTCTTGTTAAAAGTAAGGAACCGATGAATTTGTTCTAGGCGGTCCAATTCATTCCTTTCCATTTATTCAAACCCAACCAACAAGCAAACAAACAATAAATAATTATGATTATAAAATAAATAAATAAATAAATAAATAAATGAAGATATTACTAATATTATATTTATTTATTTATTTATTTGTTGATATCTTCGTGAATCTCCATATCTTTAGCTTAAACTGTACAGCACTTTGGGTGACTTCACATTTAACGTCTCCCCGTACCATGATATATATATGAAAAGGAGGGAAGTCGTCTCCTTTGGATGAGAAAGGAATCCGATCCCCGACAATTATAAAATCTCAAATCTAACAGGGCCAGACAAAGACAAAACGACAAAATATCGTCCTACATAATAGATCAGTAGATACCACATCATGTGGTTCTTGCAGAACATCGAAGACTTCGTTAAAGTCACATTGGATGTCGGGCACCTAATTCAAAATTATCTACTAATAATATCTATATGACATCTTTCGGTACCAAGCACTAATGAGTATATCTGTGCTCCAACAGTGCAGTTCCGACTGTAAATAAACAAAGAGATTATCCAGCATGTGAGTTATGTTGGAAGTATTTCTAAAGAATGCAAATTAGAAGATATAAAATTAAAAACAGAAAATAGTAAATAATTCGAGCTACGTTATACGCTGTCATTATAATATAATTTTATCCCACGAACAGTGCAGCGGATTCCTGACGATCTATCATCGAGATACAATGAATCATTCGATCCACTTCACCATACACTCAGTGGCGAATCTTACGAACGATCACAACCTTGTCCGAAGAAGAGATATTAGACGGAGAAGTTTTTGGAGGAATTTAGGTTCTAGTATTTTTTTTTTCTTTTTTCGTCTCTGTACGATTGTTCTTTCGTCCCGAACAGAGAGCGAGAGAGAGAAAAGAAAAACAGATTTTTATTTCTCAGATCTCAGGATCGTGTCCTGAATATATCTCTCACGTAACTTTTTCCACTCTTTCCGTAACGGGATTATGTGAGAACGATTCTGCGAAAGACCAGCAACCCACCAGACCAAATAAACGAAAATAAAAATTAAAATAAAATAAGTTGAAAAATTACCTTTGTTAAAATAAAATAAGTGCTAAGTGCACGATTATAAACGCGTAAAAATGCGCATTAAATCGCGCACCCGCTGGCAGGTTGGATGAGATCTAGCCCATCCCCTACAAAGCCCACTTATCCACTAAGAAGAGTAAAGCAATATATGCAAAGGAGAATGACTTCTCCTTTCCCATGTGGGACTAAACAAAAGAGTTGCCTTTATTGAATCGCATGGGTAAGCAATTCTAACAATCCCCCACATGATTCAATAAGAGAACAAAGAAGGTATAACACGATAGGACATATAGGAAGGAAAACAAGATATGGGCAATCACACTGTGTATCAGAGAAAGGTGTCTTCCGGACTTGAACCTCCCCTTAGTGTTATATATCTCATCTATGCAGACCCAAAGTGACTTAAGTCTTGAACTTAGGACCTTACTTGTACAGACTCAACATACACAGAAACACATTGTAGGCATTTGATCGTATCAACAGTTGTGCACTTTTCGGCCATGTGCTATCTCGATTTCTTAAGAGCTCTAGAGAACAGCCCGAGTTCCCATAGAAAGCGGCCCCACTTTCACTCTTAAATAGGTGAATCTTTCTAGGTATTCTGCAATTTATATACCCTGCTTTATAAGCCACAAATTCATTAAGAATTTATAATTACCATTTTATTTATTGCAGATCAACACTATACAGTAGAGGAATGGTTCTTTATAATTACTATCATATAGTGTTTCCAGTCACACATCAATTTTGTTGTTACCCATTGAACCTTTTCTTGGTGCTTCCAATCAAATGTTGGGTTGCCTTTGAGGTGACTCGATCTATTGGCTTTAACCCCATTCCTATTGCCGTCTCCAACACAAGTCTCATTGAGAGCCCTTTTGTTAGAGGATCTGCTAGATTGTTCTTTGATCTGACGAAGTCAATTTCAATTACTCCACTAGATCGTAATTGCTTCACCCGATTGTACCTCAGACGTATATGTCTGAATTTTTCATTATAACTTGTCCTTTGAGCCTTTGTTATTGCTGCTTGGCTGTCACAGTGTACAGGGATAGCATGAACTGGTTTACTCCACAGAGGAATATCTGTTACCAGATTCCTAAGCCAGTCTGCTTCCTCACTAGTGAGGTCAAGAGCTATAAATTCTGCCTCCATAGTAGATCTAGAAATACAGGTCTGCCTGGTAGAGTTCCACGCAACAGCAGCTCCACCCAATATGAATACATATCCACTTGTGGCTTTGGTCTCATCTGTATCAAAGATCCAGTTTGCATCAGTATACCCTTCTAATACAGATGGGTATCCTCCATAGAATAATCTATAGGATATCGTGCCCTTTAGGTATCTCATTACTCGTTCTAAGGCAGTCCAATATGAACTATTCGGATTGCTAGTGTACCGACTAAGCTTTCCTACTGCGTAGGAAATATCAGGTCTGATACGATTAGCAATATAGTTCAGGCATCCGATTTGTTGAGAATACTTCAACTGAGCCACATTGTCTCCTTTATTCTTTAACCTGATACTTGCATCATATGGAGTGCTTACAGGTTTAGAATCAAAATAGTCAAATCTTTTTAGAACCTTTTCTATATAGTGAGATTGGGAGATACCAATTCCCTCAGAAGTGCGACTAAATTTAAGTCCTAAAATAACATCAGCAGGTCCTAAATCTTTCAAATCAAAATTTTAGACAGGAATAATTTGATATCATAAATAATATCTATGTCAGTACCAAAAATAAGAATGTCATCAATATACAGACATAATATTACACAAAAGCTACCAATAGTTTTGCTATATACACATTTATCAGAATCATTAATAGCCAAACCATATGATAGAATTACCTTGTCAAATTTATCATGTCATTGCTTTGGCACTTGTTTGAGCCCATAGAGAGATTTAATTAATTTGCATACCTTGCGTGTCTTGGAACAACAAACCCTTCAGGTTGTTCCATATAGATCTCTTCCTGTAAATTTTCATTCAGAAATGCAGTTTTTACATCCATTTGATGAATAAACAGTTTATGAATAGACACAATAGCTATTAACATTCTAATAGTAGCAATTCTTGTAACAGGAGAGTAAGTGTCAAAAAAGTCTACCATTTCTCTTTGTTTGAACCCTTTAGCCACTAAACTGACTTTGAATTTCTCAATAGACCCATCAGGTCTTAACTTCTTTCTGAAGATCCATTTGCAACCTATTGGTTTACACCCTGCAGGAAGGTTAACCAAATCCCAAGTTCTATTTGATATAATAGAATCCATTTCACTATTTATGGCCTCTTTCCAAAATAAGGAATCAACTGAGAACATAGCCCCTTGATAAGATTTAGGGTCCTCTTTAACAAGATAGGTGAAAAAAACCTTCACCTAGGTCTGGTTCTCGTCTTGTTCTTTTACTTCTCCTGGGTTCTACTGGGGTAATCTCCTCTAGTTATGAACTCAAGGTTACATCAGGGACTTGTGTAGAAATAGAAGATCTAGGAATTCTATTTTTTAATGGAAAAATATTTTCAAAAAAAGTAGCATCCCTAGATTTCATGACTGTGTTAGCATCAATACCATTTAGCTCACTCTTAATTACAAGAAATCTATAAGCAGTACTATTTTGGGCATATCCCAAAAATACACAATCTACGGTCTTGGGTCCCAATTTCCTTTTCTTAGTAGGAGGGATAGAAACTTTAGCAAGGCACCCCCACACTTTAAAATATTTCAAAGATGGCTTTCTACCTTTCCAAAGTTCATAAGGGGTCTTATCAGACTTTTTAAAAGAAACTTTATTTAAAATATGACATGCAGAAAGAAGGGCTTTCCTCCCCACAAATGATCAGATAAACCAGAGCTACCTAACATAGCATTAATTATATCATGAAATGTTCTATTTTTTCTTTCTGCTACCCTATTCTGTTGAGGAGCATAAGGAGCAGTTACCTCATGTATAATGCCATACAATTCACAAAAGGAGTCAAACTCGGCAGAGGGTATTCACCTCCACGATCAGACCTAAGAATTTTAAATTTTTTTTCAGACTGATTTTCAACTTCAGCTTTAAAAGATACAAACTTACTGAAAGCTTCATCTTTAGTTCTAAGCAAGTAAACATGGCAGTATTTTGAATAATCATCTATAAATGTAATAAAATATCGCTTACCACTATGAGTAATAATACTGTTTAATTCACAAATATCGCTGTGAATAAGCTCCAATAGCTTAGAACTCCTTTCAACAGAATAAAAGGATTTTCTGGGTTGTTTGGTTTGTGTACATATCTCACATTTTTCATTCCTGCTCATGTCAATCTTAGGAATCAATTACAAATTAGACATTCTCTTTAAAGAGTTAAAATTAACATGTCCCAAACGACCATGTCAAACATCACAACTAACATTATTATAAGAGAGAGCATTCGAATCAGAAGTAGAAGTAGAGGCAATATTATTTAAACAAAAATTTAAAATGCTACAAGGTATGTCCACAGAAAGTTTAAACAGACCCCCTCAAACATATCATTTTCCAATAAAGTTACCGTTCAGGGAGATAATAACTCGATCATACTCAAATACAAGTTTGTAACCATGTTTATTTAGCAAATAACTAGAAATTAAGTTATTGTTGACGTCCGGTACGTGCTGCACATTATGCAAAGGAAGAATCTTCCAAAGACAACTTGAGGTTCACTCTTCCCTTTCTATGCACTCTGGCAGCACTCAAGTTTCTCATAGCTACTGATTCGCCTTCCTCAACCTGTCGGTAGGAGGAAAAAGAATCAATATTAGGGCATATATGGACATTTGCCCCTGTATCAACCCACAAGTCAGTAGGCTGATACGAGGACTCTAAATCATAACATACGGTTACAAACCTCTGATTATCGACACCAACAGATTCGGTCTCGGCTATGATAACATGAGCCTATGGAACAACATGAGCGTCTGCAGGAGTTCAACCATCAGGATTCCGAAATCCCTGACCCTTCTTCCTGTGGCGGCATTGCCTAGCAAAGTGACCAGGCTTACCATAGTTGTAACATTCCCGCTTAGGTCTGTTGTCTTTTCCAATCACAGCTCTTGGCTTAAGAAACTGTTTCTTTGCAGGGTTCCTATTTTGGGGGTTGTTCCTCTGTTGATAGGGTTGGCCCTTAGGCTTTCCTTTGGTTTCAGAATAGTGTAACTTTCCCTCGAATTCAGTACTAAGAGGTTCCTTATCTCTAGTTCTACCTTCTTGCTCAATGCGGAAGGATACGAACAGGTCGTCTAAGGACATGGGTTCCTTATTATGTTTTAGTTTTAAACCAAATTCTTTCCAAGACGAGGAAAGTTTATTAATGAAGGTAACAATTAGAAACTTATCAACAAATGACATGTCTTTCTGAGATATCTCGTGTATGATAGTTTGAAAAGTATTAGTCTGTTCAACAACAGACTTCTCATCTACCATTTTAAACTCTAAAAATCTGTCTACAATGTAAATCTCAAAACCCGCTCCTTCATTGGAGTATTTTTTATCGAGAGCTTCCCAAAGCTCTCTGGACGTAGAGGTAGTGCAATATATATCATAGAGCGTGTCAGAAAGACAACTGAGAATTTTTTCGTGACAGATAAAGTCTGTCTCATTGTAGGACTCTAATTCATAGGTCCTGGCAGGTTCGTGTAAGTCAGGTAGAATTTTCGGTTCTTTGAGAACCTTAAACAGTTTCAAGCAAGTCAGCCAGTAGATCATCCTACGCTACCATCTCTTAAAGTTCTGGCCATCAAACTTCTCCGGTTTGGAGGAGTTATGAATGTTGGTGGACAGTTCTTCTATGGTGGTGTTCATCATGTAGATAGGAATTTTCATAAACAGAAAATAGAAAGTAGACAGAAGCTACGAAAATTCTATTCTAAGATTGTTGAAAAAATTTCTAAAGAATGCAAATTGGAAGATGTAAAATTAAAGACAGAAAATAGTAGAGGATTCGAGGCACGTTACACGCTGTCCTTAGAATAGAATTTTGTCCCATGAACAGTGCAGCGGGTTCCTTGCGATCTATCCCCGAGATACAACGAATCATTCGATCCACTTCACCGTGCACCCGGTAGTGAATCCCACGAACGATCACAACCTTGTCCGAAGAAGAGAGATTGGACGGAGGAGTTTTTGGATGAATTTAGGTTCTGGTATTTTTTTTTCTTTTTTCTTCTCTGTACGATTGTTCTTTCATCCCAAACAGAGAGCGAGAGAGAGAAGAAAAAAAATAGATTTCTGTTTCTTAGATTTCAGGATCGTATCCTAGATATATCTCTTATGTAACATTTCCCACTCTTTCCTTAACGGGATTACGTAAGAACGGTTCCGCGGAAGACCAACAACCCACCAGACCAAACAAACGAAAATAAAAATAAAAATAAAATAAGTTAAGAACCTTTGTACCCATGTCCGTTTCGCGATGCGCAAGCATGCAAAGCTAAGTGCGCGACTAATAAACCCGTAAAAATGCGCATTAAATTGCGCACCCGCTCGCGGGTTGGATGAGATCTAGCCCATCCCTTACAAAGCCCACTTACCCACTAAGAGGGGTAAAGCAATATATGGAAAGGAGAATAACTTCTCCTTTCTCATGTGGGACTAAGCAAAAGAGTTGCCTTTATTGAATCACATGGGTTAGCAAATCTAACAAGTTAATCTTATAGTCTACTAACAATAATATGTACCAAATCCATAAGGGAACGTTTGATATGCAAAATATTATATAGTCAAAAATTTTATAATTTTAAAAATTAAATTCAAGAAATTAAATCTAAAAAATTATAATTTCATGTTTGGAGACAATATAAACATTTTCGGTAAAAAATAAAAAAGATAAAAAACTTAAATTAATTTTTTAAAAAAAACCAAAAAAGGAAAAATACCAAAAAATGACAAAAAAAAATTGGAAAATGGAAAAAAAAAATTCGAATAGAGAAAAAATTAAACATATATAAAAAAAATAAAAAAAAGCAAATAAAAATGAAAAAGCGTACCAAAAAACTAAAAATAAGATAAAACAAAAATACGAAAAAAGCAAAAAATAAGAAAAACGAAAAAAAAAAGATAGAAAAGATAAAAACAATCAAAAACTAAAAAAATATCATAAACGAAAAAGATAAAAAAAAGGATAAAAAATGATCAAAAATAAAAAAATAAGATCAAAAACGAAAAAACGACAAAAATACAACAAAAAAAAACAAAAAAATGAACAAAAACAAAAAGGTAAAGAAGATCAAAAATTAAAAGGAGGACACAAAACTATAAAAAAAGAAAAAAATGATGAAAAATGAAAAAATGGTCAAAAATGATCAAAAACGATAAAACACGAATAAAAACAACAAAAAGATAAAAAATCAAAAACGAAAATGGATCACAGAGAAAAAAATTAAAAAACGAAAAAATAACGAGAAAAGATCCAAAAAAAAGTAAAAAAGACACAAAACGACAAACGAAAAAAATGATACGAATAAAAACGACAAAACAATCAAAAACAAAAAAAAAATCAAAAATGAAAAAAAAGCATAAAATGATCAAAAAGGACAAAACCATAAAAAGGAAAAAAATTTTGATAAAAACGATCAAAAATAAAATGACAATCAAAACCGAAAAAAGGATAAATAAAAAAATGTTCAAAAATGAAAATATTATAAAAACGATAAAAAAATGATAAAAAAAGAAAAATCGATAAAAAAAGGGAAAAAGATAAAAAAAAATCAAAAACGAAAAAATACAATAAAGGAAAAAAACCAAGAAAAAATGGATAAAATGAAAAAATGACAAAAACGATCAAAAATGATCAAAAACCAATATAAACGATTAAAAAGATCCGAAATGAATAAAAAGATAAAAAACGAAAAAAACAATAAAAAATTTGATAAAAAACTATCAAAAAGATCAAATATGGAAAAAAATCAAAAAAGAAAAAATTGATAAAAACAAAAAGGCATAAAGAGAAAAAAGAAGAAGGGAAAAAACGAATAAAAATGACAAAAAGATCAAAAATGAGTAGAAAAAAGATCAAAAATATCAAAACCGAAAAAATAAATGATAAACACGAACGAAAAAAAAATCAAAAAGGACAAAATTTTAATAAAAAATAAAATAAATAAAGAAATACAAAGAACGAGAACATAACGTAAATATCTACTCACTACGGAGTATATTTGTACTCCGACATTGCAGTTGCGACTGTAAATAAACAAGGATATTATCTAGCATGCGAGTTAATCTTATAGTCAACTAACAATTGTCACGTCCCAGAACCAGAATAATGGAAAGCAGGGTTGTGCATACTACAATCGAGTTAATCTTATAGCCAACCACAAATTTTGGAATACAAAAGTAACCTGCAATGTGCTAAGGTTGTCTAGAGACAAGGGAGTGCATACTACAATCAAGTCACCTAAGGTCAAGAACATCTATGTCTCAATCATCAACCAAGAAACAATAAAATTAAACATATAAGATAAAGCAGTTAGGCGTCCCTGACGCTCTATCAGAATGATCATAAAACTAGTTATACAGAATGATGAACAAATACATTGTTAAGAGTAAATAATTGTAAGTCAGTCGCGATCTGAATAATATACAATTATGTAGAGGAACTAATGTCCAGATAAACCGGTTAACAAGTGCCGTCGGTTAAACGTCAAAAAGGTAATACAAAATTATACTCATAGTGGGGGAGAAGAAACCCACTCAAGTTTCTCGGCGGACATCCTCCTGGTGTGGGCTATCGGTCGGATACAGGACAAGATCCTCGAGCTCTGCTACTAAACCTGGCCAAGCAAAACCAGCAGGGTCAGGCCCCGTAAGCAAGTACCACAAAGGAGCACAAGTAAATGAAAAAAAAAATAAAAACTCCAAGAACTAAAACTAATGAGGGCATCAAGAAGAACATTTCCCATCAAACACATTTTAATATACTAATCATATGAAAAATTCGAAAAACCATGGTTTCACCACTTTGAGCAAGATGCACTTGCCTTGGTGGACTAACAAACCTCTTCCTATAACAAAATGTGGGGCTAGGGCTAGGATTTCGGTCAATGGGAGCTCTTGAGGGAAGGAGAAATAAGAAATAAGAAGGGACGTGGAAATGAGGAAGAATCTTAGAGGAGAGAGAAAAAGGATTATATATACACAAGAGGGGAAAATGATATTCTAGTCATGACTAATCCTCATGCAATCCTAACCATCCAAAATAGGCTTAGTTGTTCCAAGAGTGAACCGGGTCTAGTATCCATCCTACATACGGGTCCTAGCACGGGTCCATAAAAATTTCCAAGGTGTTCACTATTGGTCTCGGGTAGTCACCCACAATTGACAGTGAACAATTAAATAAAATACATCATAATTAATGGCGTGCTTTCGTAGGCACCCAAAAATAAAACCTTTACTCTTAAAATTATATGTAGTAGTAAGAGTAAGGATCGTTTCCACGGAGAGTAATTAGTTAATCTTTATGCTTGAAATAGGATGGGGGAGAGTTTTGAATAAAAACAAATTAAGAAGAGCTAAAAATAATTAAAGTATTAAAATCAATCAAAGGAATAAATGTTGGTCTCAGTCAACATCCACCATTGGAATCTTAAAACTGATAATTAATGCAAACATAAATTAACTCATACTTTCAATATTCACCGTTGGAAGTATTTTCTATCTATCTTAGTGTTAGATAATTAGAAACAAGCGATCTAATTAGCTTTAATTACTAAATAATCCAAGACAAGCGCTGAAGATTTAATCAAGTAATATCTTAAAGAACCAAGAGATCGTTGAAGCAAAACAACACAAGCACAAGCGGTTGTATTTAATTTTGTCAAAAGTTTTTCTCCTAAGATCTAATAAAACAAAGCAGTTCATTAAATCTTGGTTGCTTCACAAATTAGAAAAATCAAACAATTATGGATTTGATGTCTAATTTAGCAGTAGATCGAAATGGATAATAGACTAGTAGGCCTCCTAATAATTAAACAAAACAATCATGAAAGTAGGCATAGAAAAATATTCAATACTCAAAGCATAAATCAAACATATGAAAATAATTTAGATCTCACAAGTTTATTGATTCCAAGGCTTCTATTTTCTTCGACCAACAAGACTTCTAGCTCCGCATGTTCATGAAAACTTCAAAAGAATATTGGAGAAGAAGAAGAAGAGTTGTCTCTTATTTTTCTCCTGATTTCTACTCCTTTTATACACTCTAAATTAGTTGTTTGAAGCCCACAATATCTTTGCACAAATCCTCTAAGAGTTACAACAACCCAAACAAGAAAATAAAATCTTTGAACAAGTAGGGAAATTGTAAACCTCCTAATTTTCAAGAATTTCTAAATTTGAATTTTTCACAATTTTTTGGATTTTTTTGGGATTTTTCTGTAATTAAACTAAGGTGTTTTAATTATTAAATAATTTTTAAATGATATTAAATAATATTAAAATATTATAAAAATAATATTTTATGGTGTAAAATAAAAAATTAGACATAGGGTCATTTTTCGGGAATTTATTGGACCCCGGAATCAATTTTAAAGCCCTAAAAACTAATTGTTTAATTAAACCAAATAAACCGGGTTTATTTTAATTAAAAACAAACCGAACCAACTTCCGAACCGGCCGGTCCAACTAAACCAAACCAAACCGCCCCTAGGCCCTAACGGGTCGGATCCGGGTTCAACCCGACCCGGTTTGACCCGGACCCGCCCGAACCCGAAATCCCCTCTCTCTTCTCCCCGACTGCTCAACTCTGCAACCCGCCGCCGCTTCGGCTTCTTGCAGCCGCCGTGGCCACCGGCCATCTCCCCTTCCCCTTCCTCTTCCTCAACCCCCGCCGACGCCTCCTCTTCCCCTTCCGACAACCCCCGACCCCTCTAGCTCCTCATCGCCCCTTTATAAACTCCTCACGACCCCAGCCCTCCGGCCACTTTCCCGTCTACTCCGGCCTTCTCCGTCCGCCCTCCAGCGCTGCCGCCTCGCAGCCTGAGCCGACCCACAGAAGCCCGCCACCACCAGAACCTCTCCCCTTTTCCTCCTCGCCTCCTTCCCTCTCCCCCTCGGCCAGTGTCCCTCGGTAACGCAGCCACCTCCGACACCGGCCTTCTCCACCACCCTCGCAGCACAGCCGGTCGTCCCCGAGCCCAGCTGCCCCAGTCCAGCACAGTCCCCCCCCGGCGGAGCTCCGGCCTACTACGGTGGTCGAAGCCCAGAACCCTAAAATCCTAGTTTGGACACGGCCCGGACACGTCCAGGACACGGTAGACTCGACTCGGACACGCATAATTCGGACTTTTGGAGCCCTGTTCAGGTAATCATATCTCTCTCCTCGCTGCCCCATTTTTGATTCCGTCTGTTGCATCGCGTAGACTGCATGACCCCCTCGGTGCCCGTGCAACCCGCTCGGTGCATCGCGACCTGTGGCGATCGCGAACCGCAATCCAAAAACAGGAAAACCAACGCCCTATTTTACCCCGGAACTGAGTACACCCCACCAAACGGGACAACTTGGTCGCGTGCGGTCTTTACTAATACGTGCGCGCCGTTGATACGGACGTGTGGAATTTCGCAGAAGTTGATTTGGATGTGCGTGCACACCGGAATCAACGCGTATCCGCCGACAACGCCCCGTATCTGTCCTTTCTGAATCTCGCTGTAACTTAGTGTACACACGTCGGATCGAGACAAAACTTGCGCCATCGGACTCATAGCAATACGCTGGTCCTGTGACCCAAGTTTGGTTCAATTCTGAGAACTTTGACAAAATCGCGTGTCGTGGGCCCCACAAGCTCAACTTGACAGGCAATTTTGTGAACGGCTCATCGGAATCCAATTCTGGAAGTTCCGTTGGGTTTGTATCATCGTTCCTGACTTGTTGATACTAAGTTTGACAGATTTGGAGACCTTTGACCCTGACACATTTTTCGGTGCAAAGCGGCCCATATGTGGATCCCACTATGACCAAAAACTGTCATTTTTGCTCCTGTGTCCAAATTGGACTCAAGGATAGGCGTTTCTAGCTTATTAATATTTTTTGAATCTGATGGTGATATTTATTTCAGCAATCGGAGTACTTCCTGCAAATTTCCTTGAAGTCAGAGCCACAATTGGAGCCAGAACCCCAGGCAAGTGTACCTTGCCAACTTGTAGTCTTTGATACATATTACTTGGACTTAATTATAAACTGTTATACATGCTTAAACCTAGGACCGTGTGACTTACTTAGCATCAGATTAATAGTCGGGTGCCAACACCGTACGCGGAGTTGTGTAACGTCACCTAGAGATGGATATCGTGGCCCTTTATATTCTCGTACTTGCCATATCAAGTACATTATACCCAGGACACCTGACACGAATCATGAGACAGAATCTTCCTAAAATATTCAAGGTGATTCTGTGTAGGATACAGGATTGACATAGGCATTATATTCATAGACATAATATGACTCACTGCATTAGATATGATCTTACGTGACATGAACATGAGGCATCGTGGACATGAGACGTATGATTACATTTGGGTGGGGAGAGACACACAGACTACAGGCTAATTATATATATATAGGCCACAACATAGTAAAATACATAGCATAGTATAACTGCTACCGGCTCCCCGACACAGAGCTTGTAGTGGTATCAGCCTAAGTTCTAGTGTTGCTCTCAACTTATATTTCACGTAGATGGTTATATAGTTTACCCTATTATTTCATTTATTGCTGTACTGCATTTATTTTTGCATGAGCTTTCTTGTACCTTGCTATGTCCCCTGAGGACCTGGATCCGGATTATGTCCCCAGGATTAGCAGACGAGGTTTATCCAGAGGTATATGGAATATGAGCACTTCTCGGAACAGTACCAGTACCTGAGGATGTGGTGATCGCTGAGGACTTCTTTTGAACATCTGCTTCTCTATGCTCAGTTATTATGGCAAATAAACTCTTTATTTCCCGTTTTAGAGAATATTTGTAACAGACTTAATATCGGGTTGTTCCCCGATTTTATTTACTTGTGACTGGATGTTGTTTAATATTTATGTTGATATTGCTGTGTTTATTCTGTGGATAAGATTAATAAACCCTAATCATGGTAATACAGCTTAAGTATGCCCCGGTGGATCCATTAAATTGGGTTTATCCATCGGTGTGTGCTGTTGGCCAGTGCCACGTGTCCAGTTCCTCGATATTTTGGGACTGGGGCGTGACATGGTTTTTGTGGTGGCCCATGCAGGTCAACGACTAAATTGTTCGATTTCAACTTAGGGACCGAACAGGCCTGCAATAAGAATAGGATAAGTTTTTATGATCTCATCTACTTGCTTGAAACGTTCTTGATATCTGTATCGGATTCGAATTAATTCTTGACTTACATCCTGCTTTGATCCCTGTACGCCTCTTATTGTTTATTTTGGGTGCAGAGATATGGATTCACGAGCAAACGACGAGACTCCTGCAGAAACACCATAAGGTGTTGTGGTCACCCAGGAAGATGAAGTGACACCAGTTGATGAAGGTCGATCAGCTCAACAAAGCAGTCAAGCAAGTCAGCCTGCCTCGAGAATCTAGGAAGATGACGTTCCACCATCGACGCAGTTTGCTCCACCAATGCCTACCGTCCCACAAGGGTAAGCTATGGACGAACAACAAATATTTCGAATGTTCTACGCGATGATGCAAGCCCATCAGAAAGTTCATAAAGAAGCTCAGCAAAACCAAGCGGAAAAGTTCATCGACAGATTTAGCTCTGAGCTACGGAAGTTAATCAGCTCCGTTGCACCTACCTCTTACTCGGACATTATTACTGCAGCACGGATCATGGAGAGCATCACCAGGATAGAGTCCAGCCAGAAGCGTCCGCATGCACCAGACCAAGCACAGCAGGAAAGAGCTGCAAAGCGACCTCAGATAAAACCACCACAGGAAGCAGTACCAAGAGCCTTATTTCTTCCTATCTGTCAATATTGTCGCAAGAGAGGCCATTAGGAGAGCGAGTGCAGACAGAAAAGGAGATTATGTTTAGCTTGCAGATCCAGTCAGCATTTATTGAGGGAATGCCCTGAGCGTCGAGAAGGAGCACCAATGGTTAACCAACAAAGCGGTACCAGTACCAAGGCCAGCCTGTCCAGCATTGGGAGCACCGCAAACGGGAGTTCAAGGAGTTCTACCACCATCTCCAAGAGAGAATCAGCCGAGGCCACCTTTGATACCCCAAGCAGCACTCTTCCAACAAGCCCAGCAGCAGCAGAGGGCACCACCTCAAGGACGAGGACAAACTTTTGCGATGACTTTGGAGGACGCGCAGAATCATGGAGTAGCTAATGCGCGTAAGTTTTTATAGTTTTCTGTTTCTAGTATTGCTTTACTTCGTGCCCGTTGGTTCGTGACCCTAGACTTAACCTGATAGTTTTAAACTTGCTAATAATTGATAACCTAGTGATAACCTAGAATTGTTAATCTAATATGTTTTAAAGGATAACCTGGTTTTCTAAAAACTGTAATTTTCTAGATTTCCTACAATTGGAAAATTGCATAACTTCTATTGCTTAGGGAAATGATTTTCCTATGTGTTTAAAACCTTCAACCTTGACTTTTCTTTATTGTGTTGTGTTTCGAATAAATTTTGCAACCGTGTCATCTCTATTGACCGGTTATTCTTTGATTGTGAGGACGCAATCCTCTTAAGGGGGTTAGATTATAAACCCCCTAATTTTCAAGAATTTTTAAATTTGGATTTTTTACAATTTTCTAGAATTTTCTGAGAATTTTCTGTAATTAAACTAAGGTATTTTAATTATTAAATGATTTTTAAATGATATTAAATAATATTAAAATATTATGAAAATAATATTTTATGGTGTAAAATGAAAAATTAGACATAGGGTAATTTTCCGGAAATTTATTGGACCCCGGAATCAATTTTAAAGCCCAAAAAACTAATTGTTTAATTAAACCAAATAAACCGGATTTATTTTAATTAAAAACAAACTGAACCAACTTCCGAACCGGCCGGTCCAACTAAACCAAACCAAACCGCCCCTAGGCCCTAACAGGTCGGATCCGTGTTCAACCCGACCCGCTTAGACCCGGACCCGCCCGAACCCGAAATCCCCTCTCTCTTCTCCCCGACTGCTCAACTCTGCAACCCACCGCCGCTCCGGCTTCTTGCAGCCGCCGTGGCCACCGGCCGTCTCCCCTTCCCCTTCCTCTTCCTCAACCCCCGCCGATGCCTCCTCTTCCCCTTCTGGCAACCCCCGACCCCTCCAGCTCCTCATCGCCCCTTTATAAAACCCTCACGACCCCAGCCCTCCGGCCACCTTCCCGTCTACTCCGGCCTTCTCCGTCCGCCCTCTAGCGCTGCCGCCTCGCCGCCTGAGCTGACCCACAGAAGCCCGCCACCACCAGCACCTCTCCCCTTTTCCTCCTCGCCTCCTTCCCTCTCCCCCTCGGCCAGTGTCCCTCGGTAACACAGCCACCTCCGACACCGGCCTTCTCCACCACCCTCACAGCACAGCCGGCCGTCCCCGAGCCCAGCCGCCCCCGTCCAGCACAGCCCCCCCCAGGCGGAGCTCCGGCCTACTCCGGTGGTCGAAGCCCAGAACCCTAAAACCCTAGTTTGGACACGGCCCGGACATGTCTAGGACACGGTAGACTCTCGGACACGCATAATTCGGACTTTTGGAGCCCTGTCCAGGTACTCATATCTCTCTCCTCGCTGCCCCGTTTTTGATTCCGTCTGTTGTATCGCGTAGACCGCATGACCCCCTCGGTGCCCGTGCAACCCGCTCGGTGCATCGCGACCTGTGTCGATCGTGAACCGCGATCCAAAAACAGGAAAATCAACGCCATATTTTACCCCGGAACTGAGTACGCCCTGCCAAACGGGACGACTTGGTCGCGTGCGGTCTTCACCGATACATGCGCGCCATTGATACGGACGTGTGGGATTTCGCAGAAGTTGATTTGGATGTGCGTGCACACCGGAATCAACGTGTATCCGCCGACAACGCCCAATATCTGTCCCTTCTGAATCTCGCTGTAACTTAGTGTACACACGTCGGATCGAGACGAAACTTGTGCCATCGGACTCGTAGCAATATGCTGGTCCTGTGACCCAAGTTTGGTTTGATTCTGAGAACTTTGACAAAATAGCGTGTCGTGGGCCCCACAGGCTCCACTTGACAGACGATTTTGTGAATGGCTCATCGGAATCCAATTCTGGAAGTTTCGTTGGGTTTGTATCATCGTTCCTGACTTGTTGACACTAAGTTTGACAAATTTGGAGACCTTTGACCCTGATACATTTTTCGGTGCAAAGCGGCCCACATGTGGACCCTACTTTGACCAGAAACTGTCATTTTTGCTCCTGTGTCCAAATTGGACTCAAGGACAGGCGTTTCTAGCTGATTGATATTTTTTGAATCTGATGGTGATATGTATTTCAGCAATCGGAGTACTCTCTGCAAATCCCGCTGAAGTCAGAGCCACAATTGGAGCCAGAACCCCAGGCAAGTGTACCTTGCCAACTTGCAGTCTTTGATACATATTACTTGGACTTAATTATAAACTGTTTTACATGCTTAAACCTAGGACCGTGTGACTTACTTAGCGTCCGATTAATAGTCGGGTGCCAACACCGTACGCGGAGTTGTGTAACGTCACCTAGAGATGGATATCGTGACCCTTTATATTCTCGTACTTGCCATATCAAGTACATTATACCCAGGACACCTAACACGAATCATGAGACAAAATCTTACTAAAATATTCAAGGTGATTCTGTGTAGGATACAGGATTGACATAGAGATTATATTCATAGACATAGTATGACTCACTGCATTAGATATGATCTTACGTGACATGGACATGAGGTATCGTGGACATGAGACGTATGATTACATTTGGGTGGGGAGAGACACACAGACTACAGGCTGATTATAAATATAGGCCACAACATAGTAAAATATATAGCATAGTATAACTGCTACCGGCTCTCCGACACAGAGCTTGTAGTGGTATCAGCCTAAGTTCTAGTATTGCTCTCAACTTGCATTTCACATAGATGGTTATATAGTTTACCCTATTGTTTCATTTATTGCTGTACTGCATTTATTTTGGCATGAGCTTTCTTGTACCTTGCTATGTCCCCTGAGGACCTGGATCCGGATTATGTCCCCAGGATTAGCAAACGAGGTTTATCCAGAGGTATATGGAACATGAGCACTTCTCGGAACAGTACCAGTACCTGAGGATGTGGTGATCGCTGAGGACTTCTTCTGAACATATGCTTCTCTATGCTCAGTTATTATGGCAAATAAACTCTTTATTTCCTGTTTTAGAGAACATTTGTAACAGACTTAATATCGGGTTGTTCCCCGATTTTATTTACTTGTGACTGGATGTTGTTTAATATTTATGTTGATATTGCTGTGTTTATTCTGTGGATGAGTTTAGTAAACCCTGATCATGATAATATAGCTTAAGTATGCCGCGATGGATCCATTAAATTGGGTTTGTCCATCGGTGTGTGCTGCTGGCCAGTGTCACGTTTCTAGTTCCTCGATATTTTGGGACTGGGGCATGACAGAAATGGTTAATTCAGCTCTACTTTTCGTGCACAACATAGTTGACTCAATTTCAAGCCTGATTTGATCTATGATGTAGACAGAATCTCAGAAAACTCAAAACAGTAAGATTGTACCTCTATCTCTTAGCTTTTCGAATCAACTTGTATCAGCTCTATTGGACTTCGGATGAGAAAGTTATGACCATTTTGCTACAAGGTATCAAAACTGTCTAGAATTGATAATTAGCTCTATTTTGTATTTAGTGACTCTAATTGCATCCTAGATTAAAACATAAAAATAATGAGGATCTTTAAACATCAAATGAGCATAAAGGAGTATACATTAAGGAATAATAATATGATATTTTATGTTCTCATCAAATAATAGGAATCAACATATAAAATACATCATGAATACATCTACAGAATTTTTTTTAAACATCACAAATTCAAGAATAGCAAATCTAGGAACGGATGTGACATCTCTACCCACCTTAGAAAAAAAATTTCCACAAAATTTGTTAGTCTGGTCGAGATGATCACCAAGTAAGAAAACTCATAGACCAAGCAAAAGACTCTTGATCCAATCAGGAAACTCTTGATCCAAAAAACCTCATAAACTACCAAATCTCATGAACTACAGCTAACTGAATACCAAGCATAACGAAATAGGTAGGAAATAAAAGCAATAACAATATAAATAAAGGCTCAAGTAATCCACACAATCAAAAGGAAACCGAATGAACTGGAGGCATACAAATACATATGTCACCTGAGTTAGTCAAAATAGTAACTCGTTCTCGCTGTCCTAAGCTAATTCCCAAAAATGAACATGAATTATAGTACCCCACTCCGCATTGGCACTATATAACAAGAGAGATCAGTTTGTTGGCTCGAGAAGAAGCCTTCACGAAGTGCTCCTTGTTGAAACAAAAGACGATTGATCTTAGTGAGTGGGCAGAACTACATTCTCTGATTTATTCACGTCTAATAAAGAATCTGGTTTTATAATCGCTTGTTGCGAAGAAGATTAATGTCCATAAAAAGAATGCTAGAACTTGACCATGTATGCTTAATAAGAGAACTGGTATGCTTGTCAATGAAAGAACCATGCCATGCTAAGTTAAGAAACTAATGTTGCATACTAAGTACACTATCACTGCTATTGAACGAACCATTGCTATGCTAATGAACAAGAGTAAATGAATGTATGTCTGCATCTCCCTATCGTATTGCTAATGAAAAAGAGTAAAAGAATATCTGCATGTCCCTATCGTGTTACTAATAAACAAAGTAAAATAATGATTGAACATATCCCTTGTCGTATGCTAAACAAGAATAAAAATGCATGCTTAGTAACAAGAGATACCAGAACTATTGCCACGCTTGTTCAACTAGAGATTGTTTACATGTTTCGTTCTCGCTGCTATAAAGATGGATCTGTATATAAATGCTTGTCTTGTAAAGAAATGATAAGAAAAGGCACTGATACTACACCCTGAGGTACGGTCCTTTGAGGATGTAGTGGGGTACATCTATTAGATAAGACCAGAGAAGATGGAAATATATGCTTGTGTTCAGAACTGTTCTTATGATATATTTTATCTGATAGAAGTTCATATCTTACATCAGCCTCGGACAACTTATGCACAAGGTAATAGTCTCTCGAACGGTTTCTGGGACATTAGGAATCGGTCGGTCCAGAAGAGATTATTTATAGCACCTTGAGGGACGGTTCCTTGATGATGTAGTGGGGTGTTGCGTCCATTAGTGTCACTACCATATTCTAAAAATAGGGGTATTTTCAACTTTTTATAATATTTAATATTATGGTAGTTACAATTAGATAATTTTATGATAAGTTTTATTTTTATTTATTTAAAATAATTATGTGTGATGTGTAATTAAATATAGTGTTAGATGCAGAGTTCATTTGTTTTGAGCTAGCAGACTTGACCTAGAAGCCTAGTAGAGGAACACCTGTCCGAATTATGGGATTTTGAGGTTAATTGTTTATTTTAGAATTAAGTTATTGGAGGTTGTATTTAATTACCGTATTTTTATTTAATTATTGCGCATTGCCTTTGCTTCGATATTTGGAGCACTACCCTAGCTTTTGTCTTCCAACAAGTTTCACAATCTTGCCCTAGACATGCCCGCCTTCCATTCTGCTATTTTTGCAACTCATAATTGTGCTCTCTGTACATTATTTCTAGTCGCACAAAAATTGTCGCGGACGTTATTTAATAAATTTCTATTTTGTATCGTTGTGCGTTCCAATCGAAAATTGGAGGCAATCTTGACCTATTCGTGCGGCCCAAATTAGGGTAATATTCTGTTCTGAGTCTTCTTCATTATTGGTATTGATGACCTGACCTAATTTTGGCCCCATGTACTCCCAATTAATTTTAGAACACAACTTGCATTTTTATTCTAATTAAATTGAGGATACTATTTTAACCGATTCTGAAATCCCAATTTAATTCCAGTGCCCTGCCATTTGAGCCCGTACCAATCTTACAGCGCCCCCTGACCCTACAAAACACCGGACACCGAATCGCCCGCAAATTTTTTGTCATTTTATGGGTTTGTGCAATTTCCCGAATTTAAGGGGCTAAGTTGCAATTATTCAATTGTAGGTGTCATCACCCCATTGTCCAAGACCAAATGGAAAGGTTATTTATTTGTGGACCAAATTGCATTTTTCCCTACTCTACTTTACATGAAAACAATTATTCTCCATGACCAATCTGGACCACACAATTAATGGGCCAATCCCCACCTTTCATTTACACACCCTCCCACTATTTAAAGTAACATCAAACCCTAATCCCTAGACAACCTAGGAAACCCCACCTCCTCACAAGCCCCACCTCTCTCCAACGTAGGAAACCACATTCTTCTTCTTCTTCTTCTTCTTCTTCTTCTTCTTCTTCTTCTTCTTCTCTTCTCTTTTCTTCTCTTCTTCTTTCTTTTTCTTCTCCTTCCTATTTTTTATTTGAATTTAACTTTCAAATTAAAAAGGGGGGGGGGGGGAACTGGGATACTGTTCATCCCTGTGCTCTCCGGCCCCTTCCCGAGAGCCCGACGACTCTCTCCGGCCATCTTTCCGGCCAGCAAGCCACCACTATGAGATTCTTTCCCCCTCTCTTCCCTCCTTCTTTGTATAGCAAATAACTTAGTATATTATACCATGTATTAGTATATAAATATGTATATATGTATTCATATGTATACATGTATATGTATGGTATATAGATATAATTAGTGTATTCTATGTTAATGTACATATAATTGTATATATTATTAATGGTAGATATATATATATATATATGTATATAATTACGTATACGTGTATTTGTGTGTGTATTGTGTATTGGTATGTGTACATATATTATTCTATTTTCAAATAGTATATAAATTATTTCTATGTGTATATTCATATATCTATATAAGTATGAAATTGGTATTTTCTTATAATATGTATTTAGTAAAGTGTATACTAGTAATTATTTAATTAATGCTTAATATTGTATATGTATATATCTAATCTACTTGATATATATATAAATACGTATTTTAGTATGTGTATGTTTTAATTTAAATTGGTATAATATAAAATTAATGTATTAGTACTTATGTATTTATATGTATGCAATTAAGTATTTAATTAATGAGAATATTGTGCATGTATATATTTAATTGGCTCACGAATATATATATATATTTTGTATATACTTAATATATTTCAATATAAAAAAATTGGTATATATGGTATATAAGTATATTGTTCAACCTATATATATATATATATATATATATATATATATATATATATATATATATATATATATATATATATATATATATATATATATATATATATATATATATATATATATATATATATATATATTATACATGTAATTAAATGATACACATAAATATTGCATATGTACTAAATTTGGTATATATATATATGTGTACAGATATATGTATATGAGAAATATAATAAGATTTGGAATATATTCAAAATAACCGTATTTTGGTATCAATATATATATGTAGATTTATATTTCATTTTGGTATATGTAAGTATATATACATATATATATAAACTTATTTTTGGTATAGGTATAAACATGTATTATATATGTGTTTTAGTATTTAATATTATATATATAATGTATTGGCATATATATATATGTGTATATATATTTTTGTATAAACCCTTAGCATATTTTTAATATATATATACATATATATTGTATATGTATTTAATTTGATATACATATATATTATAAGTATTAATGTTAGTAAAGATATGTATATTTATTTATGTATATCCTACTAGATGATCCTAGTTGACTAGTGCCCTGCCTGGCATAGCTCTGAGGCCAGTATATTTCTTCTGTGTGTTAGGGCAGCATCTGATACAAGTGTTATATTTGTGATATGTTATAGGACTGTTGGTTTACCCAGGGGATACTCTGGAACAGGACATCAATAATTACCAGCTAAGGACCCAAGGCGAGTACATTCTCTGATTAGTTTCTAATTTATGATATCTCCTATGTTCACTGTATCTAGTGTAAATATCCATGTTCTGGACACATTGGTTACACGGATTGGTATACACGGATCTCGTCATGAGATGTTATTCCTTATTCATGGTGTAGCTTGTACAAGACTTGTTTCCTTGATATCTTGTGCATGTACAGACACTGAGACCCGGGGAGATTTGCTACCTCCCTAGGGAATTCTGTGCCATAGCGTACCATGATTGGATCTACTATACCAGTCGGGGGTTTGGGGAGTACTTTAGTGTAGATATGTGATCATACCCAACTTTATATCCACCATAGCTCACCCCACATCTCACGTCGGGTGCGGCCTGACCATTTACATGCTCCATAGCTGTTACGTATGATTAGCCTGACCTCTACATGCATCATAGCTAACCAACGGTTAGCCTGACCTTACATGAACCATAGCTAATCACATGTAACCAGCCTGATCAAGTTCCCAAGCCGATCACATGTTAAAGCTAGTACTCACACACATAGTCATAGGATCCTTGCTCTTGACATATTGTTTCTTTTCCTACATTTACTTACAGTATTTCCAGTATTTCTTTCATTGTACATTTCTCGTACCTATACATGCATCTGGTATATTTCCATCTAGAACTGCTACATAGTTTATGTTATTTATATAGAACTGCTATTTAGAGATGTACTTTGCTCCTTCCTGACTGGAAAATATTTTCCAGACTGTGACCTTAGTAGACTGGGTTCCGATATACTTGGGGATTGGAAGTTAATGATTGCAGGTATGATTATTTTGTCGTTAGACTTGTCTTGTATTTCTTGCTTGCCTTGATATCTCATCGTGCTTTAGTTTATGTGATTGAGTATTTCTAGCATTATTTTATATCCACGTCTCCTTATGGAGTTGGGTATTCACGTGAGTTTGATTAGATAGTTACATGACCTAGACAGCGTTCTACCGCCGATGCTGCGGCATAGGCTGGACGTACCCCCGCTCTCGTGCCCCTAAACCGGGCGCGGGTCGTGACAATTAGTGCAGAGCGGAGCCTTGCATCACAGCTGCTAGTACTCATATTATGTTAGGGAGAGATGTTGTGGACGAGTCACAAGGCATTCATGTGTACCAGTGCAGAGCTGAACCTTGAGTCACCGCTGCTAATACATAAGAAAAAATATCATGGGCCATCATGTAGTTAGGTAGCATGCTAGGTGCAACCTTCTTGCAAGCCTAACCGAGAGATGCCAAGTCCCTTGAGATATAGATACCAAGTACCTTGACCCTTGAGATATAGATGCCAAGTCCCTTGAGATCATTGATATATGCAAATTGTGGCTAACTTGTTTGTCTGTTGTAAGGATAACCGTTTGATGAAGGGTAAGAATCCCTGAATAAGTGATGATCTTATTATGTCTCATATTGCATGTTACTCCAAGAATAGTCTTTGTTATAAGAAGTTGCCTCATAAGAAATAATAATATCATGTTCATAGAAAAGAATTAAATAAATTAATGCTTGTTCTTGTCTCTAAGATAAAGAATATGGCTCATAAACATGCTGCGTACATCTATATAGAAAAAAACTAACATCGTGCATGAACTATCCCTCTTGTATGCTTGAATGAAATGTATATGAAAGTTGTTTCAAAGATATTTTCAAAAAAGTGCAAACTGACTCTGATCCGGTATAACATGAAATGAACATAGGTAAAAGTAGCAAGATCACTAATAATGCAATATTTTATAACATGATTACTTAGTGGTGGTTTCAGAGGGTGTTGCTTCTTTTTGTTTCTTTTATACTCACCCGTGCTTTCCCCAAAGTGATGAACCACCAATAGTTTGTTTGTTTGCAGATACTGGATCGTCCGAGAAAGCAATAGCAGATCCTCATGCTCAGGAGCCAAAAATCAGGAGATGCCTTGAGATGCATTGAGAAGCTTTGAGATATTTTCTATATAAGGGGATGTAATGTATGGAACGATGCCAGTGTATTCTGTGTAGCTCATAAGAGATTTAAACCAATTGGCAATGTAATAACATCCTTGTAATTATTTCAAGATATCAATAAAGTGATTGTTTCCTTATATAATTGTGTTCATTCAATTTCTACAATATTGTGCCGCTGCTTCCAATTCTGAATAACTTATTTTGGTTTTTTTTAGCCGCTGCCATGTGCAAGCGTAACTCCAGGCTCGCACGATATCATGTCCTGCAGGGCACGATCGTCTTGCGGGAGCACTGGCGTGGTGATCTCAAGCCCAGTGGGGACAATCGGGACCGCGGAAGACCGGGGTGTGACAAATGGTATCTGAGAAACTCAATTCTTTGACCATTTTGTTGTTTTGCTCTATCCCAAGATGATTCCTTGCCATTTGATATCGTTGCTGCAATGAGCGTTCCATACAATAAGTTTGTAAATATTTTTAAAGATGCTGGTAAAAGTGTTCTGGATTATTTTAATGCTTGAGAGAGATGATTTTCTGATGTGCTAGAGTTTTCGATTGATGATGGTGAGGGATGAGGGCTATCGCTGCTCTTGATAATGTAAGTTTCTCCTTGAAGTTTCGAGGACGAAACTTTTTCTCGGTGGATAATTATGTTGTGTCCTGCTACGCGTTGGCACTATGTCACAAGAGATATCGGTTTGCTGACTCAAGAAGAAGCCTTCATGAAAATCTCCTTGTTGAAACCGAAGATGATTGATCTTGGTGAATGGGTAAAACTACATTCTTTGATTCTTTTACGCCTAATAAAGAATATGATTTTATAATCGTTTGTTTCTAAGAAGATTAATATTCATAAGAAGAATGCTAGAACTTGACCATGTATGCTTAATATGTCACGACCCGCACCCGGATATTCGGGCATGAGTACGTGGTTATGCCCAGCCTACACCGCATAATCGGCGGTAGAACGTTGTCTGGGTCATTTCTAACTATCTAACATCTCAAAAATATAATATGGTACCTGTCAATCACCTCAACTCCGAACGGAGGAGCAATATGGTATCTCACAAGTATATCTAATCTCAATCACAAAATAAGCTAAGTAAGAATAATGCACGAATGGAATAGCGAAGGAAAGAATAAAGATACAATTCATAATCTAAAATAATATACAAGATGTGAATCCACCAAAATAATAGTCTAATACAATCAAATACAAATATAATCTAGACCTCATCGGGCTCTGCAACTAATTCTTCCTAGTCAATAGGAGTATCCTCTATAGGTACACTGTCCTGCGGCCCGTAGAATATGGGACACTGCTCTATAAGCTAGTCATCTAGAAAAATATATCTAGTCAGGATTGGAGCGAAGTACATACCTCTGAAATCAGTTTCAATAGCATAATCGAGCATATAAGCAGATAATAGAAATGAAATACAAGATCACTAAACATATGAATGAATGAACAAGATATACAAGTAATGTACGAGAATATAGATCAACAATATGAATATTATAATATGATAAAATAACTATAATCTAAACTAGCTAATGTGCCTTAGAATACAAGTTCATTATGTGATCGGGTTGGGTGAACATGATCAGGTAAGACGATTATAAGTGAGGTATGTAACCAGAATGTATACGATGTAACAATAGCTTTGATCATATAATCAACTCCTACTCTTCTACCCCAACTAATACTGATGGATTTAATCATGATACGCTACGAACACGAAATATAACCACTGAACACGAGCAATGGGTGTACACGAATAAGCACACTGAACACGAGAAGTGTGTGAACACGAAATATAATCAATACCCAATATACACGATGAGATACAATGTACACGAGTACCTGCTAAACACGGTAGAGGATAACATCTCCTGACGGGATCCATATAGTACCAGTCCATGAAATCACTGTGTCGGGATGAATGTATACAATTCTAGAACATGCATATATACAATATTATGAATTAAAAACTATCATGTAAATGTACTCGCCTGACGTCCTGAGCAAAGGTGTATATCTTGATGCCCAAGCTGGTGTCACACAGACCTATATATGGTATATTTGCATCAATACAAGGTTCAAGAATGAAAATAAGTGAAGTTGATGCAATTCTAGGTCAATACGCCATTTCTAAGTCAAACCAATAAAATCTAGGTTGCAAAAGTCTAATACTAAGTCACTAAGTCGATACACTATGAAGCTATGCTATACTAGCTAAGCTAAGATACTAAAAGGCATTCAAATAATCGTATCCTAAGATACACAAATTTAATATACGAAAATAATGGTTTATATATATATATTTTCAAGTCAAATATTATAGTACTATATCCAATCAAATGAAATAGGATACCTTGGCCTTGCACCAATGTGTATCGCACTTATCTCGATACCCAAACTCAATACCTTGGGTATCGACCCAATACCCTAGTAATACCTTGGTATCTCAAGGTAACCTAATACCTCATTGTATATAGCTAAAATATAGCTAACCCCCAACTAAACCATATGCCACTTCTAGCTATTAAATACTATAACTACTAACATTCAAACTATTTACTAACAATACAATATACTAATACAATACACATCTAACTAACTATATCCAAATTTATCATCTACATAGATACCTATATAGCTAATTAGATACTAATATACATATATATATATATATATATATATATATATATATATATATATATATATATATACACTAATATATATATATATATATATATATATATAGATACTAACTACCTACATACTGTCACCCCCACATTTCAGGTTAGGGTTATTTTTGTCTTTTCGTAATTAATGTGTAAATGATTGCATGATAATTAATTAAATCTAAATAATTGTGATTTTAATTGATTGTTATACTTTATCGTTGTTTCGATAATTAGAGCGCTACACTAGCCATTGTCTTCCAACAGATTTCACACCCTTGTCCTAGACGTGCCAGACTGTTATTTTAATCCTTGTGTGACTCATAATTATGTCTTGTTGTACTTCATTTTAGACGCGCAACATTAGTCGCAACCGATTGTATTTAATTCTTAATAAATCAAACCTTGTATCCTTGTGTGTTCCAATCGAAATTGGAGACACAATCTCGACCCATTTTGAGCAACCCAAATTAGGGTAATATTCTATTCTGAGTCTACTTCATTCATGACACTTGTGTCCCACTTAAATATAGTCCCTTGTACTTTTAATTAATTTAGAACACCAATTGCATTTATTTCTAATTAATTAATCCATAAATCCAAACTTGTGTAATTTTCTAATTGTTGGGCACTTTTATGCGAAAGTGCATTAAGGTGTCCATTCCGTTGGACTCGACACGTAAATAAACCCAATTCTCTTCATGTGTATTTTTTATAATTTTTCAGAGTGTGCAAATTGCAACATTCATCTCCTTGAACCATGACCCTCAAACCTTGAATCAATGTAATTCGAGCCATTCATTTTTAAACCCATTTAAATCCTAGCCTTTGAAATACCCACAGGAGAAGACCCTTTTTCCCAAGGTTTGACCAAAGTCAACGAGTTCTAGGTCAACCCAACACCACATATAAATATTCTTATTTCTTTACTTTTCCTATTCCCTTCAACCTAAACCTAAGTTCCAGCCGATTTCTTCAACCCATCTCCTGTGCACCTCTTCCCTCACCCCGCCGACCTGAGACCAGCACCCTTCTTCGCCGAAGTTCGACCTATCCCGTCGGATCCCACTGTCCCGAGCCCGCCTCATCGTTCTCCACACGACAAACCTATTTTTCCCTGCCGGACTGCCTCGCCCATCCCGTTGCTATCGACAGAGACGACGATGCCACACCTGCGTCGAACTCGCCTTGCCAGACCAGAACCTTCACCCCCTTTCGCCTGAAGCCGTCGCCGTTTAACCGAGCCATCCCGCGCTCGTCGGAAACCGCTGTAATTGTTGACTTCTTGTGGAGCCGACTGCCCGATACGCCAACCTGAACGGAGATTGGCGCCGCCGACCAACTGGATCCAGCAACCTCGCCCGAACACCCACGTCGACCCCCCTCGACTGAACCACGTACCACCAGCACCCCGTCGTTGTCGTGTACGTATACAGGTTCGATTTCTTCTCCTTGCATACATGTAGACGTATACGCATACGTGTATTCTTCATTATATGCGTACGTTATAGCCAGGGTTTAGTATACGTGTCTTGTGGGTATATGTATATATATATAGTTGGTATATACGTATTGGCATACGTATTAATATATGTCTAAATGTATATGTATATAAATAGTATAATTCTCAAATTAAGTATATATATACCTACGTATATGTATCGTACATGGATCCCTAATATATATATTTAATATATACATAGTATAAATTCTATTATGTATATACATATATCTATTATAAGTGTAATTAATTAGTATGATTGTAATATGTATAATATGTATTATATATCTATGTACTAGATGACCGAGTGTAACCACGGATACCCGTAGTTACGTTGACCTGTGACCAAGTAGCGTGTTAGCAGACTGCAACATGTACACTGACGTACTGGCAAGACCGTATCATTATCTTTCTGTTATGCATAGCAACTACAGACGTGACCCCCTAGCATCGTCTCTGAGATTATTGTGTTTGATTGTGTATTAGTGTAATGTCTGATGCAGTATTGTGTTTATGATATATCTATAGGACTGTTGGATCATTCAGACAATACCTTGGGACCCGGACATTGGTATTGCCAGCTAAGGACCATATGCGAGTACATTCTCTGACAGTTTATATTATGTTGATTATCTCTATAATTCTTATTGTATATCGTACATGACTCTAACACTGTTATTTACACGAGTTGGCATCATCGAGACCTGTCACGAGGAGTCGTGATTTGGAATCCATCGTGCAAGCAGGGAAAAAAGGGAAAATATTAGTAGCTTATGTGATCATACCCAAACTTTACATGCATCATAGCCCACCCATAACTCACGTCGGTGCAGTCTGACCATTACATGCCTCATAGCTATTACATGTGGTTAGCCTGACTATTACTTACATCATAGCTATCCGGATGGTTAGCCTAACCTTACAAGGATGATCGCAAACCAATGTAATGAGCCTTATCAGTCCCAAGTCGATCACAAGATATGTTGATGTTTCACACACTTAGCTAGATGTTCTTGACATGCATCTCTAGTATATCGATCTAGCATCTTTACATGTTCTAGTTATTATTCTTGTACACACTTATATACCAGTTCATAGTTCTAGCGTGTACTTGTATTTTTATTTCATTGCTAGATGTACATTGATGATGACATATGCTCCAGTATTCCATTTATTCTAGTATTTCTTTATTCCAGTACTTCATTATGTTCATTATTTCTTATTTCCAGTTTCATATCTGTCTTGTATTTCTTTACACTGTATTATAGTTTTGTTAATATATGTGGAACTGCTGTTAGTGCTTGTACTTTATTCCAATCCTGACTGGATATTTTTTCCAGAGGATCTTGAGAATTTCGGTACCACACACTATGGACCGGGTATAGATGCAGACTACACACCAGAGATCTTAGAGGAGACTATTCCTTTAGATGAGACATTACCTGCAGCTACCTAGATTTATCTTATGCATTCGAGACTTATTTGAGGTTTATTGAGTTATGTTTAGACTTATGTTAAGTTTAATTTGAGACTTGTGGAGACTTTATGTTGGACAGCTAGATTGTGTTTTATCTATATTTTGAGACTTGGTATTTAACTATGTCCTTCTTCTCATCTCTTATCATGCCTTTATACTCTTATAGTTGTTATGATTGAGTTTACATTATGAGATATTGTAAGATGTATATTGTCCTCCTTATGGAGATTGATATCATTGGCAGGTATTTAGTTATGTTAGTATTTATTGTGACCTAGACAGCGTTTTACCACCGATGCTGTGAAGTAGGCTAGACGTACCCATGCTCTCGTGCCCCTATACCGGGTACGGGTCGTGACAATAACTGTTAACTAACTCTTATACCAAAACCCAAACCCAAGCCCAGGTCATCCACTGAAACTGATACAAGGACACTGAACATTACAACTGAAACTGCACAGTTACTGTGCTCGGGAACTGTTGCTGTACTTTGCATAGCACAATGAACAACTGAACTGATACTGTGTAGTAAAAACTGCACAGTGAAGAACTCAAATCTGCTGCTTTCTTTACTTGAAGACTGTTACTTCCACTGCTCTCCTCCTATATTGATCTGCATAGTTAGCTACCTGCACAGGGAGTTAACTGTTAATGCTCGACTATACTCTGCAGGAGCTGCTCCCTGTGCCCGCAGCTGCTGAACCCCTTTGCTACTATCGACACTGCTGTTACCGATACTGCCTGCAGTAGCTACTGATACTGCTCTCCTCAGTAGTTACTTCTACTGCTCGACAGTAGCCACTCTTACTGCTTCGACAGCAGACACTCACACACACACAAACCATACAGACACAATACCACAACACTGATACACACAAACTCACACACACACACACACACACACACATACACACACACACACACACACACACATATATATATATATACACACACACACAAATACATACACTTAAATACATCTAAGTATATATATATATACTTCTCCATATACACAAACACATGAATCATTTACAAATATAAGTACATACATATATATATATATATATATATATATATATATATATATATATATATATATACATATACATATATATATATATATATATATATATACATATACATATATATATATATATATACATATACATATACATATATATATATATATATATATACATATACATATATATATATATATGTATATGTATATGTATATATATAGACATAAACTCAAATATACTAAAATATGCATATAGATATCACCGAATTATCATCTAGATATATAATTATACATGCACATATATCAAAAGAGCAAAATAATAAATACATGGAGTGCACCGCACCTGTATCATACTAGTTCTATGATACGCTTGCGATACGGCTCCAACACATAACCGAACGCATTTTAGAGGACACAATCAAGTCTAAAACACTAATTATGAATAATACATATAGTAATTAGAGTATCTATATGTTCGTGTCACAATATGATATGCACAAGGCCCCGTGTCGGAGGAAAACCCCCAAAATCAACCTGTTTCGTCAAATTGACGAGATACGGCCTACACGTATCCAATTGTGGATATGACACTAGTTACAAACAAGTAATCAAATATCAATTAGATCTATTAGACCCAATGACAAGTACTATATGTGCCAATCTTGGAATTCCCCCAAAATTGGTACCAAATTGGACATAAATTGCACCGTAGGTCTCCGATGAACCTAAAATCAATTCCTATAGGTAGCTTATGCATGTGGGTTGGTTTTTCATGCTTAAATCTTAGATCTAGAGTCTATTAGAAGGGGAAAAACTAAAATGTACCTATTGGGAGATGGATTTCTAATGAAAAGTTCCCATGTGGTGGCCCATGCAGGTCGAGAGTATATTGTCTCGGTTACGTTACTGTACCAAGCAAGCCTGCACCTAGGAATAGAGTATAGGATCTCATCCATATTTGACTATGACTCATCCTTCCTTCCAATCTGTTCTATTTGAATAGCCGTATCCTGCTCGATTCATGTACTTCCCTAATAGTTCTTTAAGTATAGCCTTCTCCTATAATATAGAAGTTCCTGTTGTTAGATGATAATTAGAGTAGCACACCTATTAAGAATACAACGAGAATATAGACACACCGCTAAGTTTAGAATATCTAGTGAACCCTAGAATTCCTTATCTTTAGATTGGTATACCATTACCCCTTGATGTATTAAGAAGACTTGAGAGTAGTATAGACACTACTAGAGTTAGTTAGAAGTTTTACCATAATGTTTGACACCTAGTATCACATAGTCTTTTGACCTATTAATGGAGTGTGATTGAACAACATTAATTGCATTCTAGCAAAAGACGACAATGTTTATTCAGACGATAGAATTTAGAGGTCCTTGCCCCTATTTGGTCGACTAGCGACTTAGACAAGGAGGTTGTATGATAACTGTAGGGATTGTAGAGTCTTTTATTATTGTTGTTTAGTTGTTTTTGTTTTTGTGAACTTGAATTAAATTGTACCTTCTTTCATCATCATCTAGCGTACTTATATTTGCTGTACTACCTTGACTTATGCTGCTATTATAGCCTAGTTTTTGTAAGCTTATTCTTTATCGAGCTTGTTCATGACATATGTATTATTGGGGAGGCCCACAATAATACAATTCAGAATCAGTGTATTACGGTCTGATCAACCATAGTGCGCTTGATTCGTCCTTCGCAATAATACTTTACGTGGATTGAGATATATAGTTGACTAGTAGACACCTGTACTTGCCCTCTAGATATGTCTAAGCATATTGTATCCGTTATATAACTGTACCGATGTGAGCATGTGGATAGGCATTACCAAAATAGGACTTCAATCCACAACTGCTTTGACAATTCCTATTTGAATTCTTTAAACGTCTTGATCCCGATACTTCTATTCTATTACCTCGCCCTTGAACTCTTTATTATTGATCTCCGTCTTCCCTTATTTCGGAAAGACGAAACCTCGTGCTTGGTATAAGTTTAATACACAGAGAGTACTAGATATACCCCGTAGGCCGATCACATACTTGAGGATTATTCTTTTGTAATTAAGGACATATCATATATGATATAATCGGCGTTGAAGTTTTGAGGATTGAATGACATGAGTAATTAAATTAAGGAATATTTTTTTAAAAGTATATAGCCTTCTGTGATAGATGGATAAATTCTAAGTTGGGTAGCAGTGCATTGTCAACTTGAGAGAAATTTCTTTTAGATTGTGATCAAGTAAGATTAGATTGGGAGATTCAAGTCATTTTAATTTTGAGAAATTTTAAAAGAAGGATTAAGATAATGAGGATTTAACGAATTTTAAAATCTTGATATTGCGGACCAAATATTTATACTTTGAGCACATGATTTAAATTTTGAATATTGAAGGATGAATCATCGATTTAAATTTTGAGGATAAATATAGAATTTTAGACTTGCACAATTGGTTAATTAGATTTAAATTTTATAATTTAATGATTTGAATTAAAAGTTCAATTTTGATTGTTGGGTCACCTATTTGAAATATTGAGGATGTAAATTGAGTTTAAATATTTGAATAGTACAAAATTCTTAAGTTAAGAATAGGAATAAGATTTGATTAGAATTGTTTATTGTTCAAAGTCTAGAGGAGATTATGATAGTTGGAAATTATGATATAAATTTTGATGTGGGATGTCATATAGACTTGAGTTAGATTTGGATGTTGATTATTTAAAAATTGAGAAGAGATTACGACAAGTTGAATTTTGATTTAAACAGTGGTTATCTTAATTTTGAAGTGATCGCGATAGATTTGAATAGATTTTGTTATTTAAATTTTTGGAAGAGATTGCGATTGACGTACCTTATGTACGAATGTGAAGGATTTAACAAATTATGCCTTATTTTAATTTCGAGGACGAAATTGTTTTAAGTTGGGTAGATTGTAAACTCCCTCACCCAAAATAGGTATTTGTGTATATTTTATATTATTATATTTATTATAGATGTTGAATTTATTTAGAGTATTATCTTAGTTAATTAGAAAATAATTTTTTTAGTATATTTACTTATATAAATATTTATTTAGAATTATTTTTAGGCTATTTTAGATTATTGGGATTTTTCCATAATTTTTAGTTAATTAAAAACTAGTAACACTAATTTTTGAGAAATCTAAAGAATTTATTTTATATTCAAACTTAATTAAAAATATCCCAAAATTTTATTTTAGGTTCTAAATAATAAAATATATTTTCTAGAATTTTTTGGGAATTTTTTGATTATTTTTAGCATTTATTTTGAGTTAATTATAAAAAACTGAATTAAAAACTAATTTCTGTAAAAGAAAACCCAAAAAGTAATTAATTCTGCCCAATCAGCAAACAGGGGACCCACCTGTCAGCCTCCAGTAGTGAACAGTGCCGGGCCCGCCTGTCAGTGACCGCTGAGTGGGTACGAGCCGAGCCGAGCCGAGCCGAGCCGAGCCGACCTCGAGCCAAGCCGAGACCGAGTTCGACTCGGACTCAGCTGAGCCGAGCCGCATCGAACTGCGATCGTTCAATCTGGGCAGGGCTGCACGGATGGCTGCCACGTGGCGTGCTGTGAGCCGCGGCTGCATTTTCTCTCTCCTATATATATATATAATAGTTTAGATATTAATTTCTAGGGTTTTTCTTCAGCCAATTTTTGGAGAATTGTCATCTAGGGTTCCTTTATCTTTCAGAAGCCATTGCGCATAGCTCCGGACTCCAAACGAGGCCTAGTTTTTTTTTTAGAATGATAATGAGGTTAGCTTTCTGATTATATAAATTTTTTTTCTAAATTATTAGTATTAAATTCTGGAAAATTCGTAGAGCACAACATATCCGAAAATAGACGTATTTTGATGTTTTCGCAATTTCGGGAGAACCCGAAATCAGAATCACGAACCGTTTAAAGTTTCGAAAAGCTAATGTCGAGATCATCGACATATATTTTTCCCAAAATTTAATTCGAAGTATTTATATACTGTTAATTCTGTAGAACTTCTAGGTTAGAATTTAACCATCGGTGCACAATACAAAATTTGTATGTGCCATAATTCCCAAACGAATTTGAATTCGGACGAGCCGTAAATTCCAGCATATTTTTGACGCTGAAATCTACAGGAAATCATGCATGAAAATTGAGTTTATATCGGTTGACTTTTTGGTGCCAATTTTAGATCGCCTCGATTTGCGTGCCATGAGTCTCGAGTTGATAAAATTCAGTTTCTTTGGACAAAATTTAGGAATTAACATAAAAATCAGAATAATAAGATTAAAATAGGATTTTAGAGTAATTATTCTAGAGTTAAATAAATTAAAATAAATTATCTTTTGACGTGATAAATTTGTAATACATAGGCTATTTGGACTGTGACTTGGACTCTGATTCATACCAGCAGCAGGACCCCAGGCAAGATACCTTGCCAAATTATTTACAGTACTTTGCATGCTATTTATATTTCTTTTTATTTATTTCATTTATGTATAGTTCTTGCATGTGTAGTTTTTCTCCAGTCATTACTATGTATTAGATATGTTGACACACACATGGCACCTAGTATCATGGGAGGACAATCATTAGGCGTATGGACTTTTAACCACTCTGGTAAACCATAGTATATAGTTCACACTACGGGCGTGTGTCGCGCTGGTCGCTACCCCTGAGGTATGTCGATTTCTGTAGAGTCGCGCTGGTCGCTACCCCAGAGGTATATCGATTTCTGATGTTCTAGACGGGTGTGTGAGTTGTGAGGCTTAGATCGAGTAGACTACCCTTGCCCATACGTCGAAAAGTTATCCTCATTTGCATTCATATAGATTATCTTGTACAGCGTACTTATTTATTTTCAAATTATATGCATGTTTACTGTATTCAAGTTGGCTCGTATTTTCTGTATCTTGTTACGTCCCTCTGAGGACCTGGTCCGCTGCCAGGTGTATCTGTTCTTGAGTATTTGCAGGAGCGCAGATTTGGATGGTTTTATATGCTTAGTGGATGTCTTCTCTTCGAGCCGTGATCGATAGCTGGTATACTTATATTGGGTTTGATTGTGTTGTACTTATATTGTATTTACCTTTCCTATTCGAGTTGGTAGTGGATTTGTTTCCATTCAACTATCATCCTGGATACTTCTTATTGAGATCTAGTTTCATCGATATTGTTTATTTATTTCTATATGATTTTGGTGGATGAGATTTAGATTTTACCCTGTGACTTGTATTACAGTTATACCACTTGTGGATTTGATATTCATATTACAGCGTACGTGTGGATTTGGTTTCCATATATTGGAGTTGCCATATCCATGCGGCTGGCATGCTTACGTGTCCTAGTCCTACGTATTTTTGGGACTGGGGCGTGACATCCCAATTGCCAAGTAGCTCCTCTCCTTGTAGATCTTGGCCTCCTCCTCCTTGCTTCTTGCTTCCTTCTTATAGATCCTTGATATAGAAACATAAATGATGAATTTGGGAAGAGATTGGTGAAGATTTGGTGGAAAATTGATAAGAGAATGGAGGGAATTTGGAAGAGGAAAAATTATAGATCTAGAATTTGGGGAATAAAATAAAATGAGAGCACTCTCTCTCTCCTTGCTATGGCCGGCCATGTAACCCCCTTTCCTAAGCAATGTACAATGTCACAAATATCCCTTGGGGCCTCTCATGAAGAATTAATTAGGAAGGGTAGGTTCTAGTCTAATGGTTTCACTAATTAATTAAACCTTCTAATCCATGTGCCTAATTCAATGGGCTCAATCTAAGCTAGTCTAATTGTTTGGTTCATGCATTCTAATAAATGAGTTAGGTCCACTACGCAAGTCTAAAACAAATCTATAACTAGCAAATAATAATTAATACAACAAATTAAATGATCATGCATGCATAAATATTAAATACAAATAATCCTAAAATTAAAATTACCCTTATAAATTACCAAACTACCCTTGATTGAAAATGTGAGGGAAAAAATCCTACCCACCTTAGAAAAATTTTGTCCTCAAAATTAAGGATGAAACTATCTACCAAAAGTAAACAATATAATGTAAGAAGAATTATACCTCACAGCTCGAATATATATGGATATCGCTCGCGCATCTCGGTCTCTCGCTCCCAAGTACCCTCTCCTAGTGAGTGATGCCTCCACGCGACACGCACCAAAAGAATCGTTTGGTTCCTTAACACCTTCCTTCTCTGATCCAGAATCTCCACTGGTTGCTCTGGATGGCTAAGAGTAGGGCCCACCTTTATCTTTGAGTGATCCAATACATGATTGGGATCTGCCACGTATCCTCTCAGTTGTGACACGTGAACCATGTTATGCACTCCCTCCAATGCAGGTGGTAAGCCTAGTCTATATGCAACTGTACCGACCCTCTCAAGAATACTGAAAGGTCCGATGAATCACGGACTAAGCTTGCCGCCTCCACCGAAACGAATAGTGCCACATGTCGGAGAAATCCTCAAGAAAATCAGACCGCCAACCTAACACAAACATAACCTTAATACTCTAAAAAATAATAATCAAACACAAGACAAAACTAAAGCTATGCCTCAAACTCCAAAGGTCTCCGGTGGCTATCGGCCCAATGCCGATGTCTATCCTGCGCCACTCGAAGTCTGTCCCTGATAAGCTTCCCCTTCTCTGCTGCATCCAATACCATCTCTAGTCCCAATAAGGCTCTGTCACCAACATCATCCCAAGATAATGGAGTGCGGCATCTCCGTCCATATAACGCCTCGAATGGTGACATCTCAATGCTGGCTTGGTAGCTGTTGTTGTATGAAAACTCTACCAAATGAAGGTGATCCTCCCAAGAACCTCCAAGATCCAAAATACAGGTGTGTAGCATGTTCTTGAGAGTCTGAATAATCCTCTCCGACTGTCCATCTGTCTGAGGGTGATAAGCGGTACTGAATTTGAGATGAGTGCCTAAGCTAGCCTGCAAACTCCTGCAGAAATGGGATATGAAGGGACTATCCAGATCTGAGACTATGCTTACTGGAACACCGTACAATCTGACAATCTGGCGTATATATATCTGCAAGTCTCTCCGTAGATGTACCCACTTTAAATGGCAAAAAGTGGGCTGATTTGGTCAACTTGTCCATGATAACCCAAATTGCATCCTTGCCTCCTGGAGAACGCGGAAGTCCCGATAGAAAATCCATGGTCACATATTCTTATTTCTACTCCGGAATGGGCAAAGGCTGAAGCAATCCACCTGGCCACTGTCTCTCCGCCTTGACCTGCTAGCAAATTAAACATCTAGACACGAAGCTAGCTACCTCCCGCTTCATGCCATAGCACCATACATGCTCCCTCATGTCTCTATACATCTTGTTGGCACCTGGATGCATAGAGTATTGGGAACGATGTGCCTCCTGCCGAATCTCCTCGCGTAATGCTCCTCTCAGTACACACAATATGGTACCATGTCGCAATGATCCATCATCGGCGACGATGAAGTCCTCTGCTGGCCCGATATGAACCTGTGCTCTGATGCTCCTTGTCCGGCTCTAACTCGGTCCATCAGCTCCGACTGAACCTGAAGTCCCCACATCTGTACTGCGACTCCCGAAACTAGTACCTCAATGACCAAAATGTCAAGATTTGCCAATAAATATCTGTCTCTAGTTAAGCACATAGCCACGGGATACCTGCTCAAAGCATCCACGAATATGTTAACCTTCCTTGGATGGTACTACAAAGATATGTCGAAGTCTTTCATTAGCTCCAACCATTGTCGTTGCCTCATGTTGAGCTCTTTTTGTGTAAACACATACTTCAAGCTCTTATGGTCTGTGAAGATCTCTACTCTCTCCCCATATAGATAGTGTTTCCATAATTTAAGAGCAAAGATTACCGCTGCCAATTCCAAATCATGGGTAGGGTAGTTCTTATCATGCGGGCATAATTGCCTGGAAGCATAGGCAATCACCTTCCCGTGCTGCTGTAACACACAACCCAAACCCTTTCCTGATGCATCATTATAAATGGAAAATTCTCCTACGCCTGATGGTAGTGTCAAGATGGGAGTTATAGTCAACCTCCTCTTCAGATCCTCAAATACTGAATGACAATCCTCAGTCCAGACGAA
>JAYESA010000019.1:154853308-155013308 GCA_036927795.1 Iris macrosiphon | reverse complement strand
TAAGAGAACTGGTATCTTGTTAATGAAAGAACCATGCCATGTTAAGACAAGAAAAGAATATTGCATGCTAAGTATACTATCACTGCTATTGAACGAACCATTGATATACTAATGAACAAGAGTAAAATAATGTATGTCTGTATGTCCCTATCGTATTGCTAATGAACAGAAGTAAAAGAATGTCTGCATGTCCCTATTGTATTGCTAATAAACTGAGTAAGAGTATGTTTGAACATGTTCCTTATTTTATTCTAAACAAGAATAGAAATGCATGCTTAATAACAAGAGATACTAGAACTATTACCACTCTTGTTCAACTAGAGATTGTTTACATGTTTCATTCTCGCTGCTATAAAGATGGATTTGTATGTAAATTCTTGTATTGTAAAGAAATGATAAGAGAAGGCACTGATACTGCACCCCGAGCTATATTTCTTTGAGGATGTAGTAGGGTACAACTTTTAGATAAGACCAGAGTAGATGGAAATGTATGCTTGTGTTCATAAATGTGTTAGTGATATATTTTATTTGATAGAAGTTCATGTCTTGCATCGGCCTCAGATTAATTATGCATAAGGTAATAGTCTCTCGAACGGTTCCTAGAGCACTAGGAATTGGTCAGTCCGGAAGAGATTGTTGATAGCACCCTGAGGATGTAGTGGGATGTTGTGTCCTTTAGTGTGAAGCAGAACCTTGTGTCACAGCTGCTAGTACTCATGTTAAGTTAGGGAGAGGTGTTGTGGACGAGTCACAGGGCGTTTATGTTTACTAGTCCAGAGCTGAACCTTAAGTCACCTCTGCTAATTCATGAGAACGAACTCTCATGGGCCATCATGTAGTTAGGTAGCATGCTAGGTGTAACCTTCTTGCAAGCATAACCGATAGATCCCAAGTCCCTTGAGATATAGATACCAAGTCACTTAACCTTTGAGATATTGATGCCAAGTCCCTTGAGATCATTGACATATGCAAATTGCGGCTAACTTGTATGTCTGTTGCAGGGATAACCCTCCGACGAAGGGTAAAAATCACTGAATAAATGATGATCTTATTATTATGTCTCATATTGCATGTTACTCCAAGAATAGTCTCTTTTATAAGAAGTTGCCTCATAAGAAATGATAGTATCTTGTTTATAGAAAATAATTGAATAAATGAAAGTTGTTGCTTGTCCCTAAGATAAAGAGTATGGCTCACAAATACACTGCTCACATCGGTATAAAATGAACAAAATATCGTTGATGAACTGTCCCTTTTGTATGTTTGAATGAAATATATTTGAAAGCTGTTCCAAAGATATTTTCAAAGAAGTGCAAACTGACTTTGATTTGGTACATCATGAAACCAACATAGGTAAAAGTATCAAGATCACTAATAATGTAATATTTTATAACATGTTTACTTATTATTGTTTTCAGAGGCTGTTTCTTCTGTTCGTTGCTTTTATACACACCAATAATTTGCTTGTTCGCAGGTACTGGATCGTCCGAGAAAGCGATAACAGATCCTCATCCTTAGGAGCTGAAAATCAGGAGATGCCTTGAGATGCATTGAGAAGCTTTGAGATATTTTCTGTATAAAAGGATGTAATATATGGAACGATGTTAGTGTATTCTGTGTAGCTCATAAGATATTTAAGCCAATTGACAATATAATGACAGCCTTTTAATTATTTTAAGATATCAATAAAGAGATAGTTTCCTTATACCATTGTGTTTATTCAATTTCTGCAATATTTTACCGCTGCTTCCAAATATGAATAGCTTATATTAGTTTTTTTCAGCCGCTGCTTTGTGTGAATGAAACTCCAGGATCGCACGGCATGACATCCCGCAGGGAACGATCGTCCTGTGGGAGCACTGGCGTGGTGATCTCACGCCCAGCGGGGACGATCGGGACAGCGGAAGATCAGGACATGACAGGGATCAAGTCTCTAGATAAATCGGTACCAACGACTTAGTCAAGAACATGACTCTGCCCAATACATACCTTCATTGTCGGGACTTATAACATACATCATGTATCACGAGGTACGAAGGAAGAAGAGTGGGACGAAAGATTATCTCTACTTGCTTTATATACGAAACGCAAAAGATATGACTAAAAGAAGCTCAAAACTCACCCTCGATTTGACCGCCCTCGGCCAACATCTGCTCTAACATGCCAAACTCTAGTTGCTCATATCTTGGGGCTACTAGAACTCTATCATGAGGATGTCTCTGCTGACCAAACTGACGTTGTCTCTGGTGAAACACATGTGCGTGTGTCATCATCGGACATTGAGCTAACAGCTGTACTGCTAAAACTGGCACTTGACAAAATTGCTCCTGGAGCTAGCAACGCTGGGAATTATTGTCACGCCCCAGTCCCAAAATATGTAGGACTAGGACACGTAAGCATGCCAGCCGTATGAATATGGCACTCCAATATATGGAAACCATAACACACGTACGCTGTAATATGAATAACAATTCACCAGTGGTATAAACCATCATAAATCACATGGTATAATCTAATCTCATCCACAGGAAATCAAATATAACGAATAACCAATATCTATAAAACTAGATCTCAAAATAAAGTATCTAAAGATGACAGTCGAATGGAAACAAATCTACTGCCGAACTAGAATGAAGAATAAACAAGACAAATACAATATAAATACAACCTCTAGCAATCGCGAGTCTCGAAGAGAAGACCTCTCACAATATAAGTAGCCAGTTCAGATCTGCGCTCCTGTGAATACTCATGAATAATACACCTGGAAAGGGACCAGGTCCTCAGAGAGACATAACAAGATACATAGAAGCATGCCATAAAGTAAATACTGAATAAATAAAAGGGTGCGCTAACCATCTAAGTGAATGCAATGTGAGGACAACTTTGGTACGTATGGGTAGGCGTAGGCATAACGTCCAACGTCCTCTAGAGTGTGGTATCTGTAACGTCCATCATTTCAAAGAATGAGGTATCTGTATATATATAACGTCCAACACTCTAAGGGACGTGGTATCTGCAATAATATATACGTCTGTATCACTCCGAAGTGTGCAGTATCTACAATAAAGGAGGTGGGTGTCCCATACGCCTACTAGTCGTCCTTCCCGCCCAATGATCTATGCATGTTGTATCCACAATACGCTTTAGCTACTACGTCGAAGTGCTAGTATCGGCGTCTTAACTTTGGCTCATAGTCTATCGTTAGAACAATAGCCCAACCTTACAACCAAACAAGGATAAGGATTAGGCCATCGTATCACGAAAGTCTATGCTCCGCCTACTAATAACTGCTAAGTCTTCTAACATGCATCACTATTAGCAGTTATACCCTATCCGTTGTACGACCTACATATACAGGTGGCCAACCATATACGTAAGTCCGTGCCCTACATGAGACTCACAACACGTGTAAGAAATGTGTCAAGGCCTGGGAGTCATACTAATAACTCCTCAACTTTATGTGGGTCTACTAGACACTAGGTCAGACATAAGTCCTAACGTCAACGCCTCCGTTGACTGCACCCAAGTCTCTCTCTGACGCGCATAGTTATATAATATAAACTAATAAACATGCAACTAACAATATAACTGAATTTAAACAGTACAATAAAGGCAAGGAATACTTGCCTGGCAAGAGAGCTGTAGAGTGTAATATCCAAATGTCAAACACCAAGAGTCAGAAACTACGACCTCAGAATGAACGTCTCTCGATGCTGAAATAAATATCACTAAAGTTCCCAGAATAAGCAAAATAGCTAGAAAGCACTCCTCTTTCGTCCAATTTGGACACAGGGGCAAAACGGTAATTTTGGGACAAAGTGGGGTCCACGTGTGGGCTACTTTGCACCAAAAAATGTGCCAGGGGTAAAGGTCTCTAAATGGGACAAATTATAGGTTAAACCAATTCTAAATGTCAATGTGAACTCAGCGGTACTTCCAATTTTGGATTCCGGTGAGCCGAACACAAATCGCCCAAAAAGTCAACCATGGGACCCGCCAATAGGTGACTTGGTCAACTGTCTCAGAATCGCGTTAAACTTGGATCACAGGACCAGCGCATTACCACGAGTCCAGTGGTGCAAGTTTCGTCGCAATCTGACGAGCGTGCACAAAATGTGCAGGGCTTTCGCAAAAGTTACGACACGGGGATTGTCCGCGGATACGGGCTGATTCTGACGCGCACACGCGTCCGAATCAGTTTCTGCGAACTCTCATGTTAGTGTATTCTGTGTAGCTCATAAGATATTTAAGCCAATTGGCAATGTAATGACAGCCTTTTAATTATTTTAAGATATCAATAAAGAGATAGTTTCCTTATACCATTGTGTTTATTCAATTTCTGCAATATTTTACCGCTGCTTCCAAATATCAATAGCTTATATTAGTTTTTTCAGCCACTGCCTTGTGTGAGCGTAACTCCAGGATCGCACGCATGACATCCCGCAGGGAACGATCGTCCTGCGGGAGCACTGGCGTGGTGATCTCACGTCCAGCGGGGACGATCGGGACAGCGGAAGATCGGGACATGACAGGGATCATGTCTCTAGATAAATCGGTACCAACGACTTAGTCAAGAACATAACTCTTCCCAAGATGTACCTTCATTGTCGAGACTTATGACATACATCATGTATCACGAGGTACGAAGGAAGAAGAGTGGGACGAAAGATTATCTCAACTTGCTTTATATACGGAACGCAAAAGATATGACTAAAAGAAGCTCAAAACTCACCCTCGATTTGACCGCCCTCGGACAACATCTGTTCTAACATGCCAAACTCCAGTTGCTCATATCTCGGGGCTACTAGAACTCTATCATGAGGATGTCTCTGCTGACCAAACTGACGTTGTCTCTGGTGAAATAAATGTGCTTGTGTCATCATCGGACGTTGGACTAACAGCTGTACTGCTAAAACTGTCACTTGACGGAACTGCTCCTGGAGCTAGCAACACTGGGAATTGTTGTCACGCCCCAGTCCCAAAATATGTAGGACTAGGACACGTAAGCATGCCAGCCGTATGAATATGACACTCCAATATATGAAAACCATAACACACGTACGCTGTAATATGAATAACAATTCACCAGTGGTATAAACCATCATAAATCACATGGTATAATCTAATCCCATCCACAGGAAATCAAATATAACGAATAACCAATATCTATGAAACTAGATCTCAAAATAAAGTATCTAAAGATGACAGTCGGATGGAAACAAATCCACTGCGGAACTAGATTGAAGAATAAACAAGACAAATACAATATAAATACAACATCTAGCAATCGCGAGGCTCGAAGAGAAGACCTCTCACAATATAAGTAGCCAGTTCGGATTGCGCTCCTGTGAATACTCATGAACAAAACACCTGGAAAGGGACCAGGTCCTTAGAGGGACATAACAAGATACATAGAAGCATGCCATAAAGTAAATACTGAATAAATAAAAGGGTGCGCTAACCATCTAAGTGAATGCAATGTGAGGACAACTTTGGTACGTATGGGTAGGCGTAGGCATAACGTCCAACATCCTCTAGAGTGTGGTATCTGTAACGTCCATTATTCCAAAGAATGAGGTATCTGTATATATATAATGTCCAACACTCTTAGGGACGTAGTATCTGCAATAATATATACGTTCGTATCAATCCGAAGAGTGCAGTATCTTCAATAAAGGAGGTGGGTGTCCCATACGCCTACTAGTCGTCCTCTCCGTCCAATAATCTATGCATGTTGTATCCACAACATGCTTTAGCTACTATGTCGAAGTGCAAGTATCGGCGTCTTAACTTTGTCTCATAGTCTATCGTTAGAAAAATAGCCCAACCTTACAACCAAACAAGACAAGGATTAGGCCATCGTATCACGACAGTCTATGCTCTGCCTACTAATAACTGCTAAGTCTTCTAACATGCATCACTATTAGCAGTTATACCCTATCCGTTGCACGACCTACACGTAAAGGTGGCCAACCATATACGCAAGTTCGTGCCCTACATGAGACTCACAACACGTGTAAGAAATGTGTCAAGGCCTAGGAGTCATACTAATAACTCATCAACTTTAGGTGGGTCTACTAGACACTAGGTCAGACATAAGTTCTAACGTCAACGCCTCCGTTGACTACACCCGAGTCTCTATCGAACGCGCATAGTTATATAATATAAACTAATAAACATAAAACTAACAATATAACTGAATTTAAACAGTATAATAAAGGCAAGGTATACTTGTCTGGCAAGAGAGCTGTAGAGTGTAATATCCAGATGTCAAACACCAAGAGTCAAAAACTACGACCTCAGAATGAACGTCTTCCGTTACTGAAATAAATATCACCAATGTTCCCAAAATAAGCAAAATAGCTAGAAAGTACTCCCCTTTCGTCCAATTTGGACACAGGGGCAAAACGGTAATTTTGGGACAAAGTGGGGTCCACGTGTGGGCCACTTTGCATCGAAAAGTGTGTCAGGGGTAACGGTCTCTAAATAGGATAAATTATAGGTTAAACCAATTCTAAATGTCAATACGAACTCAGCGGTACTTCCAATTTTGGATTCCGGTGAGCCGAACACAAATTTGCCCAAAAAGTCAACCGTGGGGCCCGCCAATAGGCGACTTGGTCAGCTGTCTCAGAATCGCATGAAACTTGGGTCACAGGACCAGTGCGTTACCACGAGTCCAGTGGTGTAAGTTTTGTCGCAATCAGACGAGCGTGCATAAAATGCGCAGGGCTTTCGCAAAAGTTGCGACACGAAAATTGTTCGCGGATACGGGCTGATTCTGACGCGCACACGCGTCCGAATCAGTTTTTGTGAACTCTCATGTGTCCGAGTACACTGTGCGCACTGTTTGGTATACTTGGTACACAGCGGAGCGGTCCCGTTTGGCGGGGCGGCTCTGTTTCACAACTTTTAGAAATATGGAAAAAGTGTATTTTTGGGGTTTTCCAACAAATTTAATTTTACATACAATAGTTAACAAATTAATGTAATTAACAGAAAGTAAACTAGGTCAAGTGGTCTCCGCATACCAAAAAGAAAAATTAGATTCGGATCTCTGTGGTGGGAGATACAAATCTGGGAACATAGGTGGTCACCGCAGTTTTCTGCGATACCAAAAAGTGGTCTTTTTTCGTCAACTTGGACGCTATTTTTGCCTAGGGTTTCGTGTTGTTCATGGTCAACTCTCATACAGGTATTGGAAGGGTTAAGTGAGGATCATACCGGTGAAGACGGGGTCGAGTTTGGTCAAGCGAGGGCGCGGAAAACCTCGTGGGAAGAGAGGTAAGTTGCTGTAGCTTCTGCGCGGCACGGTGCTCGCGCGGCGCGCGCGGTTGATCGGTCGGCCGAAGATGGCTCCGCACGGCGGTTTTGGTGGTTGAGGGCGGCATCGCTAGGTCTAGATGGGAAGAGGAGAATATGAATTAGGGTTAGGGTTTGGGAACTAGTATCATGTATGGAGGGGGAGAGAGAGATCATGAGATGGGGGGGCGGGTCCTGTTCCGCACGGGGGGGGGGGGGGAATAGGGCTAGCTGCTGCTGCTGTTTCTTCCTTTATAATTCCCATATAGGCGGGTGCGGGTAGGGTTTTGAAGTGGGTTCAGGTAGATTAGGGAAGGGGTTTTGGGTTAGGATTCAATAAGGAATTTATTTTATTTTCTTTATTTTTATTTCTAATTCCCATTCTATTTAAACTATATATATATATATATATATATATATATATATATATATATATATATATATATATATATATACAGAAAATTCTGGAATTTATTTTAGTGTATACCATTAAACTAGCAACTGGCCAAAGAGTCTCCTACATTAAATAAATTAGAAAAAATTTCTAATGGTTCCAAAATCCCCTAGATGCACAAACACCTAAAATAAAAATTAAATAAAAATCTATTTCTCCTAATTAGCTCATAATTACTATAACTAAATTAAATAATTAATTAAAAAAGATAAATATGATTTTCAGAACTAGGGGTTTTACAATTGTTGATATGTTCCTTCCTGCTTCTGCATCTGCGGACAAGTAGCTAACATTTTGTCTGAGCCTCCACACCTCAAAAATCTTCCACTTGCCATCCTGGACATAACCTGAGTGTGACCTTTTTTGCTACAATAGGTACATCCTACTAGATTCTCCGGGCTTTGTTGATGTTGTCTCGGTTGTTGTTGCCAAATTGTCATTGTCTCATCTAATGCCACTGGCCCCGTGGTGCTAAATCACGACTACAAATGCCGGTTGGTGGTTGTCATGCCCCATAACCGGAATACAGAGATGGGCAAGGCCAGTTATCCCGTACAAGGTACTATACGTCGTACGACGATCACGACTGTATAAGACAAGGGGGTGCATGCTATAATCAAGATTCCTATGGTCAAGAATTTCTATGTCTCAATCATTCAAACAAGAAACAATAAGCATAGAGGATATATGATAAGCAATAAGGCGTCTCAAACACTTTCTCAAAATGTCCTGGAGTCCAGCTGTGCAAAATAAGAAGCTGGAAGAGTAACAAAAGTACATGATAGTGATTCAGCTATAATCTGATTTAAATACAATCATGTAAGGAAAACTAATATTCCGATGAGCCAGCTAACAGATGCCGGTGGCTAAACGCCAAAAAGAAGTAAACGTGCAAGACGAGCAAGGAATAAGAAAATCCACTCGCTGTCCCCTCCGACCATATTCCTGGTGCACGCCATGAGTAGGGGAAAAGTACGCCGGATCCTTAGGTGCTGGCTCAAAACCTAGCCATGAAAAACCAGTGGGGTTAGACCCCAAATAGCAAGTACCACAAAGGAAGCACGAAATGGAGAAACAAAAACCCAAGGAAAACATATAATAATACATAGGTTCAGTGTTATAACTTAGGTCCAAGGCCTATCCTAGCGCGAAGGCTCAACCCTACAACCAAACAATGACAATGGTTGAACCATCACACTATGATAGTCCACTGTCACTACCATATTTTCTAAAAAAGGGTATTTTAGTCATTTCATAATTAATTAAATATTGTGCATGTTAAAAAATTATTTATTATATTATTTAATTATTGTTAGATGTTAGATTAGTGATTTAGACTTGTGTTAGTGGACCTAAATAGTTTAGTTTAGACTTATGGACCAACATATATTATTTGTTAGAATTGAGCCCAATTAGAAGTCCATTGATTAAGAGGATGATTAATTTAATTAAAATATTAGACTAGAACCTTCACTCCTTATTTATTTCTTCATGAGAGGCCCCAAGGGGTATAATGGATATTACATAGTGACTTGGGAAGGGAGTCAAGTGGCTGACCTACTTTAAGAGGGAGGACAAGTTTCTCTCTCCTCTTTTCATTTCAAATATAGATCTAGAATTTTCCTCAACCAAATTTCTCTATTTCTACATTATTTTCCTACCAAAATTTATGCCAATTTCCTTCCCAAATCACCATTGGAGGCTAGTAAAGCAAGAATCTAGAAGAAGGAAGCAAGGATCTACAAAGAGTAGCAAGGATCTACAAGTTGGAGTCCAATTTTATCATATTTGGAGGTTGCATTGGGAATCCATCTCCCAATAGGTACAGTTCAATTTTTTTTTCCTTTATTTAAGTTCTAAATCTAAGATTTAACCATAAGGAATCAACCCATATGCATAGGCTACGCATATGATTTGGAATTGAGTTCATAGGAGGCCTATTAAGAAAGTTATAGTACTTTTTGTGTCAATTTTGGGAGAATTTCGAAATTGACACTTGTTGTACTTGTCTATTGGTTTTATAGATCAATTTGGCATGTGTTTGTGTATTTGTGTCTAGTGTCATATCCATAATTTGGTATGTGTAGGTCATATCCTAACAATTTGGTGATTTGTGTTGATTTGGGGGTTTTTCCTCCGACACGGGACTTTGTACATGTCATATTTTGACACGGACACGTAGTTATGTGTTTGACTCTTCGTATTATTCATAAATAATATATTAGACTTGCTTGTGTCCTTCGGGGTAAGTTTGGTTGTGTGGTGGACTCGTGTCACATGCGTATCATAGATCTAGTGTGATACAGGTGCGATGTACTCGACGTATTTGTTGCATTTCATTCCTAGATCTAATTTCTTTTGTTCCTAACTAGTGTAGTAGATGTATTCATATGCATTTATATATATATATATATATATATATATATATATATATATATATATATATATATATATATATATATATATATATTGTTATGTATACATATGTAGTTATATATAATAGTGTATAAAGGTATCTATATATTAAAGTGAATGTTATACTACATATGTGTATATGTATATATATATATATTGTTGTGTTTATATATAGATTTGAAGATATACATCTATATAGATAGCTATTTGAATAGTTATGATTATGTATACATGTATGTTATCTATATATATATGTATGAGTGTATATATAGCTATAGCTATAGCTATAGCTAAAGCTATATCTATATGTATATATATATATATATATATATATATATATATATATATATATATATATATATATATATATATATATATATATATATATATATATATTAGTTGAGAGAGTGTATATATTTATAGTTAGAGATTGATGTATATTTAGGATCTATGGGATGGTATATGTATGTATTGTGTTGGGCAATTAAGTGTGTATGTTAGTGTGTGTTGAAGGGGGGTCGGGCACCTACAGAAACACTAGCAGCATCACCTACAGAAACACTTGAGCAACAGCAGCAGATTGGTAGAGCAGCAGCAACAGCAGTATGTAAGACCAGCAGCAGCGACAACATGAAGTGCAGTAGCAGTAGCAACATCTTAGAATGCAGCAGCAGCCACTATGAATACCAGCAACAACATTTAGAGTGGGCAGCAGCCAGGACAGCAAGGGGAGGGTCTAGCTAGTAGTTTATAAGAAGGTTAGCTAGTAGTTATGAGAGGTTAGTTAATAATTTAATTAACTAGTTAGTTCCTTTGTAGTATAGTTGACAGTCTAAGCTAGATAGTTAAATTAGTAGTGTAGTTTACTAGTTAGTCATTAGTAGTTAGTTTAGTTAAATAGTTAGTGAGTTAGTTAACTACTAGTAGTTAGTTAGTATCTAGAGAAATAATTATTAGTAGCTTGCTAGTATCTAGTTTGGTTTGTATATATATATATATATATATATATATATATATATATATATATATATATATATATATATATATTTGTATGTTGGTAGTAGGTAGTAGTGTATTAGTAAATATTTAATAGTTTTAGTATAAACTAGTAGTTCATATTAGTTAATACTAGAAACTATATTGGTTGGATATATGCATGTCTTTATAGCTAATGGGGTAGCAACTATATAGTAGATATCATTTACCTTGAGATGCCAAGGTAAGTGTCAAGGTATTTGAGGATACTCAAGGTAATGGGGTTGGGTACCAAGATGAGAGTTTAGTAGTGCGATACCGAGTTGGTTCAAAGCCAAGGTATCCACATAGCTTTTGGTAGTTAGACTAATATATATATTATTGATTTAAAATGCATATAGGATATTTATATTTTTTGATTTTGTATCCTGAGATATGGTATCCTAGTACCCTAGATTTAGCTTGTATGACCTAGTTTCATAGTTTATGAACCCAATATCATTGAGATAGACTCATGCAACCTAGAAATAGGTAGTTTGACCTAGTTTAACTATTTTTACTTAGAGTTGACCTAGTTTGACTATTTTGACTTAGAAAGGGCTCTTTGACCTAGATGTTGAGTGGTTTAACTTATTTTTATTCTGAAATCTTGTATTGATGTTGTATTCCATATCAAGGTCTTTGAGGCACCGTATCAGACATCTGTGAGACTATTCACCGGACTTTAGGCGAGTATATTCTATGATAGTTTCTTATTTATGATATCCTCTATGTTCATTATATCTAGTATAGATATCCATATTTTCTTGACACGATGGTTACACGGATTGGTATATCCGGATCTCGTCATGAGATATTATTTTCTGGTATATGGTGTATCTTGTGCAAGCCTTGTTTTATTGTTCTTCTTGTACATGTACAGACATTGATTCTCGAAAAGAGCCGCTATCTTCTTGGAGAATCCCGTGTCATAGCCTACCATGGTTGGATCCACTATATCAGTCGGGGTTGGGGAGTATGTAGTGTAGATATGTGATCATAGCCATCTTGTATCATGTCTGCTCTTGAATAGTGTTAATCATACACCGCACGTATGATTAGCCTGGCTATAAATCTTGTATCAAGTTACCAAGACGATCACATGTTAAAGCTAGTACTCATACACTTAGTCATTAGTATTCTTGTTCATTGTCATATTCTTCATTCTTGTATTTACTTCTAGTATTTTCTTATTGTATATCTCTCTTGTTTCAATTGTTGCATCTTGTATATTCACATATATTTACTGTTACATAGTTTATATCATTGATTAGAACTGCTGTTAGAGATGTACTCTGCTCCTTTCCTGACTGGATATATTTTTTTCAGATGACACTGAGGAGTAGTACCCTACACATTACATGCCTCGGGATGTTATAGGCTTAGAGTCAGAGACTCTGGCTCAGGAGGGACTCTTCCCGACTGAGACAGATGACCCGAAACTTGTAGCTTCTTAGTATTTCTTTGTATTGGATTTGTCTTCAGCTTATTGTTTAGTATTTCTTCTGACTTATTGATGTTATTATTTTAGACTCATAAGTTGTATGTGACTATTCTATTCTTTATCTGATTCGTGCTTATTTCCATCTTAGATCTGTGATTGAGTATATTGATATTGTTGGTGGCTTATTATATTGTTAGATAGATTATCCCAAACAACTTTCTACTGCCGATTCTGCGGCGTAGGATGGGTGTTGTTCCCGACTTGTACCCTTACATTGGGTGCGGGTCATGACACATTTTTAGTGGTGGCCCATGCAGGTCGCTTCAGGGTCATAATTAGTGCGATTCGTAGTGGTGCTCTAAATTGAGTGCTATTACGAGCCTATTTCAGGATATAAGATATATGCTATAGGCTTAGAATACTCAATCACATCTAGGAAAAATTCTTTTGATTTATTCAACTATTCTCCCTTGATATTGATACTTGATCTTTTAACCGTCCTTCCTTGAGTGTCTTACATCATATGCCGTATTGATTCTTTCTTTTGCTTTATCTTAGGATGCGGCCTAAGACTAGATCGCAGCAGGGGAGAGCAGCTTCTGAGAGGTCTGTGACATCCCGAGGGCCTGCACCAGTTACTTCTCTGGTGATTGGAGTGTCAGCTGCTTTCAGAGGTCCACCACCTACTCAGAGGACTGTGCCAGCTGTATCTGAGGGACTTCCACCTCCATCTTCCGTGCCAGCAGATGCGATACAGATGTTTATACTGTTTCGTGAGATGCTGGAGGCATAGAGGGCTCAGTCTGAGGCACATCAGAGGCAGACCAACATTTTATGGCAGGGCATCGAGATTGCTCATCAACTTGCTCGTGCCATAATAGAGAGAGGAATTCCGGTCCAGCAGCTGGTTGCTCCTCAGGTTGCTCAGCTTCGGCCAGGCAATATTCAGGACATCATGAAGCTGGAGCCTAGGGTCTTCAATGGGACGAAAGGCATCATCTATGCTGATGATTGGCTCAAGGAAATTGAGCGTCTTATGAGGGTATCCTATCTTTTTGAGGATCTGAAGGTTGAGGCGGTAGGACTTCAACTATTCAATGTCGCCCGCACTTGGTTCAAGAATGAGCCAATTCTTGTTGACGCAGGACAGTCTTGGGAGATATTCAAGGACCTCTTCAAGAAAAAGTTCTTCGCTCAAGCAAACAGGCTAGACTTGGGGAGGCAGTTTTAGAGCCTCATTTAGGAGAGCATGTCTGTAGAGGAGTACGCTGCGGAGTTCGACAGGTTGAGCCAGTTTGTAGAGTATTTGGTGAGAGAGCCAGAGGTTAGGGCTATTTGTTTTTGTGAGGGTCTAAACTGGGAAGTGAAGATCCTTATTCTGTCTTTTTATGATACATACTCGAAGATACTTGCAGAGGCACGCAAGGTTGAGTAGGAGTTAGGTTTGAAGCCCAAGAGAGATCGCGATTCTTTTCTGGGGGCCAACAACAGTGCAATATCTGCCAAATGTTCTTATTTCCAGTCCAGGTCTTTTCAACAGCCACAGCAGCACCAGACTCCAGCTAGGGCACCGTTTCACTAGACACCATAGCAGCAAAGATAGTTACAGCAAGCTCCTTGCCACTACTGTAAAAAGCCCGGCCATATCTGGGAAGTTTGTAGGAGGAGGTTGGGAGTTTATTTGTATTGTGGTACTGAAGGGCATCAGATTAGAGAGTGTCCTCGTCGTGCAGTTCATGGAGTAGCTCCAACTCTGAGGGCACAGGCAAGACCACCTGCAGTACAGCCGAGGGGACCCTTCCGACCCAGCAACAACTTTATGTCGATCATCAACATCAGGGAGGTGCATGTCAGGGACTGTCATGCCCCAGTCCCAAAATACGTAGGACTAGGAACACGTAAACATGCCAGGAACATATATATGGAAACTCCAATATATAGAAACCATAACACATTCATACGCTGTATTATGAAAAATAATTCACAGGTGGTAAATATGTCACAAGTCAAAGGGTATAACTCTAAATCTCATCCACGGAAATTATAAAGAAATAAATAACCAATAACTATGTAACTAAATCTCAATATGAAGTATCAAAGGATGAATGTTGGGTAGAAATAAATCTACTGCCAAACTAGAATATAAAATAAACAAAATAATATAAGTACATCAACTAATAATCAATGAGACTCGAAGAGAAGACCTCCTCGAAATATAAGTTGCAAGTCCTGATCCGCGCATCCTGCTAATAGTCATGAACATCTACACCTGGAAAGGGACTAGGTCCTCAGAGGGACATAACAAGATACATAGAAAAATGCCAATAAAGTACTAAAAATAAATATCTATTGGGTCACCTATCCATCTATGTGAATGCAGTTTGAGAACAACTTTCCAACGCATGGGCTATCTGGCTAAAATGGGATTGGCATGATTCTCTTGGAGATTCAGGGGCCTACAAAGCATGCCATCTTTTGAACGGCAGAGGCTGCCTAATAATATATAATATATAGTAGTCATCATGACAGTGCATCTCCGGTGGAGCGTACGTATTACACAAGGAAAGTGCAAAGAAACCCAAACGCCTTACTTGTTATTCTCCCCACTCCATGCTCTAAGCATGTCACATCCATGACACGATAATACCTCTAATAACTTCCAAGTCTCCTAGCATACAATTTCTAATAGCGGTTATCCCTAACTCACCTCCCATACGTACATGAGGCCACCCTGTCACGCAAGTCCGTGTCCTACATGAGACTCACACTCGCGTAACTACTGTGTCACGGCCAATGAGACCTAAGAATAGCTCATGATAATAGGTTTGTCTCATAAACTAGGTCAACATGCATATACATAATAAAAACAGAATACGACGACACCGTCGTTGCACCCAAGTTTCCTTAGACGCGCAGTTTATAAAGCAGTTAAAATATATGAACTAATAAGCAAAAATATGATGCATGCAACATATAGAATATAAATTATAGTACAATGGCAAGGTATACTTGCATGGCACATATTTCTAATATAGAATATAAATCTAATACGCGGGTGTTAAGTCTTCAAATGTTGTGCACAAAATCAGACAGTCAACTAACATGTGTTTAAGCTAGTACGTTAATGTACACAAGGCGGTCAACTTGCAATCTTCAGGGACACATGGTAAATACGGGATATCCGTAATTATACTAGGGTCATGTAGTATATATATACATATGTCATAACTATTACTAGCATATAATTACTTATATAATACATCCATATATATATATATATATCAATTTAATTATAATACGCGTACGTGTATGCATATAAGTTAATGGGTTCACCGATACGGTCTGAAACCAACCATCTAAACTGAACCAATATGCTAACCTAGATGTTATTCACAAATACACGCATAAAATAAAAGGAGAGGGATAGGTTCGAACCTCGGGGTTAGCATGTACGGACACGAGGGTCGAGGGTGACGACTGCAGGTCATCTTCAGTGATGGTGATGGGTCCATGATGATGACGATGATGGTGATGACGAGGGTAATAATGATTGGGTTAATGATGATGATGATGAGGAGGATAATTGGTAATGATGATGATGATGACGAGGGTGTTGATGATGGGGATGATGATTGTGATGATGAGGATGATGATTGGTGAGATGATAAGATGATGATGATGAGATGATGAAATGATGATGATGAGATAATAATGATGATATAATGAGATAATAATGGTGATGTTGATGATCATGATGGTAGGGATGATGATTAGGATGTTAATAGCCGGAGGCTGCTGGAGTCACGCGAGGGAGTGGTAGTTCAGGCGGAGGAAGGAGGACAGGGTAGAGGAGGTGGTCAGGGAGAAGATGGGATGTGGAGTGGTGGTGGTGAGTGGCTCAGGAAGGCGTCGAGGTGCAGGAAGGTGATGATGAGAGAAGACGGGTTGAAGTCGTGGTGGTGTATAGATGAGTCGAAGGGAGGTAGAGATGGCCGGAGATAAGCGGTGAGGGAGGTCGAGGTCAGCCACGTGAGCGGCGTAGGAGTTGTTGCTGGCGGAGGAGGTCGGGCTCAGGCGTTGTGGTGGAGGGAGATGAACAGGAGGGTGATGAAGAAAAGCAGTGGCGGTTCAGCGAGAAGTCGGGGGGTCGTACAGGTAGTGGTACAGGTCGAGGTGAACGTGGAGGGAGTCGTCGAGGAAAGGGGTCTGGACGTGGAGATGGGTGTCGGTGGCGTTTGTGGCGATAAAGTCCAGGCGAAGGAGGACGTGCAGGACAAGTTGAGGCGAACAGGGGTGTTCTCAGGCGAGGGGAGATCGGGTGTCACGCCCCAGTCCCAGGATTTGGGGTTTCACATCGGGGAAGATGACCGGAAAAGAAGATAAAGTGGGTGGTGGTGCGGACTGTTGCAGAGACGGTAGACAGCGGGTCGAGGGGAGGTCAGGGCGAGTCTCAGGCGATGGCCCCGGCGGGAGGAAGAAGATAATGAATAGGAAATGGGAGGGGGGTCGGCTGAAATAGGTATTGGGTTTGGGGATGTGTTGAATAAAAACAAGGAGAAAAATTATATATATATATATATATGTAGAAAAGTAGGGTTGGTTTTTGACCTAGGTATTTGGGTTGGTCAACATCCTACTTGGGATGAGATTGGCTTCACATGAAGATGTTTGGAGGGCTAGGATTGCATGGTTTAAAATGCATGGCTAGGGTTAGATGGGGGTGATATTGTGTGTTGCAAATTCCAAAAATCATGGAGAAAATTCATATGAAGGAAAAATAGGTTTCTTCATATACTGTGTCCAATGGTGTGGACACCTTAATACACTTTTGCATAAAAGTGCCAAATAATTAGAAAATTGCACAAAGATGGAAATTGGATTAAATTAATTAAAATTATTATAATAGGTGTTCTAGAATTAATTAGAAGTACATGGGGCTAAAATTTGGTGGGACACAAATGTCATGGGCGTAGAGGACTCAGGATAGGATATTATCATAATTTGGGTTGCAGGAAAAGGGTCAAGATTGTGTCTCCAATTTCGATTGGAACGCACAAGGATTCAAAGTTGAATTTATTTAGAATTAGGAATAAACGTCTGCGACGAGTATTGTGCGACTAAAATGTAGCACAAGAGAGCATAATTATAAGTTACACAAAGGTCAGAATAGATGACTGGCACGTCTAGGATAAGAGTATGAAATTTGTAGGAAGACAATGGCTAGTGTAGTGCTCCAATTATCGAAGCAACGGTAAGGTGCACTAAGTGATATAAATATTACAAAATTATCTAAAATACAGTATTCTATTTCTAATTGGATTCAAACTAGACCTAGTCTCACTATCTAAGCCAAGTGGACCTAATTTTGGTCGAGGGGGTTTACAATCTACCCAACTTAAAATAATTTTGTCCTCGAAATTCAAATAAGGCATAATTTGTTAAATCCTTTACATTCGTACATAAGGCAAGTCTATTGCAATCTCTTTCAAAAATTTAAATAACAATATCAGAATCTCATTCAAATCTACATGATTTCCCACATCAAAATTTGTATCATAATTTTCAGCTATCATAATCTCCTCTAGACTTTGAACAATAAATAATTCTAATCAAATCTTATTCTTATTCTCTACTTAATAATTTTGTACTCTTCAAATTTAAACTCAATTTTTGTCCTCAACGTTTCGAATAGGTAGTCCAACAATCAAAAGTTAACTTTTAATTTAAAGCCTCAAATTATGAAAATTTAAATCTAATTCACCAATTGTTCAAGTCTAGAATTCTATATTTATACTCAAAGTTTAAATCGATGATTCCATCTTCAGTTTTCAAAATTTAAATCATGTGCTCAAAGTTTAAATATTTGGTCCGCAATATCAAAATATTAAAATTCATTAAATCCTCATCATCTTAATCATTCTTCTAAAATTTTCAACATTTAAAATAACTTAATCTCTCAATCTAATCTTACTTGATCACAATCTAAAAGAAATTCATCTCAAGTTGACAATGCAACTTCTACCCAACTTAGAATTACCCATCTATCACATAAGGCTACAAATTTAGGAAAATTATTCCTCAATTTACTTAGTCGTGTTATTCAATCCTAATTTTTTTTAACATCAATATATCACATATGATATGCCCTTAATTATAAAAGATAGTCACATGGTAATGTGATCTGCCTATGGGGTATATCTAGCACTCTCTGTGTATCAAACTTATACCAAGCACGAGGTTTCGTCTTTCCAAAATAAGGGAAGACAAAAAACAATAATAAAGAGTTCAAGGGGGAGGTAATATAATAGAAGTATGGGAATCAAGGCGTTTAAGGAATTCAAAAAAAATTGTCAAGGCAGATGTGGGTTGAAATCCTATTTTGGTAAATTTCTATTCACATGCTCATATTAGTACAATTATGTAACTGATATGATTTGCTCAGACATATCTAGAGGTCAAGTGCATTCGTCTAAGAAGCTAAGTCAATTTTATCTCAATCCATATAAGGTAGTCATGCAAAGCGTGAACCAAGCGCACTATGGTTGTCCAGACCATAATACACTAATTCTGATTAGACAATTATATTAATGTGGGCCCCCAATAATACATATATCATGAATAAGCTCGATAAAGAATAAGCTTGCAAATCTAGGCTATAATAGCGGCATAAGTCAAGGTAGTACAGAAACTATAAATATGCTAGATTATGATGAAAGAAGGTACATAATAATTCAAGTTTACCAAGAATGTGAGGCTCTTCTAGTGTTGTGCCTCTACAGTTGTCATACAACTCCTGTCTAAGTCTCTAGTCGACCAAAAGGGGGTATGGGCCTCTAAGTTCTACAGTCTGGATAAACACTATCATCTTATGCTAGCATATAGTTGGTGTCATTCAATTACACATCATTAATGGGTAAGGGCTATGTGATACTAGGTTATGAGGCATACTACCCAACTTTAAAAGAATTAACTAATAGTATAACTGCCTTAAGGGAAATCTACAAAATAACATTGTCCTTGTAAATAAAGTAGAACACTTATTGGGGTATACGAGGAAAGATCTTGGTACCTATTAGGGTATCCTATTGCATTATATAGGTAATGGTCATCTTAAGTCTTAATCATAGTGCTTATAGAATAAAGTGTTAATATTAAGAAAGTTACTGGCCCTCAAGTGAAAGAGGACATAACCTATTTTAAGATATGTGGAACAGATTACTTGATTTGAAACTAAAGGATATTCATAAAATCATAATCTAAATGTGAAACTCAAACTATCAAGTTCTAACTACTAAGTACATAATTCAAAATTTAAGATTAACAACTATATTCCTAACAAACTATATATCCTAATATAAAAGGAATCACTTGGCCTACAATCAGAACGGTTAGGTGGCACGAATTGAAAGATGAAGGAAGATTTTAGTCGACGCAGAAATAGTGAGCGTTAAGGTTTCGGAGGAACAAGATATACAATTAAAATAAGAGACTCTTGATAGTATCATGATTTTCTAAGGGGAAAGTGGTATGCTAATCTCTATGTTTGAGGTATGATCAAAGAAAATGTTCTATTCATTCCTCTTGGCTTCCTAAGGTACTATTCTGCTAATATCAAGACAAGAATCTAAAGTTATAGTTCTAATATTATCTTACTATAAAAGTTAAGTTTAGTCCTAATATTCAACCTTGGATTTCTATTGGTTCGTTAATGCTAGGGTCAAACGATATGGTCAAATTTCTAACTAACTCTAGTAGTGTCTATACTACTCTCAAGTCATTCCTAATTATATTAAGGGATAATGGTCAATTAATCTACACGTAAGGGATGCTAGGGTTCATTAGGTATTCTAAACTTAGTGATCTGTCAATATTCTAGTTGTATTCTTAGTAGGAAGGTTACCCTAATTATCATCCTAACAACAAGGATTCCTATATTCTAGCAGAAGTCTATACTCAAGAAACTATTAGGAAAGTACATGAATCAAGCAGGATTCAATTATTTAAATCGAACGGTTTAGAAGGAAGGTGAGTCATAGTCAAATGTGGATGAGATCCTATACTCTAATCCTATTTACAGGCCTGCTCGGTACAGTAACGTAACCAAGACAATATGCTCTCGACCTGCATAGGCCACCACTAAAAACATGTCACGCCCCAGTCCCAAAATACGGAGGACTAGGAACACATTAACATGCCAGCCGCATATATATGGAAACTCCAATATATAGAAACCATAACACATGCGTACGCTGTATTATGAACAATAATTCACAAGTAGTAAATATGTCACAAGTCAAAGGGTATAACTCTATTTCTCATCCACAGAAATCATAAAGAAATAAATAACCAATAACTATGTAACTAAATCTCAATATGAAGTATCAAAGGATGAATGTTGGGTGAAAACAAATCCACTTCCAAACTAGAATATAAAATAAATAAAATAATATAAGTACATCAACTAATAATCAACGAGACTCGAAGAGAAGACCTCCTCGAAAATAAGTTGCAAGTCCTGATCCGCGCATCCTGCTAATAGTCACGAACATCTACACCTAGAAAGAGACCAGGTCCTCAGAGGGACATAACAAGATACATAGAAGCATGCCAATAAAGTACTGAAAATAAACATCCATTGGGTCGCCTAACCATCTATGTGAATGTAGTTTGAGAACATCTTTCCAATGCGTGGGCTATCTGGCTAAAATAGGATTGGCATGATTCTGTTGGAGATTCAGGGGCCTACAAAGCATATCGTCTTTTGAACGACAGAGGCCGCCTGATAATATATAATATATAGTGGTTATCATGACCGCACATCTCCACGGAGCGTACGGGTTACACAAGAAAAGTGCAAAGAATCCAAACGCCTTACTTGTTGTTCTCCCCACCCCATGTTCTAAGCATGTCATATCTATGACACGATAATACCTCTAATAACTGCCAAGTATCCTAGCATGCAATTTTTAACATCAGTTATCCCTAACGCACGTCCTATACGTACAGGAGGCTACCCTATCACGCCAGTCTGTGTCCTACATGAGACTCACACTCGTGTAACAACTGTGTCACGGCCAATGAGACCTATGAATGCCTTATGATTATGTGGTGGTCTCATAAACTAGGTCAACATGCGTATATATAATTAAAACAGAATACGATGACACCGTCATTGCACTCAAGTTTCCTTGGACGTGCAGTTTATATAGCAGTGAAAATATATGAACTAATAAGCAGAAATATGATGCATGCAACATATGGAATATAAATTACAGTACAATGGCAAGGTATACTTGCCTGGCAAGAAAGCTGTGTAGTACCAATAACCTGCTCCTGAAAAAGTGCAGAACAATCCAATGGTCCTATATACATATGATATAATACAATACAACATCAGCCATTACACTAGCACATACACAACCATAATTGCACTGGACTCAGAGGGTACGCTAGGGGTGACACTGGTCAACTAACAGGGTCAACTGTGCGTCTAATATGCGGGTGTTACGTCTTTAAATTCTATGAACAAAATCAGATAGTCAACTAACATGTGTCTAAGATAGTACGTTAATGTACACAAGGCGGTCAACTTGTAATCCTCAGGGTCACATGGTCAATACGGGATATCCGTAATTATACTAGGGTCATGTAGTATATATATACATATGTCATAACTATTACTAGCATATAATTACTTATATAATACATCTATATATTTATATTTATATATATCAATTTAATTATAATATGCGTACGTGTATGCATACAAGTCATTGGGTTCATCGACACGGTCTGAAACCAACCAACTAAACTGAACCAATATGCTAACCTAGATGTTATTCACACAAACACGCATAAAATGAAAAGAGAGGGACAGGTTCAAACCTCGAGGTTAGCGTACACGGGCACGAGGATCGAGGATCGAGGGTAACGTCTACAAGTCGTCTTCGGTGAGGGTGACAGGTCCATGATGACGACGATGATGGTGATGACGAGGGTAATAATGATTGGGTTAATGATAATAATAATGAGAATGATGATTGGTGATGATGATGATGATGATGATGATGACGAGGGTATAGATGATGGGGATGATGATTGTGATGATGAGGATGATGATTGGTGAGATAATGATGATGAGATGATGATGATAAGATAATGATGATAAGATAATGAGATGATGATGATGAGATGATAATGGTGATATTGATGATCATGATGATGGGGATGATGATTAGGATGTTAATGGCCGGAGGCTGCTGGAGTCCGGCGAGGGAGTGGTGGTTCTCAACAATCTGATCTGTTCCAAAATTATGGGAACTGTTGATACCTTTACGCATTTAAAGGGTCTAATACCGATGTCAATACCGATGTCTGTACAATATTTTAAACCTTGAATAGCTATCATCTTCTATACTTAGTCTCCTGACTCTGCTCATCCTTGCTGCAATAGGATATGTAGTGGTGGTGGTGAGCGGCTCAGGGAGGCGTCGAGGTGCAGGAAGGTGATGATGGGAGGAGACGGGTTGAAGTCGTGGTGGTGTGTAGATGAGTCGAGAGGAGGTGGAGATGGCCGGGGATGAGCGGTGAGGGAGGTCGAGGTCAGCCACGTGTGCGGCGGAGGAGTTGATGCTGGCGGAGGAGGTCGGGCTTCGACATTATGGTAGAGGAAGATGAACAGGAGGGTGATGAGGAAGAGCTGCGGCGGTTCAGCGGGAAGTCGAGGGGTCGTGCAGGTGGTGGTGCAGGTTGAGGTGAACGTGGTGGAATCATCGAGGAAAGGGGTCTGGACGTGGAGATGGGTGTCGGTGGCGTTGGTGGCGGTAAAGTCCAGGCGGAGGAGGACATAGAGGACAGGTCGAGGTGAATGGGGGCGTTCTCAAGCGAGGGAAGATCGGGGAAGATGACCGGAGAAGAAAATGAAGTGGGTGGTGGTGTGGACTGTTGTAGAGGCGGTGGACAACGGATTGAGGGAAGGTTAGGGCGAGTCTCCGGCGAGGGCCCCGGCGGGAGGAAGAAGGTAATGAATAGGAAAGGGGAGGGGTTGTCGGCTGAAATAGGTTTTGGGTTTGGGGATGTGTTGAATGAAAACAAAGGAGAAAAATTATATATATATATACATATATATATATATATATATATATACATATATATATATATACATATATATATATATATGTAGAAAAGTAGGTTTGGGTGTTGACCTAGGTATTTGGGTTGGTCAACATCCTACTTGGGATGGGCTTGGCTTCACATGAAGATGTTTGGAGGGCTAGGATTGCATGATTTAAAATACATGGCTAGGGTTAGATGGGGGTGATGTTGTGTGTTGCACATTCCAAAAATTATGGAAAAAATTCATATGAAGGAGAAATGGGTTCTTCATGTACTATGTTCAATGGTGTGGACACCTTAATGCACTTTTGCATAAAAGTGCCCAACAATTAGAAAATTGTACAAAGATGGAAATTAGATTAAATTAATTAAAATTATTATAATAGGTGTTCTATAATTAATTAGAAGTACATGGGACTAAAATTTGGTGGGACACAAGTGTCATGGACGTAGAGGACTCAGGATAAGGTATTATCATAATTTGGGTTGTACAAAATGGGTCAAGATTGTGTCTCCAATTTCGATTGGAACGCACAAGGATACAAAATTAAATTTATTTAGAATTAGGAATAAACGTCTACGACGAATATTGTGCGACTAAGATATAGCACAATAGAGCATAATTATAAGTTACACAAGGTCAGAATAGATGACTGGCACGTCTAGGACAAGGGTGTAAAATTTATAGGAAAGCAATGGCTAGTGTAGTACCCCAATTATCGAAGCAACGGTAAGGTTCACTAAGTGATATAAATATTACAAAATTATCTAAAATACTATGTTCTATTTTTAATTGGATTCAAACTAGCCCTAGTCTCACTATCTAAGCCAATTAGGCCTAATTTTGGTCGAGGGGGTTTACAGGGATGAGCATTTGCTATGACTGTCGAGGAGGACGAGCCCACCGGAGATGTCATCGCAGGTTCTGTTCTTCTTGATTCCATTCCAGGTTTAGCTTTGTTTGATAGTGGTGCTTCCCATAGTTTTGTATCTGTTTCTTTTACTCTGAAGCATGGTTTGGTAGCTGAATCTTTGCTTAGGACTTGCAAGATCATGACCGGGGGAGGAATTATCCTTGTTAATGATATTTGCAAGGATCAGAGAGTTACTTTGGGAGGCCGGGAGTTGAGTGCGTGTCTACTCATAATGCCACTTCCGAGCTACGATATTGTACTCGGGATGGATTGGTTGAGTAGGCACCGTGCTAGTATAGATTGTAGAGGAGGTAGAGTTTTGTTTGGTCCACTAGGAGAGCCTGAGTTTGAGTTTGCTAGAGTAGCTACAGAGCAGGGAGAAGTCATTATTTGTTGAGCTATGGTGGAAGACAAAAAGTTGCCGCATCCGTTTATAGCAGAGTTCTTGGATGTATTTCCTGAGGAATTGCCAGGATTGCCGCCAGATCGAGATGCTAAATTCTCTATAGACTTGGTGCCAGGTGCAGAACCAATTTTACAGCAAGTCTTTAGAGTAAACAATATTGAGCTGGTCGAGCTGAAGAAGCAGGTGGACGAATTGCAGGATAAGGGGTTTATCAGATCGAGTTCTTCACCGTGGGGAGCCCCGGTTTTGCACCGAAGAATGATGGATCAGTGCGCATGTGTATTGATTACATGGCATTGAATAATCTCACTATCAAGAATAAGTATCCTTTGCCACAGATTGATGACTTGTTCGATCAGTTGAGTGGTGCCAAGGTGTTTTCTAAGATAGAGTTGAGATCCGGCTACCACCAAGTGAAAGTGAAGCAGGAGGACATACCGAAGACTGCTTTTAGAACTCGATATGGTAAGTATGAGTTTATGGTGATGCCGTTTGGGTTGACTAATGCCCCGACAGTATTTATAAATTTGATGAACAAGGTGTTCCTTCATTACCTTGACAAGTTCGTGGTGGTGTTCATCGATGACATACTCATATACTCGAAGATACCGGAGGAGCATGAGGAGCATTTGCGGATTGTGTTGGATGTGCTAAGGAAGAAGAAGCTGTATGAAAAGTTTTCCAAGCATGAGTTCTTCCTGGACAAGGTGGAGTTCTTGGGGCATGTTGTGACTGGTGATGGTATTTCAGTGGATCCGAAGAAGATCGCAGCAGTGGAGTCTTGGAAGACCCCGAGATTGGTAGCAGAGATCAGGAGTTTCTTGGGATTGGCAGGCTACTACAGGAAGTTTGTGCAAGATTTTTTAAGGATTGCCGAGACGATGACCAGACTCACCAGGAAGGATATAGGATTTGTTTAGACGGAGGATTGCCAGGTTGCTTTTGAGAAATTAAAGAAGAGATTGACGTCTGCTCCTATTTTGACGTTGCCATCAGGGTCAGGAGATTTTACTATTTATAGTGATGCATCAGGAAAATGTTTGGGTTGTGTTCTTCAGCAGAATGGAAAAGTGATTGCCTATTCATCCAGGCAATTATGTCCTTATGAGAAGAAATATCTTACCTTTGATTTGGCGTTGGAAGTAGTCATCTTTGCCCTGAAGTTGTGGAAATACTATTTATACGGAAAGCGTGTGGAGATCTTCATAGACCACAAGAGCTTGAAGTATATTTTTATGCAGAAGGAGTTGAATATGAGGTAGCATCGGTGGCTGGAACTGATAAAGGATTTTGATATATCTTTGCAGTATCATCCTGGAAAAGCTAATATAGTTGTCGATGCTTTCAGCAGGTATCTGGTAGCTATATTTTTGACACAGGATCGATATTTGTTGGAGGACTTGGAGAGCTTGGGCATTGAGGTGATAGTTTCTGGTTTGGCTATACAGATATAGGGATTGTAGATACATTCAGAGTTGATGGACAGGATTAAAGCAGCTCAGTATGAGAATGTATCTTCGAGGAGCATCAGAGCTCAGGTGAGAGCAGGATTGGTGGATGATTTTACCATTGCTGAGGATGATTCTTTGAGGCATGGAGTTAGTTTGTATATGCCTAGTGGGGATCTGCGTGAGGAGGTATTACAGAAAGCACATCGCTCTCAGTATTCCATACATCCAGGTTCCAATAGGATGTATCGGGAGACGGGAGAGAGTGTGTGGTGGTATAGCATTAAGAGGGAAGTGGCACAGTTTGTATCAAGATCCTTAGTGTACCAGCAGGTGAAAGTCGAGAGGCAGATGCCAGGAGGTTTACTTCAGCCATTACCCATTCTACAGTGGAAGTTAGAGTATATTACTATAGATTTTGTGTCCGGACTTCTACGATCTCCAGGAGCGAAAGACGCGATTTGGGTCATCGTTGATAGGTTGACCAAGTCGGCCCACTTTTTGCCTTTCAAAGTGGGTTTGTCTACGAAGAAGCTGGCAGAGATGTATGTGAGGCAGATTGTCAAGATACATGGAGTTCCCGTTAGCATAGTCTCGGATCGGGATAGTTGTCTCACTTCTCATTTTTGGAGGAGTTTGCAGGCGAGTTTGGGCACTCAGTTCAAATTCAGTAATACATATCATCCCTAGACAGATGGGCAGTCTGAAAGGACTTTTCAGACTCTCGAGGATATGTTGCACACTTGTGTACTAGATTTTGGGGGCTCTTGGGAGGACCATCTCTATTTGGTAGAGTTTGCTTATAATACAGCTACCAGGCTAGTATAGAGATGTCACTATTTGAAGCTCTGTATGGTCGGAGATGTCGTACTCCCTTGTCATGGGACGATGTTGGAGAGAGATTTTTGCTGGGGCCAGAGATAGTTGTGGATACAGCGGAGAAGGTTCAGTTGATCAGAGACAGACTTCGAGTAGCGCAGGACAGACAACGACATTGGGCCGATAGCCACCGGAGACCTTTGGAGTTTGAGGTATAGTTTTAGATTTTTGTTTTGTGCTTGTTATTGGTTATTTGTTATAGATTAAGTTCTTAAGGTGGTATTTTGTTTTAGTTGGGTGGTTTGGTGTTTCTAAGGATTTCTTCGACACGAGGCACTATTCGATTTGGTGGAGGAGAAAAGCTTAGTCCACGATTCATCGGACCTTTCACTATTCTAGAAACGGTCGGTACAGTTGCTGATAGACTAGACTTGCCACCTACATTGGAGGGAGTGCACGACATGTTTCACGTATCGTAGTTGAGACGGTACGTGAAAGATCCTAGTCACATGTTGGATCACTCAGAGATAGAGGTGGGCCCTACTCTTAGCTATCTAGAGCAGCCAGTTGAGATTTTGGATTAGAGAGAGAAGGTGCTGAGGAACCAGACCATTCATTTGGTATGCATCACATGGAGGTATCACTCTCTAGGGGAGTCTACCTGGGAGAGAGTGGATGAAATGCGGGAGTGTTATCCATATTTGTTTGTGGCTTGAGGAATGTTCTTTCCTAGTTATGTTCTATTCTTTTATTATGTTCTGTTATTTCCTGGGGGTATTTTTCGTCTTTGAATTTTGAGGACAAAACTATTTTAATGAGGGTAGACTTGTCACTACAACATTTTCTAGGAAAGGGTATTTTAGTCATTTCATAATTAATCAAATATTGTGCATGTTAAATAATTATTTATTGTATTATTTAATTATTGTTAGATGTTAGATTAGTGATTTAGACTTGTTTTAGTGGGCCTAACTAGTTTAGTTTAGACTCATGGACCAACATGTATTATTTGTTAGAATTTAGCCCAATTAGAAGCCCATTGATTAGGAGGAGGATTAATTTAATTAAACCATTAGACTAGAACCTTCCCTCCTTATTTATTTCTTCATGAGAGGCCCCAAGGGGTAAAATATATATTACATTGTGACTTGGGGAGGGGGTCAAGTGGTCGGCCTACTTTAAGAGGGAGAAAAAATTTCTCTCCTCTTTTTATTTCAAATCTAGATCTAGAATTTTACTCAACTAAATTTCCCCATTCTCACATCATTTCCCTACCAAATTTTTTCCCAATTTTCTTCCCAAATTACATTGGAGACTAGTGGAGCAAGGATCTAGAAGGAGGAAGCAAGGATCTACAAAGAGGAGCAAGGATCTACAAGTTGGAGGCCAATTTTATCACATTTGGAGGTTGCATTGGGAATCCATATCCCAATAGGTACAATTCAATTTTTCTCTTTTATTTAGTTTCTAAATCTTATATTTAACCATAAGTAATCAAACCATATGCATAGGCTACCCATAGGATTTGGAATTGAGTTCATAGGAGGCCAATTGAGAAAGTTATGGTACTTTTTTTATGAATTTTGGGAGAATTCTGAGATTGACACTTGTTGTATTTGTCAATTGGTCCTATAGATCAATTTGGCATATATTTGTATGTTTGTGACTAGTGTTGTTTCCATAATTTGGTACGTGTAGGTCGTATCCCGATAATTTGGTGATATGTGTTGATTTGGGGGTTTTTCCTCCGACATGGGACTTTGTGCATGTCATATTTTGACAATGAAACGTAGTTATGTGTTTGACTCTTCGTATTATTCATAAATAATATATTAGACTTCCTCGTGTCCTTTGGGGTATGTTTGGTTCTGTGGTGGACTCGTGTCGCAAGCGTATCATAGATCTAGTGTGATACGGGTGTGATGCACTCCACGTGTTTGTTGTATTTTATTCCTAGATCTAATTTCTTTTGTTCCTAACTAGTGTAGTAGATGTATTCTTTTGCATTTATATATATATATATATATATGTATGTATACATATGCAGTTATATGTAATAGTGTATAAAGGTATCTATATATTAAAGTGAATGTTATACAACATATGTGTATACGTATATATATATATTGTTGTGTTTATATATAGATATGAAGATATACATCTATATAGATAGCTATTTGAATAGTTATGATTATGTATACATGTATGTTATCTATATATATATATGTATGAGTGTATATATAGTTATATCTATATGTATGTATATATATATGTGTTTGGATATATATATATATATATATATATATATATATATATATATATATATATATATATATATATATATATAGTTGAGAGAGTGTATATATTTATAGTTAGAGATTGATGTATTTATGGGATCAATAGGATGGTATATGTATGTATTATGTTGGGCAATTAAGTGTGTATGTTAGTATGTGATGAAGGGGGGTCGGGCACCTACAGAAACACTAGAAGCATCACCTACAAAAATAATAGAGCAGCAGCAACAGATTGGTAGATCAGCAGCAGCAGCAGCAGTAGGTAAGACCAGCAGTAGCGGCAATATGAAGTGCAGTAGCAGGAACAATATCTTAGAATGCAGCAGCAGCCACTATTAATACCACCACCAGCAGCAGCATATAGAGTGGGCAGCAGCTAGGACGGCAAGGGGAGGGGCTAGCTAGTAGGTTATAAGAAGGTTAGCTAGTAGTTATGAGAGGTTAGTTAATAATTTAGTTAACTAGTTAATTCCGTTATAGTTTAGTTGACAGTCTAAGCTAGATAGTTAAATTAGTAGTATAGTTTACTAGTTAGTCATTAGTAGTTAGTTTAGTTAAACAGTTAGTGAGTTAGTTAACTAGTAGTAGTTAGTTAGTATCTAGAGATATAATTATTACTAGCTTGCTAGTATCTAGTTTGGTTTGTATATATATATATATATATATATATATATATATATATATATATATATATATATATATATATATATATATATATATATATATGTACGTATATACATATGTTTGTATGTTGGTAGTAGGTAGTAGTGTATTAGTAAATATTTAATAGTTTTAGTATATACTAGTAGTTGATATTAGTGAATACTAGAAACTATATTGGATGGATATATGGATGTCTATATAGCTAACGGTGTAGCTACTATATACTAGATATCATTTAACTTGAGATGCCAACGTAAGTGTTAAGGTATTTGAGGATATTCAAGGTAATGTGGTTGGGTACCAAGATGAGAGTTTAGTAGTGCGATACCGAGTTGGTTCAAAGCCAAGCTATCCATATAGCTTTTGGTAGTTAGACTAATATATATATTATTGATTTAAAATGCATATAGGATATTCATATCTTTTGATTTCGTATCCTGAGATACGGTATCCTAATACCCTAGATTTAGCTTGTATGACCTAGTTTCATAGTTTATGAACCCAATATCATTGAGATAGACTCATGCAACCTAGAAATAGGTAGTTTGACCTAGTTTGACTTAGTGTTGACCTAGTTTGACTATTTTGACTTAGAAATGGCTCTTTGACCTAGATATTGACTAGTTTAACTTATTTTTATTCCAAAATCTTATATTGATATTGTATTCCATATCTAGGTCTTCGAGGCACCGTATCTGACATCTGTGAGACTATTCACCAGACTTCAGGCGATTACATTCCCTAATAGTTTCTCATTTATGATATCCTCTATGTTCATTGTATCTAGTATAGATATCCATATTTTTTTGATACAATGGTTACACGGATTGGTATATCCGGATCTCGTCATGAGATATTATTCCTTGGTATATGGTGTATCTTATGCAAGCCTTGTTTCATTGTTCTTCTTGTACATGTATAGACACTGATTCTCGGGAAGAGTCTCTATCTTCTTGGAGAATCCTGTTCCATAGCGTACCACGGTTGGATCCACTATTCCAATCATGATTGGGGAGTATATAGTATAGATATGTGATCATACTCATCTTGTATCATGTCTTATTCTTGAATAGTGTTAATCATTTACCGCACGTATGAATAGCCAGGCCATAAATCTTGTATCAAGTTCCTAAGCCGATCACATGTTAAAGCTAGTACTCACATACATAGTCATTAGTGTTCTTGTTCATTGTCATATTGTTTATTCTTGTATTTACTTCCAGTATTTTTTATTATATCTCTCTCTTATATCTATTGTTACATCTTGTATATTCAAATCTATTTACTATTACATACTTTATATCATTGATTAGAACTGCTGTTAGAGATGTACTATGCTCCTTTGCTGACTGGATATATTTTTTCCAGATGACACTGAGGAGTGGTACCCTACACATTACGGGCCTCATGATGTTGTAGGCTTAGAGTCAGAGACTCTGGCTCAGGAGGGAGTCATCCCGACTAAGACAGAAGACCCGGGTCTTGTAGCTTCTTAGTATTTATTTGTACTGGATTTGTCTTCAGCTTATTATTTAGTATTTCTTTTGACTCATTGATGTTATTATTTTAGACTCATGAGTTGTATGTGACTATTCTATTTTTTATCTGATTCGTGCTTATTCCCATCTTAGATTTATGATTTAATATATTGATATTGTTGGTGGCTCATTATATTGTTAGATAGATTATCCCAAACAGCGTTCTACCGTCGATTCTGTGGCGTAGGCTCGGTATTGTTCCCGACTTGTACGCTTACATCAGGTGCGGGTCGTGACATCCACTTCCCTAGGCTACTTGGTGAATAATACAATAACAACCAAATCCATTTCTTCCTAAATTGGCCAATCATTTGTACGGCTTGCTATTTTTGTAGAGTCTGAGGTTATCTCAGAATAATGCATAATAAGTATCCTTAGATCATGCCAGTATCGAACATAAGCTAACTGAACCAATATAATAAAATAGGTACTTGCAGGATGCACTGGTACCCCAGAAGCCTACTACGCTAAAAATGCGGTATTAGCGGTTCCAGTGTTCCTATATTGAAATAGTGGCTCGACATAATAATAAGTTAGATACTGCACTCCACTAAGGCAGATGATATACAGTATCCGTAGTGGCCAACCCATAATGCACTTAGAATGAATCTTTGTGGGAAGGTTTATTGGCATGATCTCGGGATACCATTCACTCCAAATATTGCTACCACTTTTTAGTTACCTAATTAGCCCTATGTTATGCTTAAAATCTCAAGGCGTAGTTACATAAGAATTTTTCTTAAGATGTCCTACAACGTACGGGCACGCTAGATACGAATCCATTGAAGTAAAATCTGGATTCACCCGAGCGTGTATGCGACATTCATACAATCAATATTCTAGCCACGCTTTGGTAGTTGACTCGCTTATTATGCCTGTACAGGGGAAATATCTTGACTCGCACCCGGAATAAGGGCACGAGTGGTGAACCACGCCCAGCCTACGTCGTAAGAACGACGTAGAACACTATTCTAGGTCAAGAAATATAATCTAAACATCTCACACAATATATAAAGTACCTGTTGTGCCATCTCGACTCCCAACGAAAGAATAATATAATGACATGATAAATATAATTAATACTCAATCACAATATCAAACTAAAGGAATAAATTGCACGATATGAAATAGGAATAAAAAAGATTACAAGTCTCAAATACAATATCAAGCTACTAGTCTAAACTCCATAAAATCCCAAAATTTCTATTACATGCCAAAAGAGTCTAAAGGAGTCAAATATAACTCATAATAACATCTAAGTGTCTACAACAAGAGGATCGATAACAGGCGACTCTACGGACACAGGCTCAACTGGCTCACCTTTCTGCGGTCCGTAGTGCGTAGGACACTAATCCTCTAATGAATCTTCTCAAAAATATATCCAATCAGGAAATGAGCAAACTACACCCCTAACAACAGTTCCAATAATTGACAAAAACTATGAAACATTAATAGTAATGAAAATAAATGATGGAGAGATTTAACTGGAATAGTAACCATCACAAAAGGAAATATCCCGATAATGAATGGAAATAACTGAGAACAATATAGTAAGGAACATCACTATAATGAACTGGAATAAGGAAATACAATAATAACTTGTGCCTTAAAATATTAGCAAGATATGTGATTGGCTTGGGCCTCGCACGGTCTATAATTATAAATGGGAGCTAGCGTAACCACACGTGAATTGTAATGGTCTGCTAGCTATCACGGGCTGAACATAAATATATCACAAGCTATAAGATATGATAACATATTCACTAATACTTCACCCAACCCCTGACTAGTACACGGATCCAAATTATGACATGTTCTGACACGGTAATCACTATGCACGGTCTATAATATCACGCATACTGATCACGATCTAATGTCATATAATTATGAAGTAGGTGATCACGAATGAGAACATCTCAAGACAGAAATCTATGTATACCAATTTGGGTAACCATCGTGTCAGTAATCAAATATCTTAATACTAAATACATGAAAAATAAAGACTGACAAAGAAGAAAACTATCAGAGAATGTACTCGCCTCTGTCCGAAATAAATGATATCACTCGATTTTCGAGCTGGTGTCGTAATCACCTAGATATGGATATCATGTCAAAATTGGTGTAAAAGAGTAATAATGAACTAAGAATGAACTAAGGATGCTTTACTAGGTCACTCTAGGCTTAACTAGGTCTCTCTAAGGTTAAATGGTCTAAAAGAGTCACTAACTAGCTAATACCAATTAATCAATAGTACTAGCTTAACTACCACTAATATATACTACTAATACTTAACACCATCAGTTATAAATAAATGACATTACTAACTCAAGTTGCTACTTGATATTACATCTCACTAACACTAACTATTAACACACCAAATCCTAACTGCTAGTTAGTACTTCTCTCTTCAGGACACTAACTGGCTGAGATTTAAGACTGATACCTACTCTTAAATTCAACACTAACATAATACTAACATTAATCCCCTAAGTAAATATTGCTAGAAGTTTATAGGATACCATGATACATGGTCAACCAAGTGATACTCTAATTCACACTCCTCAAATATACTGACATTACTATCTACTACAAACTGATACACTAAACTAACCTATTGACATTCAACTGATACTTGAATGTCTACCTGTAACATGCCATTAACTAACCTTAACTCTTTAACTTAGTACATAAGTAACTAATATCAAACTAATTCATATACCTACACTAGTGTAATGTACTAACATATACTAACTTACTAAACTAACATCTAACTAATTAGATACTAACTAACATCTAAACGATGTAGTTCCTACTTCTCACTGCTACTAAATAATATGCTGCCAATGCTCTCTAGCTGACCTCAACCAAATCACCCAAAAACTCGAGCACATAAATGCAAGGCAACTATGTCAATACATTCCTGGATGTGTATTATATCCCCCATCATCATTTGTTACCTCCAAGAAATCTGTTGCTGCTACCCAAAGCAAATGCACCAAGCTAACACAGTCACTACATCTTGCTGTTAAATACCTGTATTTAGCTCAGTCAAGTTTCTCCCCGCACTGCAATTGGCCCAAAACTGAACATTAGTCTCCTACATGTGCACTTACATCTGGCTGCACTACTTTTACTCCTCTTATTGATCTTAATCTGCAACCCAAGGATAACTTGTGTATCAAATCAGTCAGTCTGATACATGAGTGTATCTTCCCAGACTGATACAGGGTATCAGTGATCATCTCATCTAACTCCAATTCACTATTGCACACTAATTTCCGACCTGGACTATGCCCGACCTATACCAACCACTATACACCAGTGGAACTCCCCCTTGCTGAACCTCAACTGCTACTCATTACACCAAGATACTGAAAACTCTATAGTAGTTAATATATATATATATATATATATATATATATATATATATATATATGAAATATATATATTAAAAACTTTAAAACAAATACCTAGAGTGTGTATTTAAGAAAGTCATGATACACACCCAATCAAATATCCAAATACACCAATTCTCTACAATCAAAATTTATATCTATAAATTATATCATAATATAACTAGAGTAACTTGCTACAATGAGAAATAATGAACAATTTCACCAAACACACAAAATTGATCCCCGTATCACATCGTATCTCAAAATACCATGATACGATCTACACGTATCCATTTGTGGACACGTATCTAGTATCCCAAATTCGATCTAAGTCTAATTAAACCAAATTAGTGTCATGACACACACTTGATGTGTCAATCCTGTAAATTTTCTAAAATTAATACAAAATCCTATGTAGAGACCATAATACTCAACCAAAACAACTAGAAAAATGCAAAGGACACGATAGGGTGATTCCTAGTGGTCAAATGCATGATTTAGAAACTATAATGAGAGGGAATTCATAAATTACCAATTGGGAGATGGATTTCTAATAAAAAATATAATGGACACGATCCGAACATAATCTCTCCACCAAAGTTCCTCCTCTTTGTTTCTCCAAGCTCCAAATGCTTCTTGAGTGATGAAATGAGAGATAAATGGAGGTGAATTGAGTGGAAATTCAATGGAGGAAATGATGGAGAATTGGGGATCTAGAATTTGAATCTAAAATAAAATGAAATAAGAGGAGAGAGAGAAGAGGTGGGCTTTTATGTGGCCGGCCCCTATTCTTCCCTTCTAAGTCATTGCAAAAGTCTAATATGCCCTCTAATGGTTCATTATGAATAGTAATTAAGGTGGGTATATTAGGAAGGGTTCTAACTAATCTAAATTAGCTCTAATTCTCCTAATTAATTAATGGGAATTGGTCTATTGGGCTTGGTCTAAGTTGGGCTCATTAGTTATCATGACAATTCTAGTAGTCTTACAATTGTAAAGTCTAATTAATAAGATGGTCCACTATTAGAAATAAATACTACAAGTATCTAAATAAATATATAACACTCTAATAAATAAATAACTACAAAAATTTCAAATAAATATTTATTGCACACTAATAATAATATTATATTCCTAAAAATTAAATAACTAGGCCAAAATACCAAACTACCCTTATTTGGAAAAGTGAGGGTGACAAGTCTATCCTCTTTTAAAAAAAATTGTCCTTAAAATTTAAGGAAAAAACTATCGATCAAAAACAATCAATACAAGCAAGAAGGAATTATACCTCACGGCTCAAACATATAAGGATATCGCTCGCACATCTCGGCCTCTCGCTCCCAGGTAGACTCCCCTGGAGAGTGATTCCTCCATGCGATGGGCACAAAAAAAATGTCTGGTTCCGCAGCACTTTCTCCCTGTGATCCAGAATCTCCACTGGCTGCCCTGGATAACTTAGAGTTGGCCCCACCTGGATCTCCGAGTGATCTAATACATAGCTAGGATCTGCCATATATCATCTCAACTGTGACACATGGAACACGTTGTGTACTCCCTCTCGTACAGGCTGCAAGTCTAGCTTGTAGGCTATTACACCGACTCTTCCAAGAATACTGAAGGGTCCGATATACCGTGGACTAAGCTTCCTGCCTCCACCAAAACAAATTATTCCCCTTGTCAGAGAAATCCTCAAAAACACCAGATCGCCAACTTAGCACAAAATACCACCTTAGCATTCTATCTAAAACAAGCAATCACAATCAATACAAACAAATCCTATAACTGAAATTCCAAAGGTCTCCGGTGGCTATCGACCCAATGCCGTTATCTGTCCTGCGCCACCCGAAGTCTATTCCTGATGAGCTTCACCTTTTCAGCTGCATCCACGACCATTTTTGGTCCCAATAAAACTCTCTCACCAACATCGTCCCATGATAATGGAGTGCGACATCTTCGTCCATATAATGCCTCAAATGGTAACATCTCGATACTGGCCTGATAGCTGTTGTTATAAACGAACTCTACCAGGTGAAGATGATCCTCCCAAGAACCTCCAAAATCTAATACACAAGTACGTAGCATATCCTCGAGAGTCTAAATATTCCTCTTTGACTGTCCGTCCGTCTGAGGGTGATATGCGGTACTAAACTTGAGCTGAGTGCCCAAGCTAGCCTGCAAACTCCTCCAGAAATAGGAATTGAAGAGACTATCCCGATCTGAGACTATGCTCATGGGAACCCCATGCATTATGACTATTTTTCGCACATACATCTCCGCGAGCTTCTCCGTAGACATACCCACCTTGAATGGCAAGAAGTGGGCCAATTTAGTCAACCTATCTACGATGACCCAAATCGCATCTTTGCCTCCTGGAGAACGCGGAAGTCCTGATAGAAAGTCCATTGTAACATCCTCCTACTTCCAATCTGGAATAGGTAAAAGATAAAGCAATCCACCTGGCCTCTGGCTCTCCGCCTTTACCTGCTGGCATACCAAGCATCTAGTTACGAAGTTAGCTACCCCCCACTTTATACCATACCACCAAACTTACTGTCTTATGTCTTTATACATCTTTTTGGCACCTGGATGCATAGAGTACTGAGATCAATGCGCTTCCTGGAGAACCTTCTCGCACAATGCTCCATTCGGCACACATAAACTGGTACCATGCCATAATGAGCCATCCTTTGCAATGCTGAAGTCCTTTACCAATCCCATCCGAACTTGCGCTCTGATGCTCCTCAGAGACTAATCCTTGAACTGTGTCGCTCTAATCCGGTCCATCAACTTAGACTACACCTGAAGCCCCTACATCTGAGCTGCAACTCCAGGAACTAATACCTCGATACCCAAGCTATCAAGATCTGCCAATAAGTGTCTGTCCCTTGTCAACTACATAACCACGGGATACCTACTCAAGGCATCCCCGATTACGTTGGCCTTCCCTGGATGATAATACAATAAGATATCAAAGTCCTTCATCAACTCCAACCATCACCGCTGCCTTATGTTAAGATCCTTCAGTGTGAACACATACTTTAAGCTCTTATGGTCTGTGAAGATCTCTACTCGCTCCCTATACATGTAATGCTTCTATAACTTAAGAGTAAAAATAATCGCTGCCAACTCTAAGTCAAAGGTAGGATAATTCTTCTCATGCGGACGTAATTGCCTGGAAGCATAGGCAATCACCTTCCCGTTATGTTGTAACATACATCCCAAACCCTTACCCGATGCATCACTGTAGATAGTAAAACCTCCTATCCCTGATGACAATGTCAATATTGGAGCTGTAGTCAACCTCTTCTTCAGCTCCTCGAATGCGTCCTGACACTCCTCCATCCAGACGAACTCCAGGTCCTTCCGAGTTAACCCAGTCATCGGCTCTGTGATCCTTAAAAATCCTGAATAAATATCCGATAGTAGCCAGCCAATCCAAGGAAACTCCTGATCTCTGCCATTGAGCTTAGAGTAGACCACGACTCAACTGCAGATATCTTCTTCGCATCCACTGATATCCTATCTCCTGCAATCATATGCCCAAGGAATTCAACCTTATCAAGGAAGAACTCATACTTCGAAAGCTTGCCATAAAGCTTCTTCTTCCTGAGGGTCTCCAGAACTATCCTCAGGTGTTCCTCATGCTCCTCTAGGGTCTTCGAATATATCAGTATGTCATCAATAAATACCACCACAAACTGATCTAGGTACTGATGAAATACCTTGTTCATCAAGTTCATGAATACCATCGGGGCATTAGTCAACCCAAACGGCATCACCAAGAACTCGAACTGCCCATACCGAGTCCTGAAAGCTGTCTTCGGTATGTCCTCCTTCTTCGCTTTTACCTGGTGGTATCCCGACCTCAAATCTATCTTGGAGAATACTTTTGCCCTGCTCAACTGATCAAACAAATCATTAATCCGTGGAAACGGGTATTTATTCTTGATTGTGAGGTTATTAAGTGCCCTGTAGTCGATACATATGCGTATCGATTCATCCTTCTTTGGTACAAATAATACCGAAGAACCCTATGGTGATGAACTGGAATGTATAAAGTCCATGTCCTACAACTCATCCACTTGCTTCTTCAACTACACCAGTTCGCTATGGTTCACCCTATAGATGTGCTGTGATATTGTCTCTGCGCTTGGAACCAAATCTATAGAGAACTCCACATCTCTGTCTGGTGGCAACCCTGGTAAATCCTCTGGGAATACGTCCATGAACTCTGCAATCAATGGATGTGGCTGTCACTACCGCTTTTTCGGAGAGGGGTATTTTTGTCTTTTTTTATTATTAGTAATAATGTTAATATTGGTATTTCAAAATCATTGTTTGAAGTGATAATTATTTTTAAAAACTAGTATTTATATCTTGGTAATCTTTTATTTCAATAATTGTTATGGTTGCATATGTCTATATTATAATTAATTATTGGTTAGTTGTTAGCCCTTAGTCTAATTAGTTGTTAGTGGACCTATTGGTCCCAACTAGACTTCTCATGGAGCAACATTAGTTAGACTAGAATTGAGCCCAATAATTAGTTTATTTTATTAAGTTAAGTGGATTAATTAATCAACAATTAGGAATAGAAGCTTTCACCTTATTCATTTCTTTATAACAAGCCCCATAGGGTATTTTATATACTTTACATTTCTTGAGAGCCAAGGAATAGGGGCCGGCCTATTAGAGGGGGTGGAGACTCTCTCTCCTCTCTTTTCTTCATTCCAAATTTAGATCTAAAATTTTTTCTTCCCAATTTTCATCTTCCCTATACTAATTCCCTTCCCAATACCTCTCTACTTCACAATTGGAGACTCTAGAAGCAAGGAGGTGGCAAGGATCTACAATTTGGTGGAAGGAGCACAAGTTGAAGGCTTTTGACATCCATTTGGAGGCTTGCATTGGAAATCCATCTCCCAATAGGTACAAGTCAGTTTTCTCCTTCTAATTAGACTTTAAATATGTAATTTAATCATTAGGAATCCTTCCATGGACTAGAAATACCTATAGGAAGAAGATTTGACTACTAGGGACCCCTATTGTGAAAGTTACCATGTGTTTTGTGTCAATTTTGGGGGAAATCTAAAATTGGCACATCAAGTGTTGGTCAATAGGTTAGGTTTTGTTTTGGTGTTTATTTTAGTATTATAAGTCTAGTATCGTGTCCATAATTGGATACGTGTAGGCCGTGTCATAATAATTGGACGATACGGGTTGATTTGGGGGTTTTCCTTCAACACGAGGGTATACACATGTCGTATTTTGACACGGGCACGTAGTTGAGTAGCTAGCTCTTCGTATTACTTCTAAATATGATTCTAGACTTCTCGTGTCCTTTATGACACTTTTAGTGGTGTGTCGGGACCGTATCATAAGCGTATCATAGATTAAGTGTGATACGGGTGCGGTGCACTCCACGTGTTTGTTGTTTTGTATATTAATTTAATTAGACTTGTTTGTAGCTATTTGAGTATTGTTATTGATGTGTATATAATATATATAGATATATATATATATATATATTGATTATAATTTTATCTATCTAATTTTATATGATGTATTTTTGTTTATTTGGTTGTATATGGGGAGAGAGGGATTTTATTGTGGTTATGTATAGATGTGCTCACTATTTTGAGTCAATATATGGATTGTGGGTATTAGTTCACTGATACGGGGAATGTGTGAATTGATTTGGACTGTGGTGCAAAGGGTGCTCACAATTGTGTGCACAGAGGGGTGTTACCCAACTGTAGGGAGGACAGTGGGTTGTGCAAGGAGACAATGGTATGTGGGTTGCAAAAGTGCACTTGCACCCATGAGCCGTGTAGTAGCTACTGCTACTTGCTGCTATGGTCAACAAAAATGTAAGAGAGGGGTCTATTTTGAGTGTTCGGACTATTTGTGGTATTGTACACTGATATTGGACTGATGGAGTTCACTGATAGGTGTGTTTTTGTGTGTTGGTTATATATAGATACATAGGTGGTACATTGATGTGTGTAGTTTTGCAAGTGTGAGATGGGTTCAGACAGTTCAGAATATTAGGGGACTGTTAGTGTGGTTTTGTTGGCATATATCCATGATACATGAGAAAGAAGAGGCTCGGGTTTCAGTTAGGATGCAGCAACAGTAGCTAAGGATGCCACTGTGATGCACATGAGGGTGCATGGGAAGGACTTACACTGGTGTGCAAGTAGCATCAGTGCAATGCACTGATGCAGCAACAACATAAGCAATATGGACGGAGGGAAGTGCTCTTAGAGCCTTGCACATCATGTCGGAGCTGCATCATGCAGCTTCATAGTACACAAGGGAGTGGGGGAGGTCTGTGATGCTAGGCAGGTCTGGGAATAGCAGCAAGATGGAAATATGCAAGATGGGAAGTCTGTAGGTCGGGTTCCTATTAGTTTGTGTCTGTTTGACTGTTAGTTAAATGTTAGGCTTTGTTATAAGCTAGTTAGTTGTTAAGTTAGTTATGTTAGATGTTAATTAGTTAGATAATATTTGACATGTCAGTTAGTTGTTGTTTTACCTAGCAGTTAGTTACGTATATAAGTTAGATATTATGTTATATATGTTAGTTCATTAGTTATAGTTCAGTTATTAGTTGTGTTATAATAGTAGGTGTTAAGATATATGTTATTTGATAAGTTAAGTGTGGACAATTGGTATGATTAGTTAATTAGTTATGCTAGGTATTGATATGTAAGTTAAGTGATGTTAGTATAGTTGAATATTGGTGGTTAAGTATGAGATGTTAGTTATTGATAGCTTGGTATATGTTGTTTAAGATATCTTATAGTTATGTTAGTGATGTCAAAAGTTAGCTAATAGGTTTATTGGTATTGGTTAGTTGATTGTATGTTTGATGTTAGTAAATATGTTATATCTATTAGTTAACTATTAGTACTGGTCAGTTAGTTATATGGTTATGTTAGAGGTAGATAAGTAATGTTATGCTTAGTTAGTGATATTGTTAGTTAGTTTGGTGTGTTAACTGTTAGAGAATATTTAGTGTTACTTTTTTGTAAGTTAGATGGTTGGATATGTGATATGATATTAGATATATATGTAAGTGTATATTGGTATATGATATTCATTGGTTAGTATATATATTACTGAGTTTAATATGAGTCTAGTATTATCTTGTGATACCAAGATAATGTTAATGTATTGGGTATTGGGTATCTAAAGGGTGTAGGTAGTGTGATACCAAGATGGCTCAAAGCCAAGGTATCCATCTTAAAATTTATAGCTATGAGATATAGTACATAATATACTTGTATATTTTATTATATAGTATTTTGTATGTTATATAGTGCGTATCTTATGATACAATATAGTTCTTGATACCCTAGTATCCTAATATAACTAGTATAGCCTAGATAGGTAGTGTATGGACCTAATAACCTTGAGATGGACTCATACAACCTAGAAATAGCTAGTTTGATCAAGTTTGATTAGTTTGACCTAGAGATGACCTAGTTTGACTATTTTGACTTAGAATTGGCCTAATGACCTAGAAATATACTAGTTTAACTTGTTATCACTCCAAAACTATGTATTGATGTTACTTTCCATATTTAGGTCATCGGTGCACCATTCCGGATACGAGTTGATACTTTACCCAAGATTTCAGGAGATTACATCTCTCTGTTAGTTTTTATTTTTATAATAGTGTATATATCGTATATTCTAGAACTATATACTTGATTCCGATACAGTAGCTACATAGACTGATACTAATTGGATCCTGTCATAAGATGTTATCCCCTACCGTGTTCAACGGGTGCTCCTTTACATATATTTTATCGTGTGTATTGGGTATTGATTTTAGTAAACTTTGTGTACTTCGTGTTCACATACTGCTCGTGTTCAGTGTGCTTATATTCGTGTTCGTAACGTGTCATGATTGGATCCATGAGTATTAGTTGGGGATAGGAGAGTAGGAGTTTGGTTATGTGATCAAAGACCTCTTGTATTCGTGTACATGATAATTACATATCATACGTGTAATCGAGTTACCTTATTGTATTCGAGTTCACACACTCCTCTTGTTCAGTGTGCTTATTTTCGTGTTCAACCCAAACCGATCACATAATAAACTTGTACTCTATGGAATATTAGTTAGTATATCTACTTTCATCACTTGTAGATATTCATATTGTTTGTTCTTTACTTTCTAGTACATTACCTGTTCATTCCAGTTCATTATTATTTACTATTGTTAGTTATCTTATATTCTTTTCTATTATTTATTATATATGCTCTATTATGTTTCTGTAACTGCTTTCAGAGGTATGTACTTTGCTCCTTTCCTGATTGGATAATATTTTTTAGTGATAGTTGTACTCTTCATTCTAAGATCTCAGAATGGTGCTACAGACATGACTGCTCTTACCCTATGGACTTGAGGTGACTATTATAGAGATTATTTAGTGTTTCTTCTTTTATATCTTGTCTAGTTCCCTTCTTATAGAATTTTATTGATTATCCTTCTTGTTCGTAGATTATTGTGATTGAGTACATGATAGTACTGGTTGTACTAGTATGATAGATAAATAGATAATGATAACCTAGACAACGTTCTACCGCTGAAGGTGCAGCTTAGGCTGGACGTACCCACGTTCTCGTATCCGTACATCGTGTATGGGTTGTGACAAGTTTTTATGGTAGCCCATGCAGGTCAGGCTTTGCAAGTGGTACGATATCACTGTAGTGCGATGACTTAGTTGTACTACTGCGAGCCTGCGATAGGATATATGATATAGGATATTAGGATAAGAGTACTTAATCACAAATTTAGGATTTCTTGAGAGATTTCTGGGATGACCCTTGAGAATCTTATTATAAATTCCAATTCCAATTCAAATCTTTTCTCTTATTTTTATTCAATATCACTTGTTGATACTGAATTTGATTTCTGATGATTCGTTATTGAATTTAATTTTTGGTATTCATTGTTGAGTTTTATTGCATATCGAGATGAATTTATGGACTAAATTATGGTATCTTCTGATGACATATGTTGATAAGGACAGTGAGAAAGGTAAATGTCTGCTTTGGTTATGTAGCCTAGAGTTTATCGCAGCCATACTAGCTGGCATGGCAGAAACTTAGGGACCTGACTTCAGATGTAGATATCTTAGTTATAAAATTTATGATTTCTTGTAGCCATATCAGATGGTGTAGTGAGGATTTTAGATGACATGATTATAGAGTTGCATACCTTAGTTATGGAATCTATCGTTTACAACCGCTATGCTTACTAGCGTGGTGAGGATTTTGAGTATCATGATTTCAGACAGACGCATATGATTATCAGATTATATCTTAAAATGGTTCTTAATGTATCATCTCTATCTTATATTTCTGTTATTATAGTATTCTGTTCCATCATTATTTAGCTCAGGAATAGGGATATCCTTAGTTTCTCTCGCCCAGTTCCTTATAAGCTTTATTTTATTAGTTCTTGAGATTCACTAGATAGTGTAATAGTTGGCGACTTGTAATTAGGTCTGTGTCTTTGAGTATTAGTGTTAATTGTTTAGAGTTTGGTTTGTGAATCTGTGAGTGGTTCTTGGTTGAGCATGTGAGCGAGAGGCATCTGTCTAGAGATGACTCATAGTGCATTACCTCTGTAGCAATAGTTTTATATGTAAACTCCCACAAATTATATTTTAGGTAGACTAGATATGGTAAGAAATTTGGTTTAGCTTTAGGTTGTTTAAGGTTTAGAAATTAGTGTTGCGTAGATTGGTTCATTAATTTAAACCCTTGGTGCACATTACCGTTGCTACAATAATTTTAGCCCAAAAATAGTCTTTAATTTCTAATAAATCTTTGCACTCTTGACCTGACAAGCCAACCTAGGCACTGGACATTTCGGTCACTCACAAACACACTCCCTTGTGCTCTAATTTAATTGCAAAATTTTCCAATCACGAAAATTAATTCTTTAATCCTATGTCGTGTACCTATGTCGTTACGATCAATTTGGGGACATAAACTCAACCCGTTTTGTCGAACCAATTAAAGGGCCCAAGACTGACACCAAGCCTACACCGTTTATGACCTTTTTGTCACTTCCAATTAAGACCCCATGTACTCCCATTTAATTTAAGAGCACATATGACACTTTATTTTATTAAATTGGGGACGCCAACTTAACCTAACACACATTCATGAGGCCCATATAAAACACACAATACCCTCTCATCCTACAAAACACCAAATACCACTTCCTATATCAAATTCTCACCATTTTTCCTTCATGTGTAAATACCTAAATTTTAAGGGGCTTAATGACAAAAAGGGTGCTAGGTGTCACCCTCCTATTGGTGAAAACTAATGAAGAAACCCTCCCCCAACCTCACATGACCGGTCACCTCATCTTCTCTCTCCCCTTGCTATGTACAACTCCTTCATGAAGTATCATAACCCTTAATTCAAATCTCCACCCCATCACAACCATACACTCCCTCTATATTAATACACACACTCAACCCCCCACATGTGGCCGGTCCTAATCCCTAGAAAAAAACCTAGAAATTCCCTCCTCACTCTCTCTCCCCCCTCTACTTACACAGCCGACCAAACTCCCCTCTCCTTCTCCTTCTCCTTCTTTATTCTTCTTTGTCTCTATCTTCACCATTACACCACCGTCGGAGCACCAACCCGCCGGACCACCGCAGCACCACCATTATCGTCACCTACACCACCGCCTCCACCTCGAGCCTCCACTGATACCACCGCTACTGCCACCATCACCCTCCTCTAGGACTCGATGACCAGACACTACCCCGACAGGATCACCATGACCTCGCAGTCGAGCACCACCACCCTCACACCTCCGAGCACCACCTCCACCACCCCGGTCGAAACGCGCACCACCCCGCGGTCGATGCCGTCCCTGACCGAAGCTACAGCACCACCGCTGCCACCACCCGCAGCCACCTGTGTAGTTGTTTGTGTGTACTAAGAAACCCTAGTTAGGGTTAGGGTTTCATGAATATTTTCCATGCATAATGTAATGGCATTATAGAGGTTATATATATATATATGTGGAATGTTTTATAGCAAATATTGCGGTTATATATATGTGAACTTGATATTTTGTAACAATTATTCGAGAATATATATATATATATATATATATATATATATATATATAGTAAATGCATATGTTGGGGATGTTCCAATGATTTTTGGTACATTAGTGAGGATATGAATGAGGATACTATACGTGAACATTATGGGTATTTAGGGGCGTCAACTAAATTGGGTTTATAAAATTATGTCTATGATTATAGGGATGGTATGGTCGAGGATGAGCATAACTTAAATGACTAAAATCACTGTAATAAATTTTAGGAGTTGAAGATTTTGTTTAAGGACGTTATACTAATTGTTGATCGTATTTGATGCAACGTTACCCTAGTTAACTTGGGTCAACCCTCTAGTTAGTATCTATGTGAGCTATGTAACTAAGACAGAAGCCTATGCTAGACGTATTATCATCTCTTATTTTAGATAGTATCAAACTAGATTATTAATTAATTTTATATATCATCTCTAGGTACTTTGGGATCCTCGGACTTGGACTTTGTACCAGAGCCCTAACTTTAGCATCCGGATCCAAGCAAGTATACCTTGCCATCATGTATCTCAGTTCCAGATTTACTGTTTATTTTATCTATACATTGTGTACACTTTGGATAAGAATTATTACTTAGCGTCTGGTCATATCCGGGTGCAGACGTTCGTTGGTAACGTCTAGTATTGATTGATAGATGTTCGTGACACCTTGTTTTACCTACTTGGTTACATCAGAACCCTAGGACACATTCAGACACCGTCATCGTGCCAGACTTCCTGTATGACGAGACTGTTAGATAGAGGTTCACATTCAATGAGCACTCATTGACCGTATTGGGAGGGGAAGACAGTTACTAGACATTTGGGCTACTTTGCACACGCTATATATATTCTTATTTATGTAGAGATCCTGTATCCGGAGTCATAATATCATCCGTGTGACTCTGTGCTCGGAGCTATGGTACGCTCACGTGTCGAATTTTGTATTCAAAGTTTAGTCTCACTTAGGTGGTTCTGCTAGATTACACCGGCGTATCACATGTTTATTTTTTCTGTTTTACTTTGGCATACTATTTTGTACCTTGTTACGTCCCTCTGAGGACCTGGTTCCCTTCCAGGCTTAGGCGAGGAGGACTACCCGGAGGAGTACGAAGCGGGTGTATATCCAGGAGCATGACTTGTTGCAGAGGACGAGATCCTTTCTGAGGACTTCATTTGATTTCTGGTAGTAACTTTACCTTAGGCCTGGTATCATTATCTAGTTTGCAAATATCGGTCCTAGTTATCTTACTTCTTCCTTTCATTTAGCATTTGTATTAGCGGGTTTGTTCCCGTGGGACTCTATTCGTATTTGTATTATGATACATTTCTAATCTTATTTCCTTTCTGCACATTAGTAGATATGATTTCTTTATGTGTTCTATATTCAGATGTCTGTGGATGAGATTTAGTTTCATTGTCTATGTTTTATATATTGGGTTTTATCATTGTACTTTACAGCTTAGGTGTGCTCTATCGGGTCTATTAGATTGGGATGCCCGTCGAAGTGTGCCTGTTGGCCATTGCCACGTGGCTCAGTTCCTTATATTTGGAACTGGGGCGTAGAGAAAGGTTTTTGTGGTGGCCCATGCAGGTCCGATTTAAATTAACTTGGTTACCTGATTGTGCCAAGCGAGCCTATAATTAGGAATAGATGTTAGGAATCTCATCGACATTCTTGAGTACTTCACATGACACCTCTATTTCAATTTTATTTTGCCAATTTGCATCCTGTTTAATTCCTAAATGCTAATCTTAAACATTTCTTTTCAGATTTATGAATCTCGATAGTGGACGTGTCGCACAGCCGGACGATGTCCCCCGTGACGCAGGGTCATTTGGGGAACCGGCACTGGGGCATATTCTTCTGTTGACCCCAGCTCCCCAGGGACAGTCATCCGGGCAGCCAGAGGTGCCTTCAGACAGGCACCAGACTCTGCACTAGGCAGGTCATGAGGGCCAGAGGACCGTAAGACAGGAGGAGCAACAGTTGCCTCCACCACCTCCATTTCCCCCACAGATACCAAACATGCCTTTCCCAGCAGGGAAACCTATGGATGGGCCGCAGATGTTCCAGATGGTCTACGCTATGATATAGGCCCAGCAGTAGTTCTAGCAGTAGGCTCAGCAACAGGCCCAGCAGCGCCAGGCTGAGACCTTGAGAGAGAGTATTATGGCAGCTTTGGGACAAACATCAACACCAGCTCGCCAGACGATGATGTGGGTCTGTCATAGACTTCCGTCGTATGATACCACTTCTATTTTCTGGAACGGAGGAGCCTACAGAGGTACACTCATGGCTCACAAATATTCAACACCATTTGGAGGCCACCGATCTCTCGAGGCATAGATGGATAACTGTTGTCAGGATGCAGCTTACCGACAACTCTCATCATTGGTGCTTTTCAGAGGAGGATCATTTAGGGCCCGATCGGGTCACTTGGGAGGAGTTCTCTAGGATCTTCTAGGAGATGTATATTCCTTGCACTGCCAGAGCAGAACTTCAGGACATGTTCCAAAACCTCAGGCAGGACAGTTTAACCATTGAGGAGTACAATGTTGAGTTCCTCCGTTTGAGCCATTTTGTACCGTACTTGATTCCGACTAAGGAGAAGAAGGCCGAGAAGTTCTACGAAGGCCTAAGTTTTGAGACACAAAGATTCATTGGGTCTATAGCCCCCACCTCCTACTCCAAGGTTCTATTAGCAGCTCAATGCCAGGATCGCATCAACAAGATGGAGGCCAGCCTGAAGCACTATTTTGTATCATCATCATCAGTTGAGCTCCGCAGGGAGGACCTACGAAACATCCCCTGGTACCGCAGCAGCAGAGAGAATCACCCTTACAGGGACCAATGATTCCAACATGTTATTGCCGCGATAAGAGGTGACACTTGTTGAGGGATTATCGATGGAGGTTGGGAGTATACCTGAGATGTGGATCTGACTAGCATGCAGTCCAGAATTGCCCAAACCAGAGGACTCCAGTACTGATGGTTCATCGACCAGCCTTGCCAATACCGAGGCATTACCAGCAGCCTCCCGGACCGAGGCCGCCGTACGCAAGAGTTGGGGCACTAAAACCACCAGTACTAGGAAGAAATTAAAGGAGGCCACCCTTGGCCCCACATGCAGTTCGATTCCAGCAGGCTCGACAACAACCGAGGGCACCAGCACCAGGATATGGCTAGGCCTTTATGATGACCATTGAGGAGGCAGAGACAACTGGAGAGGTGATCACAGGTACTATCTTAGTAGCTTCATTATCATCAGTAGTATTATTTGATTCTGGTGCCACACACTCTTTCAAAGCTGCTAGTTTCGTGGCCACCCATAGAATAGCAAATTTACCCCTTTCGAAGATTAAGAAAATTCTTACGGGATGTAGAATAGTACTAGTTAGCGACACTTATAGATCTTGTTCAGTAGTTGTTTGCGGGCGAGAGATGCGTGCCTGATTTCTAGTTTTCTCCATGCTAGACTATGACATTGTCCTAGGCATGGATTGGTTGAGCCAATACCATACGATGCTAGATTGCCGACGTGGTTGCATTATATTTAGACCACAAGATCACCCTGAGTTTGAGTTTCTTTGGGTAGCCCAAAAGCTTGGTGTCCAACATACCTTAGTGGCACACTTTGCAGAAGATGAACTGGTGTACCCTCACTTTATATCAGAGTTTGAGGATGTATTTCCAGAGGATCTTTCAGGCCTTCCACCTGACAGAGATATAGAGTTCACTATAGAGTTGACTCCCGGAGCCGAGCCAGTTACTTTCCCCGTCTACAGACTAACTTCGCAGGAGTTGGTTGAGTTGAAGGTCCAAGTAGATAATCTCTTAGACAAGGGTTTTATTTAGGCTAGTGTTTCTCCATGGGGAGAACCTATCTTATTTGTGCCAAAGAAGGACGGGAAGGTACATTTGTGTATCGACTACATGACGCTAAATGATGTAACGAGAATGAACAAGTACCCCTTGCCATGCATCGATGATTTATTTGATCAGCTGAGTGGGGCATGTGTATTCTCGAAGATCGATCTCAGATCCGGCTATCATCAGATAAAGGTACGAAAGGAGGATATTCCGAACACATCTTTTCAGATGAAGTACGGGCACTATGAGTTTCTAGCCATGCTGTTTGGTTTAACCAATACGCCAACAGTATTTATAAGCCAGATGAACAAGGTTTTCCACCAGTACTTGGATAAGTTTGTGTTGGTATTTATTGACGATATCTTGTTATATTCCAAGAGCCAGGAGGAGCCCGAGAAGCATCTCAGGATCGTGTTAGAAATGCTGAGGCAGGAGAGGCTGAATGCCAAGCTCTGCAAATACAAGTTTTGCTTGAATATGGTACCATTCTTGGGTCACATAATCACTGGAGACTATAAGTTGACCCGGAGAAGATTGCCGTAGTGGAGACGTGGCCTACCCCAACATCAGTTATGGAGGTTAGGAGTTTTCTCGAACTTTTTAGATATTATCGGAGGTTCATAAAAAACTTCTCGAGGATCGCTGCGCCTATGATGTGGCTGACACGTAAAGACAAGAAGTTTATCTGGACTGAGGAGTGTCAGACGACTTTCGATGAGCTGAAGTAGCGTCTGACGTCAGTACCGATCTTGACACTTCCTTCTGGATCTGGAGGATTTATGGTGTATAATAATGCGTCTGGGAGTGGATTAGGATATGTACTGATGCAGTACGGCAAGGTGATAGCTTACGCATCGAGATAGTTGAGGGTTTATGAGAAGAACTACCCGACATACGATATAGAGCTAGTTGCAGTAATATTTGCACTAAAACTATGGCGGCACTACCTTTATGGAGAGCGGGTTGAGATTTACACAGATAACAAAAGTCTGAAGTATGTCTACAGAGGTTGGCTAGAGTTGATGACAGACTATGATATTGAGTTGCAGTACCACCCTGGCAAGGCGAATGTTGTAGTAGATGCCTTAAGCAGGAAGCCCATGGCATACTTTTTTATGACTCAATGACATTTGTTAGAGGATCTTCAGGAGCTCGGGATAGAGGTTGTATTTCCAGGCATGGATAGACAGATGGCCATTCTAGAGGTTCAGTCTACATTGGTTGAGAGGGTCAAGGCAGCCCTGCCTACTGATGCAAGATTCTGACGATTGCGAGAGAGGACAGAGGCCGCCATGCAGAAGGGACTCCAGATTCACGAAGACGGAATATTGAGGTATGGAGATCGCCTATATATTCCGAGTGGCAAGCTACGCTAGGAGTTGATGACCGAGGCCCATAGTTTGATTTATTCTATTCATCCCGGGGGTACGAAGATATATCGAGATTTGAGGCAACACTACTGGTGGCATGGGATAAAGAAGCAGATTATGAGATTTATGGCAAGATGTTTTATATGTTAGCAAGTAAAGGCCGAACATTCAGAGGACTACAGGACTATTGCAGCTGCTTTCCATTCTCGAGTGAAAGTGGGAGCATATTACCATAGATTTCGTCATAGGATTTCTAAGGAGCCCTAGCGGAAAGGATGCAGTTTGGGTTATCGTGGATCGACTCAACAAGTTAGTATATTTCTTGCCCTTTAGAGTTGGGCAATCCACGGAGATAATGGCTGACATGTATATGAGGCAGATAGTACGACTATATGGAGTACCTGTCAGCATTGTATCGGATCGTGATTCCAGATTCATGTCATATTTCTGGCAGAGTATGCAGGAGAGTCTAGAAACTCGGCTCAAGTTCAGTACTGCATATCATCCACAGACTGATGGTCAGTGAGAGTGTACGATTTAGATACTAGAGGATATGTTGAGAGAGTGCATGATCGACTTTAGAGGATCTTGGGAGGACCATCTCCACTTAGTGGAATTCTCCTACAATAATAGCCACCAAGCAAGCATACAGATGGTACCTTATGAGGCACTGTACGGCATAAAGTATAGGTCACCGGTATATTGGAGTGACGTGGGAGAGCGTCAAATACTTGGTCCAGAGTTGGTGACACAGACAGTGGAGAAAGTTAAGCAGATTCCGGGCCACCTACGCGTAGTGCATGATAGACAGAAGCATTGGACAGATGTACACCACAGACCTTTATAATTCAAGGAAGGTGACCATGTGTTTTGAAGATATCGCCTACTCATGGTACTATCAGATTTTAAGGTAGAGGCAAGCTGAGTCTGAGGAACATCGAACCTTTTGATATCTTGGATCAAGTTGGCAAAGTGGCTTATTGTCTTGCATTGCCTCCATCATTAGAAGGAGTGCATGACGTATTTTATGTATTGTAGATGAGGAGATATATGGAAGACCCTAGCCACGTGCTTGATTATTCAGAGATTACAGTCGAGCCCCGTTTATTATATGCGGAGCAGCTAGTGGGGATACTCGATCGCAGTAAGAAGATTTTGAGGGGACAGACTGTCCGACTGGTCAGGGTTGCATGGAAGCATCATTTGCTGGACGAGTCTACCTGGGAGCGCGAGAATTCCATTCGACAGCATTTTCCACATTTATTTGAGGACCGAGGTACGAATTTACGTACTATAATTCGATTACCTATTAACTTTTTAAATTCTCGTAACTCTTATTCGTGCTTTAATTTTAATTTTGGGGACAAAATTCTTCTAAGTTGGGAAGGATGTAAACTCCCTCAAATTTTATTTTAGGTAGACTAGATATGGTAAGAAATTTGGTTTAGCTTCAAGTTGTTTAAGGTTTAGATATTAGGGTTGTGTAGACTGGTTCTTTAATTTAAACCCTTTGTGCACCTTACCGTTGCTACAACAATTTGAGCCCAACAATAGCCTTTAATTTCTAACAAATCTTTGCACTCTTGACCTGACAAGCTAACCTAGGCACTGGATATTTCGGTCACTCATAAACAAACTCCCTTGTGCTCTAATTTAATTGAACAACTTTCCAATCACGAAAATCAATTCTTTAATCCTATGTCATGTACCTATGTCATTACCATCAATTTGGGGACACAAACTCAATCCGTTTTGCCGAACCAATTAAAGGGACCAAGACTGACACCAAGACTACACTGTTCATGACCTTTGTATCACTTCCAATTAAGATTCCATGTAGTCTTATTTAATTTAAGAGCACATATGACACTTAATAAATTGGGGACACCAACTTAACCTAACTCCAACTTAACCCAACACCCATTCATGAGGCCCATACAAAATACACAATATTCTCTCATCCTACAAAACACCAAACACCACTTCCCATATAAAATTCTTACCATTTTTCTTTCATGTGTAAACACCAAAATGTTAAGGGACTTAATGGCAAAAAGGGTGCTAGGTGTCATCCTCCTATTGGTGAAAACCAATGAAGAAACCCTCCCCCAACCTCACATGACCGGTCACCTCATCTTCTCTCTCCCCCTTGCTATATATAACTCCTTCATGAAGTATCCTAACCCTTAATACAAATCCCCACCCTATCACAACCACACACTCCCACTATATTAAAACACACACACTCAACCCCCCATATGTGGCCGGCCCAAATCCCTAAAAAAACCTAGGAATTCTCCCTCACTCTCTCTCCTCCCTCTACTTACACAGGCGAGCAAACTCCCCTCTCCTTCTTCTTCTTCTTCTTCTTCTTCATTCTTCTTCTATTTCTTCACCATTACACCACCGCTGGAGCACCAACCCGCCGGATCACCATAACACCACCATCACCGTCACTTACACCACCGCTTCTACCTCGAGCCTCTACCTGAACTGGAGCACCACGAGCCGACCGTAGCTACCAATACTGCCACAACGAGCAGCCACCACCTCTACCTCAACATCTCCACCGACCGCTTCTACCCCCGTACTACCACTGATACCACTGTAACCTACTGTCATTAGTAGCCTGCACCACCATGACCCACGACTACCACCACACCGTAGCTACCCGCACCACCACCAAAGCAGCCCTCACCACCACTGATACCACTGCTACTGCCACCAGCAGCCCTCACCACCGCTGATACCACTGCTACTGCCACCAGCAGCCCGCACCACCATGACCCACGACCACCACCACCACACCGTAGCTACCCGCCCTACCACCAGAGCAGCCCGTACCACCATTGATACCACCGCTACTGCCACCATCACCCTCCTCCATGACTCGGCGACCTGACACCACCCCGACAATATCACAACGATGCTGTAGTCGAGTACCACCACCCTTACACCATCTAGCACGACCTGTACTACCCCGATCGACACGTTCACCACCCCGCGGTCAACGTCGTCCCTGACTGAAGTGGCAATACCGTCACTGCCATCACCCACAGCCACCTGGGTAACTCCTCATCCTTTTTCTTATTTGTGTAGATGTTTGTGTGTTCTAAGAAACCCTAGTTAGGGTTAGTTTCATGAATATTTCCCATGCATAATCTAATGGCATTGTAGAGGTTATATATATATGTGGAATAGTTTTATAGCAACTATTACGGTTATATATACGTGAACTTGATATTTTGTAACAATTATTCGAGGTTATATGCATATGTTGGGGATGTTCTAATGAATTTTGGCATGTTAGTAAGGATATAAATGAGGATACTATACGTGAACATTATGGGTATTTAGGGGCGTCAACTAAATTGGATGTATAAAATTATGTCTATGATTACAGGGATGGTATGGTCGAGGATGAGCATAACTTAAATGACTGAAATCATTGTGATGAATATTAGGGGTTGGAGATTTTGTTTGAGGATGTTATACTAATTGTTGATCGTATTTGATGTAATGTTACCCTAGTTAACTTGGGTCAACCCTCTAGTTAGTATCTATGTGAGCTATGTAACTAAGACAGAAGCCTATGCTAGACGTATTGTCATATCTTATTTTAGATAGTATCAAACTAGATTATTAATTAATTTTATATATCATCTGTAGGTACTTTGGGATCCTCGGACTTGGACGTTGTACCGAAGCCCCGCCTTCAACATTCGGATCCAGGCAAGTGTACCTTGCCATCATGTATCTCAGTTCCAGATTTATTATTATTTTATCTATGCATTGAGTGCGCTTTGAATCAAAATTATTACTTAGCGTCCAGGTCATATCCGGGTGCAGACGTTCATTGGTAACATCTAGTATCGATTGATAGATGTTCGGGATACCTTGATGTACCAACTTGGTTACATCGGAACCCTATGACACATTCAGACGCCGTCATCGTGTCAGACTTCCTATATCCATATAGTGTAAGCATGACCGGAATATGTGATGACTTTAGGGTCATGATTGTTGATAGTTACTTCAGTATACGAGACTATTAAATAGAGGTTCAGGTTCAGCGAATACTCGTTCACCGCATTGGGAGGGAAAGACAGTTACTAGACGTTTGAGCTACTTTGCACGTGCTATATATATATATATATATATATATATATATATATATATATATATATATATATATATATATTCTTATTTATGTAGAGATCATGTATCCGGAGTCGCAGTATCACCCGTGTGACTCTGTGCTCGGAGCTACGGTATGCCCCGTGTGTCTCTGTGCCTCTAATCTACGGTTTTATATTTGGAAAGCCCACGTGTCGAACATTGTCTTCAAAGTTGCATCTTACTTAGGTTGTTATGCTAGATTACACCGGCGTATCACATGTTTCCTTTTCTGTTTTTCTATGGCATACTATTTTTGTACCTTGTTATGTCCCTCTGAGGACCTGGTTCCCTTCCAGGCTTAGGCGAGGAGGAATACCCGGAGGAGTACGGACCGGGTGTATATCCAGGAGCAAGACTTGTTGCAGAGGACGAGATCCTTCTCGAGGACTTCGTTTGATTTCTGGTAGTGACTTCACCCTGGGCCCGGTATCAATATCTAGTTTGCAGATATCGGCCCTAGTTATCTTACTGCTTTCTTTCATTCAGTATTTGTATTAGCGGGTTTGTTCTCGTGTGACTCTATTCGTATTTGTATTATGATGCATTTCCAATCTTATTTCCCTTCTATACATTAGTAGATATAATTTCTCTTTGTGTTCTATATTCAGATGTCTGTGGATGAGATTTAGTTTCACTATCTATGTTTTATATGTTGGGTTTTATTATTGTACTTTATATTTTAGGTATACTCCGTCGGGTCCATTAGATTGGGATGCCCGTCGAAGTATGTCCGCTGGCCATTGCCACGTGGCTCATTTCCTTATATTTGGAATTGGGGCATGACACTATGGTAGGTATCAGTATAGCTGGTATTTGGTATCAATGGTAGAAGGAAGAGTAGAGAGTATTAGTTGTGATTCCAGGAGTTGATATAAGTGTCATCATGTATGTTCTAGATAGATATAAATTCCTTTGGTTGATTGACCTATGTATTAATTAGGTATCATAAAATTTATGTTTGGATATCGATGGAGCACGATATACTATTTGATGTTTGGTGTGTCATAAGGAAAATAAGGTGTATTCAGGAGATATAATAGTGAGTATGTCATGATAGAATAGTACCCATAAGTATATAGGTGAGGGTGATAGTAATAGAATATATCGTGCCAGTAATAAGAATTGTGCTATGTGCCTAGTGTTGGGATATCATCTAGTATTTGGGAGTGTTGAAGTGTTAGTAAGGATATGTGAGTAAAGCATGATAGTAAAATAGTACCATTTTTAAGAGTATTATGAAGTAGGGGTTTAGTACCATAGGTACCAATAGTGTGACAGTAGGGCAGGTTGGTGTTAACTAGGTAGCAGAGAATATTAAGTGCTTGAGTCAAGAACAGTTATGGTGTTAGTAAGTATTATGGGTATATCACCTAGTACTTGAGGGTGTTGAGATATTAGGGAGTGAGATATGGTGGGAATTGAAGTATAGTGACAAGAATTGGGTGCACAATGCACCATAGGTGATGAATGAACGCATGATGGTGAAGTAAAATACCAATGTGGGAGTTTCATGAATATCATGAAGTGGGGGCCTAGGTATTAGAAAATACCAACGGTGTGTCGTAGTATGAGAAGTGTCAAGATTGGTCATAGAATATATGCTAGTGTACCCTGATTAGTGTATCAGCCTGTAGGTTCAAGTATAAATGGTATGGGAGGATATATATATATATATATATATATATATATATATATATATATATATATATATATATATATATATATATATGGAATCATGTGTCTGCCTATGAAAGTGAAGTGGTAGTATTCGATGAGCTGTGGTGAGTACTGAGAAGTTAATGTCCTAGAACAATAAGTACAGATGTTGTGTATAATTAGGAAGCTAGTATTTCTATACCAAGAGAGCCTAGGAAGTAACAGTATCTAGGGTATATCAGAGATTAGTTGAGTAATATGCTAGTATCAATAAATATTTTGCGTGATCATAATAGATTGGTGTATCAGTTAATATGGATAGAAAGCATTTGGAAGTAAGAGTACAAGTGAACCAGGCAGTAAGATGAGGGGAAATATCTATAGAAGTAAGTTTAATAAGTATAGTAACTTGCTAATTTTGGGGTATAGAAGTAGTATGTATCAGAAAATAGTATGATGGGTATAATAATACCAGTGAGATGTCTTGATGTCGTAATGGCTAGTAGGTATTTGTGTATGTATTATGATACTAAATATAGATGAGAATCCTAGAGTGATTAGTAGATGTTAGAGTATGAGTTTACACCAAGTATTATGATAGGAAGAGTACCCTAGTGGTAAGATTCAGAGTACCTCAAATATTATAAAAGTTTAGTTATAAACATTTTAGTGGTACCCATAGAATACTAAGTATAGATGGGAGACATGAGTAACCTAGTATGAGAGTATCATCTAAGTGCCATATAGGCTCTAGTGCCTTGTGTAGTGGTGTCAAGACTAAGGTAAATACCCTAAAGAGAGCATTCTAGATTGATAAGAGGAACCCATAAAATACATGTTTGAGAGTTTATACAAGAGTTCATCGCAAGAATAATAATTAAATAGTTTTAGGTGATTGAAGAAATGAGACAGATAATAGAAGACAGTACCCTAGAGGTGTAGTATAATATCCTTCGTAGTGTGTGCCAGTGAGATAAGTATGCCCATTGCTTAGAACAATAGTATAGCAGTAGTATTGACGTAGTAACCCAGGATGTTAAATAAATTATCTAAGGTATAGTTAGTAAGTGACCCTGATTAAGATTGAAATTCATGATAGTTAGAGATTATATCCACGAATAATTTTTTCTTCATTAGAATTGCTGGATTGTGTGTTATATGATAGGACGGTCTTGGACTATGATGGTTGGGGGTTTGACCATAGTAAAACTTCTATGAAATGGTGATGACTGGCCCAGAGAGAGGAGCAAAGACTTAAATTTTGAGGACAAAATTTTTCTAGGTGGAAGAGTTATCACTACCGCTTTTCTGGAGAGGGGTATTTTTGTCTTTTTCTATTCTTGGTAATAATGTTAATATTGGTATTTCAAAATCATTGTTTGAAGTGATAATTATTTTACAAAACTACTATTTATATCTTGGTAATCTTTTATTTCAATAATTGTTATGGTTGCATATGTCTAAATATTACAATTAATTATTGGTTACTTGTTAGCCCTTAGTCTAATTAGTTGTTAGTGGACCTATTGGACCCAACTAGACTTGTCATGAAGCAACATTAGTTAGACTAGACTTGAGCCCAATAATTAGTTTATTTTATTAAGTTAAGTGGATTAATTAATCAACCATTAGGAATAAAAGCTTCCACCTTAATCATTTCTTTATGACAAGCCACAAAGGGCATTTTAGACATTTTACATTTCTTGAGAGCCAATGAATAAGGGTCGGCCTATTAGAGGGGGTGGAGACTCTCTCTCCACTCTTTTCTTTATTCCAAATTTAGATCTAGAAAATTTTCTTCTCAAATTTTCTCTCCACTACACCAATTTCCTTCCCAATACCTCTCTACTTCACCATTGGAGACTTTAGAAGCAAGGAACAGGCAAGGATCGACAATTTGGTGGAAGGAGCACAAGTTGAAGGCTATTGACATCTATTTGGAGGCTTCTATTGGGAATCCATCTCCCAATAGGTAAAATTCAATTTTCTCCTTCTAATTAGACTTTAAATTTGTAGTTTAATTATTAGGAACCCTCCCATGGACTAGGGCTACCTATAGGAAGAATATTTGACTACTAGGGACCCCTATTGTGAAAGTTACCATGTGTTTTGTGTCAATTTTGGAGAAAATTCGAGATTGGCACATAAAGTGTGTGTCAATAGGTTAGTTTGGTGTTTTGGTGTTTGTTTTAGTGTTGTGAGTTTAGTGTCGTATCTACAATTAGATATGTATAGGCCATGTCATAACAATTCGACGACACGGGTTGATTTGATGGTTTTTCCTTCGACATGAGGGTGTACACATGTCGTATTTTGACACGGGCACATAGTTGAGAAGATAGCTCTTTGTATTACTTCTAAATGTAATTCTAGACTTGCTCGTATCTTTTATGATACTTTTGGTGGTGTGTCAGGACCGTATCACAAGCATATCATAGATTGAGTGTGATACGGGTTCGGTGCACTCCACGTGTTTGTTGATTTGCATTCTAATTTAATTAGACTTGTGTGTAGCTATTTGAGTATTGTTATTGATGTGTATATAATATATATAGATATATATTGATTATACTTTCATCTATCTATGTTTATAGGATGTATTTTTGTGTATTTGGTTGTATATGGGGAGAGGGGGATTTCATTATGGTTATATATATATGTGCTCATTGTTTTGAGTCCATATATGGATTGTGGGTATTAGTGCACTGATATGGGGAATGTGTGAATTGATTTGGACTGTTGTGTACAGGGTGCTCACAAGTGTGTACACTGACGGGTGTTACCCGACTGAAGGGAAGACAGTGGGTTGTGCAAAGAGACAATGGTCTGTGGGTGTCACGACCCATACCCGCTTTTCGGATATGAATACGTGGCCAAAACCAGCCTACGCCGCAGTGTTGACAGTAGAACGATGTACTATAAGCCATATGTATAATCTATAACTCATAACATATATTCATCTCCATACTATACTCAATCACATGCACTAGTTTAAATTAAAACACCAAGATAATAATGAAATAACAGTCTCGATGCGGGTCCAAGGAGTCTCCCCAAAACTAAATATCCAAAGTACAATATTCAAAATACTTTAGAGAAATTTTCGAAGAACAATCCGGTCAAAAATAACTAACTAAATAAACTACTCTACCAAACTACTCCATTTCAGACGATATCTGAGCTGCTAACTCTCCATGATTCTCCGGAAGGGCAAGTCAGGCTCTATTATGTCGCTAGCATACGGTCCATAATATGTAGGGATTGCATCCTCATCGTAGTCACCTAAAATATGGTTATCCAGCCAGGAAAGGAACGAGTACATCATAGTGAAAACAGTTCTAACATATGGTAGAAGCTATAAGACAATAAATAGTAAAAAATATATGATAGCAACAAAACTGAAATCTCAATAAGGCAAGTAGAATAACTAAATGCTAAAGTCCTGTCATGGCAAAGATGTAGTATAATAAATCCAAGTAACAAAGAAATAACTGCAATGTATGGAAGAACAATAGTAATAACTAATCTATGTGATTTGAAATACCTTGTTGACATGTAAACGGCTAAGGGGTAAAATCTGGCAAACCACACGTGTCGTGCATGGCTGCTATTTTTCTAGTAATACCATGGGATGGAAAGGGTAGTTCACACGTCCACTAAGGATTTCCACACCCGATTAGTACAACATGGATTTCGAACCAGTCACGAAGAAATAACAATAATCCAGAATAATCACGTATCTCATAATAAGAATCCATCATACTAATTCGTGTAACAAGTGTCAACAATCAAATAATCAATACTAAGAATGCATTATAGAGACAATCAAGCACTGAGAGAAATCATGAAAATGTAATCGCCTGTGGTCCTTAGCTGTGGTTGGATCATGTCCCAATTTAGAGTCCAAGTCCTACGTATGATATGTTACCATGTCAAGAGATAAGTTATTTTAATTTATTTAATTCAGGAATAATTTTTTTAGAATCCTATTTTAATCTTATTATTCTGATTTTTAGGTTAATTCCTAAATTTTGTCCCAGGAACTGAATTTTATCCACTCGAGACTCATGGCATACAAATCGAGGCAATCTATTGACCAAAAAGTCAACCGATGCAAACTTGACTTTTATGTATGGTTTCCTATATATTTTAACATCATAAACATGTTGGAATTTATGGTTCATCCGGATTCAATTTCGCTTGGAAATTATTGCACATACAAAATCGTATTGTGCAACGTATTGTGCAACGGTGGTTGATTGCTAACCTAAAAGTTCTATAGAATTAACAGTATAGAAATATCTCAAATAAAATTCTAGGAAAAACATATGTCAATGATCTCAAAAAAAATTTCCCAAACTTTAAACCGTTCATGATTCTGTTTCCTGGTTCTCCCGAAATCGTTAAAACACCGGGATGCATCTTTTTTTGGACATGTTGTGCTCTACGAATTTTCTAGAATTTAATATTCAAAATTTCGTGAAATAATTTACATATTCAGAAAACTAACCTTAATATGGTTCTAACAGAAGAAACTTTGCCACGTTTGAAGTCCGAAACTATGAGAAATGACTTTTGGAAAATGAAGGAAATCCTAGATGACAATTCTACAAAATCGGCTAAAAGAAAACCCTAGAAATTATAACTTTAATATAATATATAGATAAGAGAGAATGAGTTACGGATAAAGGAGGACACGTAGCATCCATCAAAGCACTCCCACCCAGATCAGACGGCCAGCGTTCAGCCCGGCTTGGATCGGCTGAGTTCGAGTCAGATTAGGACTCGGCTCGGACCGATTTCTCCCTCACCCACACCCGCGGGTCACTGACAGACGGGCCCAGCACTGTTGGCTGCGGGAGGCTGAAGGGCGGGCCCCTGTTGACTGACTGGGCAGGATAATTACTTTATAGATTTTTTTTCAGAAAATAATTTTTAATTCATTTTTTCGTAATTAACTCAAAATAAATGCTAAAAATAATCAAAAAATTACCAGAAAATTCTAGAAAATATATTTGACTATTTAGAACCTAAACAAAAGTTTGGGACATTTTTAATTAAGTTTGACCCTAAAATAAATTCTTAAAAATTCTAAAAAATTAGTGTTACTAGTTTTTAATTAACCAAATATTGTAAAAAATTCCAATGGCCCCAATTAACCTAATAACAGCATTTAAGCTAGAATTTTAGGATACGGAGGTTACAAGTCTACCCTTTTAAAAAAAAAATTGTCCTCAAAATTTAAGATAAAGCAAATACAAGAAGAAAATTACCTCATGGTACAAAAAAAATAGGGGTAACGCTCTCGTATCTCATCTTTTCGCTCCCAAGTGGATTCACCGGGAGAGTGATGTCTCCAAGAGACAAGAACCAATAGAATTACTTGGTTACGAAACACTTTATCTTTGTGGTCTAGGATCTCCACAGGCTGCTCCGGATAACGGAGGCTTGGTCCAACCTCAAGCTCCGAATGATCTAATACATGGCTAGGATCTGCCACGTATTGCCTCAGCTGGGACACATGGAACACATTGTGTACTCCTTCCAATATAGGTGATAAAGCTAGTCGATAGGCTACTGCCCTGACCTTCTCCATAATATCGAAAGGTCCGATGAATCTTGGACTAGGGTTTCCACCTCCACCGAAATTAAGCGTACCACGTATCGGAGAGATCCTCAAGAACACTAAGTCGCCAACCTATGCCAAAATAGTAACTTAGCGCATAACCTAAGAACATAATCAATATTTAGATAAACAAATCAATACCTCAAATTCTAGCGGCTCATGTGGCTATCGGCCCACTGCTTCTGTCTGTCTTGAGCCACACAAAGTCCCTCTCTAGTCTGCTATACTTTTCTACAGCATCAACTACCATCTCTGGTCCCAAAAGTACTCTCTCTCCTACGTCGTCCTAAGATAATGGAGTCCGACATCTCCTACCATACAAAGTCTCGAAAGAAGACATCTCGATACTGGCCTAATAGCTATTATTGTATGCAAACTCTACCAGGTAAAGATGATCCTCCCATGAGCCACCAGAATCTAGTACACATGTCCGAAGCATATCCTCGAGCGTCTAAATAGTCCTCTATGACTGTCCATCCGTCTGAGGGTGGTAAGAAGTGCTAAATTTGAGTTGGGTACCCAAGCTAGCCTGCAAACTCTTCCAAAATTCGGACGTTAATCTGCTATCCCGATCAGACACGATGCTTACTGGAACTCCATGCAGCCTGACTATTTGTCTCACATATAAATAGGCGAGCTTCTCCGTGGACAATCCCACTTTGAAAGGTAAAAAGTAGGTTAATTTTGTTAGCCTATCAACAATGACCCAAATTATTTCCTTCCCTCCTGGAGTGCGTGGAAGTTCGGAAACAAAATCCATCGTGATATGCTCCTATTTTCACTCAGGAATCGGTAGTGACTGTAGCAATCCTCTTGGTCTCTGCCTCTCGGCTTTAACCTGCTGGCATACTAAACATCTGGAGACAAAACATGCTACCTCTCGCTTCATTCCATACCACCACACGTGTTACCTCAAGTCCTTATACATCTTGTTACCTCTCAGATGTATAGAATACTGGGAACAATGATCCTCCTGCATGATCTCTTCCCGCAGGTCCCCACTAGGCACACATAACCTAGGCCCGTGCCTTAGTGAACCATCCTCAGTAATAGAGAAGTCATCCATTAATCCTACCTGTACCTTAGCTCTAAGGCTTCGCAGACCCTCATCCTGGTACTGTATCTCTCGAATCTTCTCCATCCACCCCGACTGAATCTGAATGCCCATTATCTGCGTCTCTACTCCTGAAATAATAACCTCGATGCCCAGGCTATCCAAGTCTGCTAATAAGTGGCGATCCCTTGTCAAGTATATCGCTACTAGATATCTGCTCAAGGCATCGACAACTACGTTAGCCTTCCCTAGATTATACTGTAGTAAAATATCGAAATCCTTCATCAGTTCTAGCTACCTGCGCTGCCTCATATTTAGCACTTTCTACATAAAGACGTACTTCAAGCTCTTGTGGTCAGTGTATATTTCCACACACTCTCCGTAAAGATAATGTCTCCACAGCTTTAGAGCGAAGATCACCGCTACTAATTCTAAGTCATGAGTGGGATAGTTTATCTCATATGGTTGCAACTGTCTAGAAACATATGCCACCACCTTCTTGTTCTGCTCTAGAACACATCCCAAGCCCTTCACCGAAGCATCGTTATAAATAACAAATCCACCCGTCCCCAATGGCACCATCAATATAGGCGTTGTGGTCAACCTCTTCTTTAGCTCATTAAATGCAGCCTGACATTCTTCTGTCCACACGAACTGTACATCCTTTCGAGTGAGTCTAGTCAATGGCTTTACGATTCGAGAAAAATCCTTCACAAATTTCCTGTAATACTCGACCAATCCTAAGAAGCTTCTGATCTCTGTAATAGAACTCAGAGTGGTCCAAGACTCTACAGTAGCAATCTTCTTTGGATCCACCAAAATTTTTTCTCCAGTTACCACATGCCCAAGGAACTCTACCTTATCCAGGAAGAACTCACATTTCGATAGTTTTTTATAGGGCTTCTCCTTCCGAAGGGTCTCTAGCACAATCCTTAGATGCTTCTTGTGCTCTTCCGGTGTCTTCGAATAGACAAGGATATCATCTATGAATACTAATATGAACTTGTCAATGTATTGGTGGAACACCTTGTTCATCATGTTCATGAAGACTATAGGGGCATTATTCACCCCAAATGGCATCACCATGAAGACTACAGGGGCATTTAGAATAATTTTTAGGCTATTTTAGATTATTGAGATTTTTCTATAATTTTTAGTTAATTAAAAACTAGTAAAACTAATTTTCTAGGACTTTGAAGAATTTATTTTATGTTCAAACTTAATTAAAAATATTCCAAAATTTTATTTTAGGTTCTAAATAGTCAAATATATTTTCTAGAATTTTCTGGGAATTTTTTGAATACTTTTAGTATTTATTGGGAGTTATTTAGACTAATAACTAATTTTTAGGACTTGTAAAATTTATTGTGCAAGCCCAGGAATATAGAATGGACCCACGTTATTTTCTAGGGTTTATAATATTATGTTAGTATTTATTTTTAGTTAAATGGATAAAACTAATGTTTAGAGCTTCTCCTAATTATAGTAGTAAACTTATGAATACAAAATTGTCCCAAATATTTTTTTAGGGTTTATAGGTTCAAAATATATTTTATGTAATTTTTCCAGATTTTTATGATTATTTTTAATATTTATTTGGAGTTATTTAGATTTAAAATGATTTAAATAATGTTTTGATAAAGGCAAATCAAAAACAAATAATATAACAAAAACCATTCAATCAGATTCTGACACGTGTCACCCTATAAATATCCATTCAGCCGCAGGTACATCCTTATATATATATATATATATTATTATAACCCTAATTATCCCATTATCTTAGAGAGAGAGATTTTAGAAAATTGCCATCTAGGGTTCCTTCATCTTCCACAAGCCATTGCGCATAGCTCCGGACTCCAAACGAGGCCTAGTTTCTTGTGTTAGAAAGATATTAAGGTTAGATTTCTGATTGTATAATTTATTTTACGAAATTATGAGTATTAAATTCTAGAAATTTCGTAGAGCACAGTATGTCCGAAAATAGACGTGTTTCAATATTTTTGCGATTTCGGGAGAACCAGGAATCAGAATCATGAACTGTTTAAATTTTTCGTAAGCTAATGTCGAGATCATTGACATATATTTTTCCCAGAATTTAATTTGAAGTATTTATATACTGTTAATTCTGTAGAACTTCTAGGTTAGAATTTAACCATCGGTGCACAATACAAAATTTGTATGTGCCATAATTCCCAAACGAATTTGAATTCGGACGAGCCATAAATTCCATCATATTTTTGACACTGAAATCTACAGGAAATCATGCATGAAAGTTGAGTTTGTGTTGGTTGACTTTTTGGTTAACAGATCGCCTCGATTTGCGTGCCATGAGTCTCGAGTTGATAAAATTCAGTTTCTTTGGACAAAATTTAGGAATTAACATAAAATCAGAATAATAAGATTAAAATAGGATTTTAGAGTAATTATTCTAGAATTAAATAAATTAAAATAAATTATCTTTTGACGTAATAAATTTATAATACATAGGCAATTTGGACTGTGACTTGGACTCTGATTCATACCAGCAGCAAGACCCCAGGCAAGATACCTTGCCAAATTACTTACAGTATTTTGCATGCTTAGTATATTTTTGTATATTTATTGCATTTTTGTTTATTCTTGCATGTGTAGTTTTCTTTCAGTCATTACTATGTATTAGATATGTTGACACACACATGGCACTTAGTATCATAGAGGACAATCATTAGGCGTATGGGCTTTTAACCACTCTGGTAACACCGTAGTCACTAGCACGCACTATGGTGGGTCGTGTCCGATGGTCGCTACCCCCGCGGTATGTCGATTGATGGAGTCCGAGGGTCGCTACCCCCGCGGTATGTCGGCTGATGATGTCCACTGACTAGCGTGAGGTTGTGAGGATTAGATCGAGTAGCCTACCCTTGCCTATACGTCAAAAAGTTGTCCTCATTTGCATTCATATAGATTGTCATGTACAGCGTACTTATCTATTTTCAAATATGATACATGTTTAATGTATTCAAATTGGCTCCTATTTTCTGTATCTTATTACGTCCCTCTGAGGACCTGGTCCTCTGCCAGGTGTATATATTCTTGAGTAATTGCAGGAGCGCGAATTTGGATCATTACTTGTGTTGCGAGGATGTCTTCTCTTCGAGCCCATAGTCGTTAGCTGGTATTCCTATATTGTATTTGTTGTGTTGTACTTTTCTATTCGAGTTGGTAGTGGATTTGTTTCCATCCAACTATCATCCTTAGATATTTATGTTGAGATCTAGTTATATAGATGCTGGTTATTATTTATATCTGATTTTCGCGGATGAGATTTAGATTATACCCTGTGACTTGTGATACATTTTATACCACTTGTGGACTTGATATTCATATTACAGCGTACGTGTGGATTTAGTTTCCATATATTAGAGTTGTCATATCCATGCGGCTGGCATGCTTACGTGTCCTAGTCCTACGTATTTTTGGGACTGGGGCGTGACATATTTTTGTGGTGGCCCTTGCAGGTCGAGAGCATATTGTCTCGGTTACGTTACTGTACCGAACAAGCCTGCACCTAGGACTAGAGTATAGGATCTCATCCACAATTGACTATGACTCATCTTTCTTCTAATCTATTCTATTTGAATAATTGCATCCTGCTTGATTCATGTACTCCCATAATAGTTTCTTTAGTATAGTCTCTCCTAGAATATAGAAGTTCCTGTTGTTAGATGATAAGTAGGGTAACCTTCATATTAAGAGTACAATTAGAGTGCTGACACACCACTAAGTTTAGGATGTCTAGTGAAACCTAGAATTCCTTATCTCTAGAATTGGTTTACCATTACCCCCTGATGTGTTATGAGGACTTGAGAGTAGTATAGACACTACTAGAGTTAGTTAGAAGTTTACCATTATGGTTGCCCCTAGCATTGAGAAACCAATAGAAAACCAAAGTGAATATTAGGACTGAACCTAACCCACGCCGTTAGATGAGTATTGGAGAACCATAAATTTAGATTCTTGTCTTGAGATAAGCAGACAGTACCTTAGAAAGCCAAGAGCAATGCATAAAATATTTTCCTAATCATACCTCAAACACAGAGACTAGCATACCCCTTTCCCTTGGAAAACCATGATGCTATCTAGAGCCCCTCTATTTTCATATATTGTTCCCCTGTGACCATAGCGTTCGCTAATTGTGCGACGACCAAAATTACGTTCTTCTTTTCTTTATCTTTCAACTCGTGCCACCTGACACTTCTGATAGTAGGCCAAGTAATTTATTTCTTTGGTAAGGACACATAGTTTGCTAGGATTATAGTTGTAATCTTAAATTTTGAAATTGTGTGCTTAGTAGTTAGAACTTGATAGTTAAGTTATTCTTGTAGATTGAGACCTGGTGCTTATCCCTTAGTTTTAAATTGCGTAACTTGTACCACACCTCAATACGAGTTATATTCCCTTTCCCTTGAGGCCAGTAACTGTCCCATTCTTACTATTGACACTTGCACTATGACTAAGAGTTAAGACGACCATGACCTATGTAATATAAGAGGATACCCTAACAAGTACCAAGACCCCTTCTCGAAGACCTTAACAGGAGCTTCTACGGTACCCTTAAGACTGTCACAGTATTAGTTTATTATTTTAAGTTGGGTAGTATACCTCACAACCTAGTATCACATAGTCTTTTGACCTATTATTTAAGTATGATTGAACAACATTAATTGTATACTAGCATAAGACGACAGTGGTTATTCAGACAATAGAAGTTAGAGGTCCTTGCCCACATTTGGTCGACTAGCGACATAGACAAGGAGGTTGTATGATAACTGTAGGGATTGTAGAGTCTTTTATTATTGTTGCTTAGTTGTTTTGTTTTGTGAACTTGAATTAATTTGTACCTCCTTTCATCATCATCTAGCGTACTTATATTTGCTGCACTACCTTGACTTATACTGCTATTATAGCCTAGTTTTGCAAGCTTACTCTTTTATCGAGCTTGATTATAAGATATGTATTATTGGGGACGCCTACTAATACATTTCAGAATCAGTGTATTAAGGTCTAGCTAACCTTAGTGCGCTTGATTCGCCCTTCGTAATACTATTTTACGTGGATTGAGATATGTAGTAATTGGTAGACGAATATACTTGCCCCTAGATATGTCTGAGCGGATCGTATCGGTTACATAACTGTACTAATACGAACATGCGAACAAAGAATTACCAAAATAGGATTTCAATCCACAACTGCTTTGACAATTCCCATTTGAATTCCTTAAACTCCTTGATCCCGATACTTCTATTCTATTACCTCACCCTTGAACTCTTTATTATTGGTCTCCGTCTTCCCTTATTTCGGAAAGACGAAACCTCATTCTTGGTATAAGTTTAATACACAGAGAGTACTAGATATACCCCGTAGGCCGATCACATACTTGAGGATTATTCTTTTGTAATTAAGGACATATCATATATGATATAATCGGCGTTGAAGTTTTGAGGATTGAATGACATGAGTAAATAAATTAAGGAATATTTTTCTTAAAGTATATAGCCTTCTGTGATAGATGGGTAAATTCTAAGTTGGGTAGCAGTGCATTGCCAACTTGAGAGGAATTTTTTTTAGATTGTGACCAAGTAAGATTAGATTGGGAGATTCAAGTCATTTTAATTTTGAGAAATTTTAAAAGAAGGATTAAGATAATGAGGATTTAACGAATTTTAAAATCTTGATATTGCGGACCAAATATTTATACTTTGAGCACATGATTTAAATTTTAAATATTGAAGGATGAATCATCGATTTAAATTTTGAGGATAAATATAGAATTTTAGACTTGAACAATTGATGAATTAGATTTAAATTTTACAATTTGATGATTTGAATTAAAAGTTCAATTTTGATTGTTGGGTCACCTATTTGAAATATTGAGGATATAAATTGAGTTTAAATATTTGAAGAGTACAAAATTCTTAATTTGAGAATAGGAATAAAATTTGATTAGAATTGTTTATTGTTCAAAGTCTAGAGGAGATTATGATAGTTGAAAATGGTGATATAAATTTTGATGTGGGATGTCATATAGACTTGAGTTAGATTTGAATGTTGATTATTTAAAAAAAATCGAGAAGAGATTACGACAGGTTGAATTTTGATTAAACACTGGTTATCTTAATTTTGAAGTGATCGTGATAGATTTGAATAGATTTTGTTATTTAAATTTTTGGAAGAGATTACGATTGACGTACCTTATGTACGAATGTGAAAGATTTAACAAATTATGCCTTATTTTAATTTCGAGGACGAAATTGTTTTAAGTTGGGTAGATTGTAAACTCCCTCACCCAAAATAGGTATTTTGTGTATATTTTATATTATTATATTTATTATAGATGTTGAATTTATTTAGAGTATTCTCTTAGTTAATTAGAAAATAATTTTTTTAGTATATTTACTTATATAAATATTTATTTAGAATTATTTTTAGGCTATTTTAGATTATTGAGATTTTTTCATAATTTTTAGTTAATTAAAAACTAGTAACACTAATTTTCTAGGACTTTAAAGAATTTATTTTATGTTCAAACTTAATTAAAATATTCCAAAATTTTATTTTAGGTTCTAAATAGTCAAATATATTTTCTAGAATTTTGTGGAAATTTTTTGAATACTTTTAGTATTTATTGGGAGTTATTTAGACTAATAACTAATTTTTAGGACTTGTAGAATTTATTGTGCAAGCCCAGGAATATAGAATGGACTCACGTTATTTTCTAGGATTTATAATATTATTATATATTTTTTGGAATTATTTCAGAAATTTTGGAATAATGTTAGTATTTATTTTTAGTTAAATGGATAAAACTAATGTTTAGAGCTTCTCCTAATTATAGTAGTAAACTTATGAATATAAAATTGTCCCAAATATTTTTCTAGAGTTTATAGGCTCAAAATATTTTTTATATAATTTTTCCAGATTTTTATGATTATTTTTAATATTTATTTGGAATTATTTAGATTTAAAATGACTTAAATAATGTTTTGATAAAGGCAAATAAAAAATAAATAATATAACAAAAATCATCCAATCAGATTCTGACACGTGTCAGCCTATAAATATCCATTCAGTCGCAGGTACATCCCTATATATATATATATTATTATAACCGTAATTATCCCATTATCTTAGAGAGAGTGGAATTTTGGAGAATTGCCATCTAGGGTTCCTTCATCTTCCACAAGCCATTGCGCATAGCTTCGGACTCCAAACGAGGCCTAGTTTCTTGCGTTAGAAATATATCGAGGTTAGCTTTCTGATTATATAATTTTTTTATGAAATTATGAGTATTAAATTCTGGAAAATTCGTAGAGCACAGCATGTCCGGAAATAGACGTGTTTTAATATTTTTGCGATTTCGGGAGAACCAGGAATCAGAATCATAAACCGTTTAAAGTTTTGGAAAGATAATATCGAGATCATTGACATATGTTTTTCCCAGAATTTAATTCGAAGTATTTATATACTGTTAATTCTGTAGAACTTCTAGGTTAGAATTTAACCATCGGTGCACAATACAAAATTTGTATGTGCCATAATTCCCAAACGAATTTGAATTCGGACGAGCCATTAATTCTAGCATATTTTTGACGCTGAAATCTACAGGAAATCATACATGAAAGTTGACTTTGTGTCGGTTGACTTTTTGGTCAACAGATCGCCTCGATTTGCGTGCCATGAGTCTCGAGTTGATAAAATTCAGTTTCTTTGGACAAAATTTAGGATAATAAGATTAAAATAGAATTATAAAAATTAGAATAATAAGATTAAAATAGAATTTTAGAGTAATTATTCTAGAATTAAATAAATTAAAACAAATTATCTTTTGACGTGATAAGTTTGTAATACATAGGCTATTTGGACTGTGACTTGGACTCTGATTTATACCAGCAGCAGGACCCCAGGCAAGATACCTTGCCAAATTGCTTATAGTATTTTGCATGCTTAATATATTTTTGTATATTTATTGTATTTCTGTTTATTCTTGCACGTGTAGTTTTCTTTCAGTCATTACTATGTATTAGATATGTTGACACACACATGGCACTTAGTATCATAGAGGAAAATCATTAGGCGTATGGGCTTTTAACCACTCTGGTAATACCGTAGTCACTAGCACGCACTATGGTGGGTCGTGTCCGATGGTCGCTACCCCCGCGGTATGTCAATTGATGGAGTCCGAGGGTCGCTACCCCCGATGTATGTCAGCTGATGATGTCCACTGACGAGCGTGAGGTTGTGAGGATTAGATCGAGTAGCCTACCCTTGCCTATACGTCAAAAAGTTGTCCTCATTTGCATTTATATAGATTGTCATGTACAGCGTACTTATCTATTTTCAAATATGATACATATTTACTGTATTCAAATTGGCTCGTATTTTCTGTATCTTGTTACGTCCCTCTGAGGACCTGGTCCTCTGCCAGGTGTATCTGTTCTTGAGTAATTGCAGGAGCGCGAATTTGGATCATTACTTATGTTGCAAGGATGTCTTCTCTTCGAGCCCATGGTCGTTAGCTGGTATTCCTATATTGTATTTGTTGTGTTGTACTTTTCCATTCGAGTTGGTAGTGGATTTGTTTCCATCCAACTATCATCCTTAGATATTTATGTTGAGATCTAGTTATATAGATGCTGGTTATTATTTATATCTGATTTTCGCGGATGAGATTTAGATTATACCCTGTGACTTGTGATACATTTTATACCACTTGTGGACTTGATATTCATATTACAGCGTACGTATGAATTTGGTTTCCATATATTGGAGTTGCCATATCCATGCGGCTGGCATGCTTACGTGTCCTAGTCCTACGTATTTTTGGGAGTGGGGCGTGACACATGTCCATTCCCTTGAACCGCAGTATCCTTCAGTTGCTATCGGCGTTGTGCATTCTTTCAATCACAAGCGACATAGCAACACAGGAGGAAACACCACTCAAAAGCGTCCAAATAATGGTGGTCAACAAAAAGAAAATTCGGGGAAAACTTGTTTCTTCTGTAAGAAGCCAGGGCATACGGCCGACAACTATTGCAAGAAGCACGGGTTATGACTCATTTGTGGTGATCCAAACCATCAGACGGGTAACCGTCCGCACTCCTCTCATCGCCGCACTCAACATCTGAATCCTGCTCCGGCATATCAAGCCAACCGAGCTGCACTGCAAAAAGAGCTTCGTCAAGCTCAAGGCCGGGTGTACACTTTGGCACAGGAAGAGGCCCTCGCTTCGGACACCATTGTGTCAGGTATAATGCTTTTAAATAACATACCTACTCTCGTGTTATTTGATTCTGGTGTTACGTATAACTTTATATCCATGAATTTTTCCATAGAAAATAAGATAGAAATAACACCATTATATATATACCTTAGTGTTAGCACCCCCTCGGACATGAAGATACCCATTCATTCAGTATGTCAGGGCAGTTATGTCTGTATTGGAGGAAGGAAATTATCGCTCGGTGTTAGTCATAGATGTTCGGGGTTACGACAACATCTTGGGGATGGATAGGCTCGGCGCTTGCTAGGCAACTATCGAATATGCAAAAAAATGGGTCGTCTTCCGTCTACCTGGAGAGGCCAAATTCTGCTACACAAGTGGTTCAGCAAAAAAGCATCGGAGACCTGTATGGTAATTTTTACGATGTCAACTCGGTGGATGCTATACTCAAGATATAAGGGATAATTAGCTTCGGTTTGGGACACTCGACGTGATTGTGCAAATGTAGAGTCTTCTTCCATTGTGACAAAATTCCCTGATGTGTTTCCAAACGAACTACCTGGCATGCCACCCGACCGAGAAATCAAGTTCACCATCGATACCTTCCAAAATACCCAACCGATTTCCAAGGCTCCATACCGAATGGTCGCTGCTGAACTAAAGGAGCTAAAGTGCCAACTACAAGAACTGCTTGACCGTGGATATATTCGTCCGAGCGTGTCTCCTAAGGACGTGCTTGTACTATTTGTGAAGAAGAAAGATTGGACGTTGCGACTCTGCAAAGACTATCGGGAGCTAAATAAGGTCACTATCCGAAACAAGTATCCCCTGCCCAGGATCGATGACCTCTTTGATTAGCTGTAAGGGGCGTCATTATTTTTGAAGATAGACCTTCGCTTTGGATACCACCAATTAAATATCAAGCCAGATGGCATGTCGAAGTCAACATTTCACACCCGTAATGGCCACTATGAGTTTTCTGTCATGTCGTTCGGACTTATGAATGCTCCTGCCACATTCATGGATTTGATGAACCATCTGTTCTGACCATTTCTTGATAAGTTTATGGTGGTATTCATAGACGACATCTTAGTGTACTCAAAGAATGAGGATGAACACGCAGGACACCTACGGATGGTGCTTCAAACTCTTTGAGACAATAAGTTGTTAACAAAGCTAAGTAAGTGCGAATTCTGGTTAGACAACATATCTTTTCTTGGGCACATCATTTTTGCGGAGGGCATCTCAGTCGACCCAAAGAAAGTTGAAGCCATTATCGAGTGGAAGAAACCTAAGTCGGCCAGCGATATTTGGAACTTCCTTGGTCTAGCAGGCTACAACAGGAGATTCATAAAAGATTTTTTAAGGATCGCTTTGCCTCTTACTCATCTCACTCAGAAAGGAGTAATGTTCACGTGGTCGGACGACTGTGAAGCTTCATTGGTCAAATTAAAGCAATGACTCGTCTCAGCATCGATTCTTACTCTTCCGGACGGGCCCGATGATTTTAAGATTTATAGCGATACTTCAGGCAAATGTTTGGGATGTGTCCTTATGCAGAGGTATAAGGTGAGAGCCTTTGAGTCGAGACAATTAAAGCCTCATGAAAGGAACTATCTAACACATAATCTGGAACTGGCAGTGGTAGTGTTCGCATTAAAGTTATGGCGGCATTACCTCTGTGGCGTACCGTGTGAAATTTTTGTGGATCACAAAAGCCTCAAGTACCTCTATACTTAGAAGAATCTTAATTTACGACAACGACATTGGTATGAACTCCTTAGCGACTTTGACTTGAAGATCAGATATACACTGGGAAAGGACAATGTTATAACTGATGTACTGAGTCGAGTGTTTGTTGGGAGCTTAACTATCGATGACAGGCTGCGAAGGGATCTGGAAAGTTTTGGTATTACTGTCACGCCCCAGTCCCAAAAATACGTAGGACTAGGACACGTAAGCATGCCAGCCGCATGGATATGGCAACTCCAATATATGGAAACCAAATCCATACGTACGCTGTAATATGAATATAAAATCCACAAGTGGTATAAAATGTAATACAAGTCACAAGGTAAAATCTAAATCTCATCCACCAAAATCATAAAAAAAAAAATAACCAGTATCTATAAAACTAGATCTCAACAAGAAGTATCTAAAGATGATAGTTGGGTGGAAACAAATCCACTACCAACTCAAATGGAGAAGTAAATACAATATAAGTACAACTCACTCAAACAATATGAGTACCAGCTACCAATCACGGCTCGAAGAGAAGACATCCACGAAGCATCTATATCCTTCCAAATCTGTGCTCCTGCAAATACTCAAGAACAGGTACACCTGGCAGCGGACCAGGTCCTCAGAGGGACATAACAAGTATACTTAAACACATGCCAATAAAGTACTAAAATAAATATAAAAAGGGGTCGCCTAACCGTCTAAGTGAATGCAGTTAAGAACAACTTTCCCCACAAGTGAGCTATCTGGCTGAAAATTAGAATTTGGCATGGTTCTCTTTTGAAGATCCAGGGGCCCAAAGGCACGTCGTCTTTTGAACGGCGGAGGCCCGCCAATGTATATATATGGGTCATCACCACCCGTATCTCCAGCGGAGAATCTGGACGTCACAGAAAAAGTGCAAAGGAGCTCAAATGCGGTACTTGTTGTTCTCCCCACCCCATGCTCTAAGTGTGTCACATCCATGACACAATTTGGTCCATAGCCTATTCTTAGTACCCTAGCCCAATCCTGCAACCATACAAGGACAAGGATGGGACCACCGTACTACAATAGGCTATGTCCATGGACCTCTAATAACTGCCAAGTCTACTAGCATGCAAAGTTTCTAACAACAGTTATTCCTAACGCACGTCCCACACGTACCGATGATCAGTCAATACATGCGTCCGTGATCTATATGAGACTCACAACTCGTGTAAAAATATGTGTCCCGGCCAAATGAACCTAATGATATTATATGAGAATGGGGTAGTCTCATGAACAGGGTCAATGCAATACATAAATAAAAACATATTGCGACGTCACCGTCGCGCACATTTTAAATAATAATTAAAATATATGAACTAAAGACAGAAAATAAAGATGCATGCAACATATGGAATATAAATAACAGTACAATGGCAAGGTATACTTGCCTGGCAAGAACTGCAAAATGTCATGTCCAGATGTCCAATACACAGGACCAAAAGCTATGGCCACAGAACAAATGTCTCCGGATGCTGAAATAAATATCACCAATATTTTCGGAATGAGCAAAATAGCTAAAAAGCACATCCCTTTCGTCCAATTTGGACACAGGGGCAAAACGGTAATTTCGGGCAAAAGTGGGGTCCACGTGTGGCCCACTTTGCACCGAAAAGTGTGCCCAGGGTAACAGTCTCTAAATGGGATAAACTATGGGTCAAACAACTCTAAATGTCAATACGAACCCAACGGTATGTCCAAATTTGGATTCCGATGAGCCGAACAAAATTTGGTCCAAAAAGTCAACTGTAGGACCCGCCAATTGGCGATCTGGTCAACCGTCTCAGAAATGCATGAAATTTGGGTCACAGGACCAGCGCGTTACCACGAGTCCAGTGGCACAAGTTTCGTCGCAATCTGACAATCGTGCACAAAATACTCGCGAGTTCCACAAAAGTGGCGACACGAAATGTGTCCGCGGATACGGTCTGATTCCGGCGCGCACACGCGTCCGAATCAGTCCCCACGAATTTTCACGTGTCCCGTTATGCTGTGTGCACCATTTGGTACACTTGGCACACGGCGGGGCGATCCCGTTTGGCGGGGCGCGCTCCGATCTCCAACTTTTAGAAAACCGGAAAAAATGGGTGCGCGCAGTTTTGTGACGAATATAATTCTGTCCACAGCAACTAATAGCACATGGTTATTATACAGAAAATAAACTAGGTCATGTAATCTACAGGTATCAAAAAGAATCATCGAATTCGGATCTCTGTGGTGGGAGATACGAACTCGACAATATGGGTGGTCATTCTGGAATTCTGCGATTGCAGAATTCTGTCTGTCCGTCCATTTTGGACGCTGATTTACACCTAGGGGCGCACATTTTCCGAGGTTGACTATAAAACAAATACTGGAGAGGGTTGAGGGAAGATCATACCTATGAAAACGGAATAGCGTTTGGTCGAGCGAGTCAACGGGAAAACACGCCGGAGCGAAGGTGCCTCGAGTGGGAGACTGCAGTTCGCGATGTCGGCGTCGACGGGATGATTGGATGGCTTGGGGAGGCTTCTCTGGCTGTGGTGACGGCTCTAGATGGGAAGAAGAAGTCTGGAGTTTTAGGTTAGGATTTTAGAGAGCTAACTATATATATATATATTAAGAGAGAGGGGGTTGAGTGGATCGGGTTTTGAAGCGGACGGAGAGGTCGGCTTCCCTGGGACAATCCGCTGAAGCAAGGGCGGGTGAAATTGGTATAATGCTAAGTGGGCGTCCCCTTTGGGAGCAGCACATTGCTGTAGGGCCGAAACAATTGCAAAGGGAGTATTAAGTTAGTTGAAGTATAGTTGATTATTAATATTATTACTATTATTATTATATTATTATTTAGTATTAGATTCTTATTTTCTTTTCTTTTCTTTTCTTTTCTTTTCTTTTCCTTTCTTTCTCTAAATATATATATATATATATTTGTATATATATATATATATATATATATATATATATATATATATATATATATTCACACATAAGAAAGTTTATAGATTAGGGTATTGCACATCGTTAGGCTAGCAACTGCTCAAGGGGTCTCCTACATGAAATAAATTCCTAAAAATTCCTGATGGTCCCACAAGTCCTCTAAGTGCCAAACACCTAACATAAAAATTATTAAAAATCTATTTCTCCTATTTAGACCTAATTACTACAATTTAATTAATAATTAATAAAAAAAAAGGTATTTACGATTTTCTAGGAAGGAGGTTTTACATTCTACCCAACTTATAAAAATTTTGTCCTCGAAATTAAAATTAAGCCACGATAGAATGCAAGGATGGTATAAGATTTGCATTGTTTAAAATGCAAGGCTAGGTTTAAAGGGGTGGACGATGTTGCACGTTGCACATCCCGAAAAAAAATCATAAAAAAAATCCATATGAGCAAAAAAAAAAAAAAAAAAAAAAATAGGTTTCTTTATGTGTCATGTCCAATGGTGTGGACACATAAATGCTCTTTTGCATAAAAGCGTCCACCAATTGGAAAATTGCACAAAGATGAGAATTGGATGATGGGCATGTCTAGGATAAGGGTGTAGAATTTGTAGGAAGGCAGTGGCTAGTGTAGTGCTCCAATTATCGGAGCACGGTAAGGCGTGTCAAGTGATATCATGTTGTAAAACTAAATAAAAATACCGTGTTCTATTTCTAAGTGGATTCGTGCTAGCCTTAGTCTCACTAACTCAGCCAAGTAGATCAAATTCTTAGGTGAGGGGGTTTCACAATTCAGCCAACTTAAGACAATGTCGTCCTCAAAATTGAAATAAGGCGGAATCGGTTAATCCTTTAGGTACAATAAGGCAAGTCAGTCGCAATCTTCTTGCGATAACTAAAATCCTAATCATATCCATTGTAATCACTTCTAGGTTAAGATGTCCACTGCTCCAATCAAAATTTAACATATGGTTATCTCTTCTCCCCTTGTTTCAAATTATCCATATCCACATAACATCTCCAAGATTTACATACGCATATAACTTTTACCTCACGATCTCTAACTATCATAATCTCCTTTAGAAGTGGTTTGAGTCCAATATATTCCCATTTTCACTTATAAAAATTTTGTATGCCTCAACTCCTTAATTCCATTCACATCCTCATTATTTCAAATAGGTTGTCCAACCAAAATTTTAATTCTTAATTCAAATCCCCAAATTAAAAAAATTTAATTGCAGTCCACCAATATTTAAGTCTGAAATTCTATATTTATCCTCTAAATTCAAATTGGTGATTCTACCTTCATTGTTCAAAATTTAACTCATGCACTTAAGGTATAAATATTGGGTCCTCAATATCAATTCATTGATCCTCGTCATCTTAGTCATCTTTCTAACTTTCTCAAAATTACAGTGGCTTGAACCTCTCCCAATCTAATCTTACTCGATCATAATCTAAAAGAAATTCCTCCCGAGTTGACAATGCACTACTACCCAACTTAGAATTTATCCACCTATCACCTAAGGCTATATACCTTAAGAAAATATCCCTTAATTTATTTACTCATGTCATTCAATCCTCAAAACTTCTACGCCGATTATATCATATATGATATGTCCTTAATTACAAAAGAATAATCCTCAAGTATGTGATCGGCCTACGGGGTATATCTAGTACTCTCTGTGTATCAAACTCATACCAAGCACAAGATTTGTCTTTCCGAAATAGGGAAAGACGGAAAACAATAATAAAGAGTTCAAGGGGGAGGTAATAGAATACAGGTATGGGGTTCAAGGCGATTAGAGAATTCAAAAGAGAATTGTCAAGGCAGTTGTGGATTAAAATCCTATTTTGGTAATTCCTATTCACATGCTCATATCACTACAGTTATGTAACCGATACGATATGTCAGACATGTCTAGGGGCAAGTATATTTGTCTACTAGTCAACTATGTATCTCAATCCACATAAAGTAGTCATGTGAAGAGCGAACCAAGCGTACTATGGTTGTCCAGACCATAATACACTGATTCTGATTAGACAATTGTATTAGTGTGGGCCCCCAATAATACATATGTCATGAACAAGCTCGATAAAGAATAAGCTTGCAAAAACTAGGCTATAATAGCAGCATAATTCAAGGTAGCACAGAAAATATAACGCTGGATTATGATGAGAGAAGTTACAAATAATTCAAGTTTGCAAAAATAAAACAACATAAGCAACAATAACAAAAGACTCTACAATCTCTACAGTTATCATATTAATTCCTTGTCTAAGTCGATAGTCGACAAAGTAGGGGTGTGAGCCTCTAAGTCCTATAGTCTGAATAAACACTATCATCTTATGTTAGCATACAATTACTGCCATTCCGTTACACTTCATCAATGGATCACAAGGGCTATATGATACTAGGTGGTGAGGTATACTACCCAACCTATAAGAATTAAACTAATACGGTGACAGTCTTAAGAGGGTCCTACACAATAATCTTGCACATGTAAATAAAATAGAAACTCTTATTTGGGTATATGAGGAAAGATCTTGGTACTTATTAGGGTATCCTTTTTATGTAGGTAATGGTCATCCTAAGTCTTAGTCATAGCACTTACAAGCAAGTGTCAATGGTAAGGATAGAAGAGTTACTGGCCGTCAAGGAGGAAGGGTCTAACTTGTATCGAGGTGAGGGTACAAATTACATGATTTAAAACTAAGGGTTAATCATTGGTCACAATCTACAAAACAACTTAAACTTATCAAGTTCTAACTACCAAGCATAAAAAATTTCACACTCAAGGCTACAACCATAATCCTAGTAAACTGTGAGCCCTTAACAAAGAATAAATTTACTTGGCCTACTATCCGAAGTGTCAGATGGCACGAGTTGAAAGATGAAGAGAAAAAAACGTAATTAGCCGTCGCAAAATAGCGAGCGCTATGGTCGCAGGGAAACAATAAAAATAAAGATAGAGGGCTCTAGATAGCATCATGGTTCTCTAAGGGGAGTGGGGTATTAGTTGCTATGTTCGGGGTATGATCAAGGGAGAAGTGTTGATTACATTCCTCTAGGCTTCCTAGGGTGCTGTCTACTAATAACAAGACAATGATATAAGTTTATAGTTCCAATATCATCTAACTATGAAGGTTAGGTTCAGTCCAAACATTAAGTTTTTGGTTTTCTATTGGTTCCTCAATGCTAGGGGCAAATATTATGATAAAACTTCTAACTATCTCTAGTAGTGTCTATACTACTCAAGTCTTCTTAATACATCAAGGGGTAATGGTATACCAATCTAAAGATAAGGAGTTCTAGGGTTCACTAGATATTCTAACTTAGTGGTGTATCTATAATCTCGTTGTATTCTAAATAGGTGTGCTACTCTAATTATCATCTAACAACGGGAACTCTTATATTCTAGGAGAAGGCTATACTTAAAGAACTATTAGGGAAGTACAGGAATCAAGCAAGATACAATTGTTCAAATAGAACAGATAGGAGGAAGATGAATCATAGTCAATGTGGATGAGATCCTATACTCTAGTCCTAGGTGCAGGCTTGTTCGGTACAGTAACGTAACCGAGACAATATGCTCTTGACCTGCATGGGCCACCACAAAAATATGTCACGCCCCAGTCCTAAAAATACGTAGGACTAGGACACGTAAGCATGCCAGCCGCATGGATATGGCAACTCTAATATATGGAAACCAAATCCATACGTACGCTGTAATATGAATATAAAATCCACAAGTGGTATAAAATGTAATACAAGTCACAGGGTAAAATCTAAATCTCATCCACCAAAATCATAAAGAAATAAATAACCAGTAATCATGAAACTAGATCTCAACAAGAAGTATCTAAAGATGATAGTTGGGTGGAAACAAATCCACTACCAACTCAAATGGAGAAGTAAATACAATATAAGTACAACTCACTCAAACAATATGAGTACCAGCTACCAATCACGGCTCGAAGAGAAGACATCCACGAAGCATCTATATCCTTCCAAATCTGTGCTCCTGCAAATACTCAAGAACAGGTACACCTGGCAGCGGACCAGGTCCTCAGAGGGACATAACAAGTATACTTAAATACATGCCAATAAAGTACTGAAATAAATATCCAAAGGGGTCGCCTAACCGTCTAAGTGAATGCAGTTAAGAACAACTTTCCCCACAAGTGAGCTATCTGGCTGAAAACTGGGATTTGGCATGGTTCTCTTTTGAAGATCCAGGGGCCCAAAGGCACGTCGTCTTTTGAACGGCGGAGGCCCGCCAATGTATATATATGGGTCATCACCACCCGTATCTCCAGCGGAGAATCTGGGCGTCACAGAAAAAGTGCAAAGGAGCTCAAATGCGGTACTTGTTGTTCTCCCCACCCCATGCTCTAAGTGTGTCACATCCATGACACAATTTGGTCCATAGCCTATTCTTAGTACCCTAGTCCAATCCTGCAACCATACAAGGACAAGGATGGGACCACCGTACTACAATAGGCTATGTCCATGGACCTCTAATAACTGCCAAGTCTACTAGCATGCAAAGTTTCTAACAGCAGTTATTCCTAACGCACGTCCCACACGTACCGATGATCAGTCAATACATGCGTCCGTGATCTATATGAGACTCACAACTCGTGTAAAAATATGTGTCCCGGCCAAATGAACCTAATGATATTATATGAGAATGGGGTAGTCTCATGAACAGGGTCAATGCAATACATAAATAAAAACATATTGCGACGTCACCGTCGCGCACATTTTAAATAATAATTAAAATATATGAACTAAAGACAGAAAATAAAGATGCATGCAACATATAGAATATAAATAACAGTACAATGGCAAGGTATACTTGCCTGGCAAGAACTGTAAAATGTCATGTCCAGATGTCCAATACACAGGACCAGAAGCTATGGCCACAGAACAAATGTCTCCGGATGCTGAAATAAATATCACCAACGTTTCCGGAATGAGCAAAATAGCTAAAAAGCACATCCCTTTCGTCCAATTTGGACACAGGGGCAAAACGGTAATTTTGGGCAAAAGTGGGGTCCACGTGTGGCCCACTTTGCACCGAAAAGCGTGCCCAGGGTAACAGTCTCTAAATGGGATAAACTATGGGTCAAACAACTCTAAATGTCAATACGAACCCAACGGTATGTCCAAATTTGGATTCCGATGAGCCGAACAAAATTTGGTCCAAAAAGTCAACTGTGGGACCCGCCAATTGGCGATCTGGTCAACCATCTCAAAAATGCGTGAAATTTGGGTCACAGGACCAGCGCGTTACCACGAGTCCAGTGGCACAAGTTTCGTCGCAATCTGACAATCGTGCACAAAATACTCGCGAGTTCCACAAAAGTGGCGACACGAAATGTGTCCGCGGATACGGTCTGATTCCGGCGCGCACACGCGTCCGAATCAGTCTCCACGAATTTTCACGTGTCCCGTTATGCTGTGTGCACCATTTGGTACACTTGGCACACGGCGGGGCGGTCCCGTTTGGCGGGGCGCGCACCGATCTCCAACTTTTGGAAAACCAAAAAAAGTGGGTGCGCGCAGTTTTGTGACGAATATAATTATGTCCACAGCAACTAATAGCACAGGGTTATTATACAGAAAATAAACTAGGTCATGTAATCTACAGGTATCAAAAAGAATCACCGAATTCGGATCTCTGTGGTGGGAGATACGAACTCGGCAATATGGGTGGTCATTCTGGAATTCTGCGATTGCAGAATTCTGTCTGTCCGTCCATTTTGGACGCTGATTTACACCTAGGGGCGCACATTTTCCGAGGTTGACTATAAAACAAATACTGGAGAGGGTTGAGGGAAGATCATACCTATGAAAACGGAACAGCGTTTGGTCGAGCGAGTCAACGGGAAAACACGCCGGAGCGAAGGTGCCTCGAGTGGGAGACTGCAGTTCGCGATGTCGGCGTCGACGGGATGATTGGATGGCTTGGGGAGGCTTCTCTGGCTGTGGTGACGGCTCTAGATGGGAAGAAGAAGTCTGGAGTTTTAGGTTAGGGTTTTAGAGAGCTAACTATATATATATATATTATATATATATATTAAGAGAGAGGGGGTTGAGTGGATCGGGTTTTGAAGCGGACGGAGAGGTCGGCTTCCCTGGGACAATCCGCTGAAGCAAGGGCGGGTGAAATTGGTATAATGCTAAGTGGGCGTCCCCTTTGGGAGCAGCACATTGCTGTAGGGCCGAAACAATTGCAAAGGGAGTATTAAGTTAGTTGAAGTATAGTTGGTTATTAATATTATTACTATTATTATTATATTATTATTTAGTATTAGATTCTTATTTTCTTTTCTTTTCTTTTCCTTTCTTTCTCTAAATATATATATACATATATATATTTGTATATTTATATATATATATATATATTCACACATAAGAAAGTTTATAGATTAGGGTTTTGCACATCGTTAGGCTAGCAACTGCTCAAGGGGTCTCCTACATGAAATAAATTCCTAAAAATTCCTGATGGTCCCACAAGTCCTCTAAGTGCCAAACACCTAACATAAAAATTATTAAAAATCTATTTCTCCTATTTAGACCTAATTACTACAATTTAATTAATAATTAATAAATAAAAAAAAGGTATTTACGATTTTCTAGGAAGGAGGTTTTACAATTACACTCGAAATCAGATACAAAAAAAGGGATGCAGGTTGCTCAGTTGCGCCTTGAACCGGACCTATTGGAGAAAGTTAAGTCTGCTCCGAAGGGCGACCTATTCCTGGAGAAGATGCGTAAGTTATCTCAGCAGGAAAGACGACCGACTTTACGGTGGGCACGGATGGAACGATGCGGGTGAAGGGAAGATTATGTGTTCCTAACGATGCAAACCTCAAAAAAATGATACTCACTGAAGCCTACTATGCGAGTTACACTTCACATCCAGGAAGTATGAAGATGTATCGAGACCTCCGCATGACATTTTGGTGGCACGACATGAAGAGGGATGTGGCACTCACTATCAGAAAATAGGACTTTTTTGATATTTTTTCTTCCGACGTTTTTGTTAAAGTCGGCTTAGACATGATATACCGATTTTCGGCAATAAATATTGCACAATATCGATGTTTTCTCCTAAAAGTTAAGAATTGCCGATGATTTTATCACAATATTTATGAAAAAGTAGGCTAAGCCTTGATATACCGACGTTCTTCAATAATCATTGGAAAAAATTAATGACGTTCTTCAATAATCGTTGGAAAAAACTAAAGTTTGTGGAAAAAAAATGTAGAATATGTGCTGACTTTTCCTTATTTTTATTTTGTGACATTAATTGTCACATTTAGCTGATAAGGAATATGTTTTCTTCACAAATCCCTATTCCCGCACAAGCAAGATGAACCCTCAAATCGCTCCCCACCAGGAAATAACACTCCCTCAAATACCTTCTCCTTCCTCTTCTTTCCACCACGAGAATGGCTTCCAAACCATAGATCCCATCCCTCCCCAAATCGTAACCGTAGACCCCAACCGACCTCCCCAAACACTAACCCTAGAAACCCCACCCTGAGATCCCTATCCTTCCTCCACGAGCACCGACCGCGATGCCTCATCAGCCGTCATTGCCGCTACAGCCGCTGGTCAACCATGACTTTGGCCTTTTTACAATCATGAAGTTCAATTCGCCTAACTCAAAAATCTGGTATAAGGCTTTGTTATTATATCCTCCTTTTCTCTTGTAGTCTTATTATTTTCATCATGATTTCACAAATTATTATGATCATAATTTCATAAATTATGATCAAAATCATTACCAAGGTTTGTTGTTTTTGTCACGATTTCACAAATTGTGATTAAAACCATTAAAAAATTTCGTCTGAAATGACCTCGTATTGATCTCTGTGTATGCATTATAATTTCTGCTTTATTTTCCTTTGGTAGGCTCAATCAGTCTATGTTCTCTTCATCTTCCAGTATAAAATCCTATGCTAGTGGGAATAATGTTCGGTGCTGTCTTATGCCATCTGTTCTTCAAAAGAAGGATATGAAGAGCAAGAATGCATAGAGTCCTTAGTTGATTAGAATCAACTAAAGAAGCCTAGTATTGCAGCATACTTTGATCAATAAATACCTATTCTTATTACCCATTCCTTGTTACCCAAGATTCAATAGCAAAATCTGGCTAATTTAGATATTATAAATATTGTCTGTTGGTCAAATCTTGTTTAGTAGTTCATTCAAAATAAAGTCTTCACAATTTTTTGGACTATTGGTTCTCCTTAATAGTTTCTTTGATCAGCCAATTTAGCTCTATAATTATCTTCTAAGGTTTGAGATTTCCAAGTTGTTATATTTTCTTGGTTGTCCTGTTATTTGATATTTAATTATATTTTTCAGGTTCGAAGTAAACTAATTGAGCCACCAAAGAAGCTAAAAAAAGCTCCTTTCTTCTTGCCTTCCACTCCATCTCTTTCTGGAGATATTTTGTTTAAGCTGAGTGTAGCTGCTAATGGTGATGAAAAAGATACAAAAGCCCAAGAGCTTATGTGCAACCAAAAAATCAATTTACCTTCTCAGTTTTCTCTGTTACTAAGTCTTGTGCAGATGCAGGTGATTGTAAGTATTTTTTCAGCACTAGTAGTATAGATTTTTTTCAAATTTTTAGAAGTTATCAACTTAATCTCTTACACATTTTACTAAACCATGATTGAAATACAGTGTTTAAAAATAATGGGAATATGATTTTCCACCTACATTATTATATTCTCTTCCCCAAATTGGCTGGCTAACATATGTCTCCATCTCCCAATTAACATCATTTGTGTTATTTCTATAGTTAATAGATTTGTTTCCTTCTTCTCTGGAGTACTTACCTACGTGAATCTCATTTAGTAACGACCTTGTTGCTTTGCCATGTCAAGTATGTCCTTTAATACCTTTTTGTGTAGAGAAGTTTCTATGTATACAATTGTTTGAAAGTTCTGCTATGTTGAAGTGTATAGGAAGCCTTAAATGATCAAGATATTTGCTACAAATCCTTTAGAGAAAGCTCTAAGCATGACTCTTACTATATGAATTTGAGTTTCATTTGGTTATTACTTTTTGGCCTTGACGCTTGTATAATACGTATACAGTGATAGGCATGACATTTTAACTTAAACGACTTAAGAAAAGCTCGGCTAAAAAATTGGACTGCTTATATCAATTTTGAAGATTGTCTTAGAGTTCACAGTTGATTGAAATAGATAGATGACTAAGAATTTTTCTAGTAGAAATCTATAAGAAGATGGTTTTCTCTATAATGAATTTGTAAAGTCATCAGAACTTTCCTTGAATTTAGCAGGTGAGAAGGAAATGGTAGATGAGGCCCATAAGGCTTTGGAGGAGGCAAAAGCTCTAAAAAATGTATAATTTCTTTATGAGATTCTATATTTTCATCCTTAATTGTTGAATACTAGTAAAATCTAGCTCTATCACCCATTTATTATGTCTGTTTGTTTATATTTTGTCTTAGATATTCTATTTGTGCATTTTACTTTCTAATCAATTCTTCAAAAAGATAAAGCTTCTTCACATGTTATCTTATTTTGTTCATCAACTGGGTTTGAGGTAGGAGCCAATAGATGATACATCAAAGTATTTTGCTGCTGCTGATGTGCGCATTGTAAGTGTCCTTAACGCTTTTCATTATAATATCTCCTTTCGCTAATAGAGTACTATCCTTCGTAATTCTAATTATATATATTTTCCAGTTGACTATCGCTTGCAACAAATAATTTATATTATAAACAGGTCTTGTAGTATTGCGTTATTTTGTATCTTATATGAGTTATTGTTTATTGAGTTGTCTAATGAGATGAAACTTTCTCAATTATACGATATGCTTCTCCTTGAAGCATATAAAAATAGACCTTGAACCTTGTTTGCAAACATATAAGAACTTCGTCTTTGATTTCATTGCTACTTTATTTTCTGGACTTACTCATCGGCCCTCATCCGTTTGTTCGGTGGGTAGAAAACAGAATAATTTATCCCGGTATCCATTGCAAGAGCACTCACATTCTTTAAGGTAATTCCATACACCCTCTTTTAGGTACTAATTGTATGAAAGTCACCACAAGTTTGACATAAGGTCCCATTTTATGTTTGTAAACTTATTTATCTCCCTTGAGACACCACTCTACTCTTTTGTTTGGTCCTAGCTAAGGCTTGCCTAGTTCATCATTGTTTATGGGGTATATATTGCATTTGGGAGTTGTTTGCAGACCTATATATTTAGGTAATACATTGTCCACTACCAATGGAAGAGCCATAAAATTAAGGTGGAGGACTCCAAGACCCTTCTCTTAGGTAAGAAGGAAGTTGTTATATTCGGTTGTAGGTATGATGAATTATTTGCCTTTCTATTGGCATTCATTAGTGGTTTTTGATGTATAAAGTGAACTAACTAGTTTTTTTTATATAAGGAACCCTGAGGAGATCCCCTAGGGTGATGCTGGTGTCAGAGTATGTTATGTAGTTAACTGATGTCTTCATTAACAAGGACAAGGCTACTTCTCACTTGAAGGTAACTTCGATAATTAGTAAAATTTCCAAAATTTAACCATATTTTATTTTTTTCTTCTAATCCTAATTGTGGTCCTCTGGCCCATGGAGCATGCATTCATGACACAAGTTTAACCCTTCCTTTGAAACCAAATTAGTATGAGTTCTCCTAGCTACCATCCCTTTTGCATCTTTATATGACTGATGAAGTACTTGTTTTTGTTTCATAACTACACTGACAATAATGTATAGGTTATATATTGTTGCCACATATTTTCTCATAATTTTGTGGGGGAAAAAATATATTTTCTCTAAATAGTTTAATTGAACTTTTTGGTTTTATATTTTTTATGTTAACTGCATAAAGGATTCAAATGAAATTTGTACCATAGAAAGCCAAAAAAGCACATTTCTTGCATTGATGAAAAGAATAAACCGCCTTCTTACCTAAGAGAAGGTATAAAGCCTAATTGAAATTAGTATAACACTTATGTAAGAATTCTAGAGGGTGGATAGACCTTGATTGGTAATATAAGGAAACTTAAGTTCGTCACTTGGTGAGCAGTCCTAAAATAAGATACTTTTGGCCATACTTGCAAGAGTATCTGATTGTTTGCTTTCTCCTTGACAGACACTCAAGAATGAAATATTCATGTAGTGAGTTAATCTATCTGCATGAATTGGTTGTAAGAAAAATTAGAAGTAAAATGAATTTTGTAATGCCCTACAACAAAAGGGTACATATTTTAATTTATTGGTTTTTCCACAGCTAATAGTTAGGTAAGAAACATATACCTGCGAAATTTTTAGTGTCTAACACTAAACTAGAGCTACCTCACTACTAGATAAGCCTAGTGAGAAGTGGGCACAGTCTTGGAAAGTCGGCCATTAACAAGATTCCACTCTACTTGCCCCTATGTATTTACTTATGAATCTCCATACATTAAATATCAATTTGTTTTGATATGAATATATATCCATTAAAGAGTGACAAAAAAAAATTAATGTCAGCATCAGCACTTAATCTTGACCCTTTCCCTGTCAGGGGGAAAAATATCACAGGAATGCTCCCAAGAAGAATGAGTTCAACTAGTAACAAGTTATATGTTTGATTGATTAAAGTTGTGTGACATTACAGGCAAACTTTTATCTCGTTTTCATGAACTTCCCTTTTATAAGTGCATGTTTTGGATCCATTTATAGCATGAACTAAAAGTATAATAATTCTGCGTGAATGTGTGATACAGTTACATATACAATAAACCAAAGGGTGATCAAGCTGATGGGAACCGGGGTTAATCTCATACGGTGGGGATTTGGGAGAACTACTTCCATATGAGAATCCCATCACCTTCAGCTCTTGGTTCCTGTTCGGATTCCCTCTGGCTTTGCCCAATTTTCTTCACAATATAGGGGATCCTCTGCCTTTCTCTTTTTGCTCAAAAGTGTTCTGAGAAGGCTCTCTTCTTACTTGGATAGAGGACATTTCAAAAGAGAGCTTGAGTTATTATGTGATTAGAGACTGAATGATAAGGCTCTCTCTTCTAATGCCTTTTGCTCAACTGAATGATAAGGATTCAACTGATTCTTATAATATGTTTCAAATTGAAATTTCATGGTTTTAGATGCTAGTGGTCTTATGGATGACTATAAGCCTAACCAGTGAAGTCCAAGGATGGGGAGCTTTATTTCAGGGGCATGTGGGAGATGGAACTATTAGTGTAAGTGACTAAAAATCAATTCAACCAGTTCTTGATCAAGCTATTTGATTCAGCAACTCTAGTTATAGCTTTAATGTTTGGTATCATATTGTTGTTGCGACATTGGTTGAATACATGTTATGATGGCCATCGTGTTGTTCCTCTTTCACTTATTTCTTTCCCATCTCTGTATTTTTCCAAAATTGTTTCTCAATTAGCTAAGCAACTTAAAGAGCAATGAGTGATCATGTAAACTGTCTTCAGGTGCACTGGCAAAAAAAGGCTTTACAAATTGTATCCAATTCTTAGGCTGATATTTTTTTGGGTGTGTGTTGATATTAACTGTCTTCTCGTGCACTGGCAGAAGAGGCTTTAAAAATTTCCTCATTATATAGTAATATTTTTAGTGCAAACATATTAGATGCAGAGAAATGTAAAGAGTTGAACATGGGTTTGAATTAGCCGCTGCATCTTCAAATTATTTCTTTTAAAAATATTTTACCTATATCTACGTTTATGTTAAAACGTTGGGAAATGATTGGAAAAAAGGTTGGGAAAGCAAATCCCAATATTTTTGCAAACGGTTGGGAAAAAGTTTAGTTTTCGACTTTTTTATTAAAACGTTGGAAACATATTACCCATTATTGCACAATTTTTTACGTTTATGAAATGTTGTTGCAAATGTCGCCTTTACCTATACTGACAATTATCGGAAACATAAAAAATTATCGACTGCGGCAATGATTACGTTTGTCGAAAACGTTGAAAAAATGTCGGGAATTCCAATGCCAACATTTTTGATCTTTTTCCCGTCGTTTATAAAACGTTGGGAAAAATTAATTTTCTTGTAGAGGCTGTTTGTGTCGCAATACATGGCTTGTCAGCGAGTAAACACCTAGCAGCAGAAGCCGGACGGGAAGATGCAAAACCTTGCTATACCAGAGTGGAAATGGTAACACATAACCATGGATTTTATTGTTGCTTTGCCAAAGACGCAATGGGGCAAAATGTCGTCTGGGTCATCGTTGATCGACTCACCAACTCATCTCACTTTCTGCCTATCAAAGTTACTTTGATTGTCGACCGTTTGGCGTAGATCTACTTCGATAAGATCGTTCGACTCCAAGGTGTGCACGTATCCATTGTCTCCGATCGAGATGGACGATTCTTATCACGCTTCTGGGAGAGTCTTCAATCAGCAATGGAAACAAAGTTGAAGTTCAGCTCCACCTACCATCCTCAGACAGACGTCTAAACAGAGCGGGTAAACCAAATCATCGAAGATATGCTACGGCTCTGCACCTTGGACTTGAAGTCAAGTGGGGACATGCATCTACCGTTAGTCGAATTTGCATACAATAATAGCTATCAATCTAGCACTCAAATGTCGTCGTATGAGGCATTATATGGGCGAAAGTGTAGATCCCCTATCTGTTGGAATAAATTTGGTGAACGACAAATTCTTGGCCCAGAGCTCGTATAATAAAATATCCAAAATATTCGTTTGATCTACGAACGGCTGAAGGTAGCACAAAACCGTCAGAAGAGTTACTCAGACGCATACCGTCGACCTCTAGAGTTCTTAGAAGCCGATCATGTATTTTTCAAAGTCTCGTCCATGCAAGGATTTACCAGATTTGGAGCAAAAGTAATGCTAAGCGTAAGATTCGTCGGCCCGTTCGAAATACTTAAGCGAGTCGTCCCAGTCGCATATCAGATTGTCTTGCCACCGTAATTATCTGAAGTGCACGATATCTTCCATATTTCATAGCTTAGGAAGTACGTGTATGACTCAAATCATGTGGTGGATCTTGATCAACCGGACTTGAAGGCAGAGTTGATGTATGTTGAACACACGGTGCGAATCTTAGATCGAAAGGAGAAGCTGCTTCGATGTCATTTGGTTCCTTTCGTGTGCGTGCTTTGGAGAAATTATTCGGTCGAAGAGTCGATGTGTGTAAAACCCCTACATGACAATGTGGGAGCTTAAGTCTGAGATGGAGGAAAAGCTTATTTTATTGTTTCATAGTGGAAGGTTCTATTCCTATGTTTCGAGGACGAAACTTCCTATTAGTTGGTTAGGATGTGGTCCCCCGTTCCCCCTTTTCGGGGAGCGTGGCTAAGAAATACTTTCATTATCGTTTGATCGGGATAAATTGAATCAAGATCTTTTCCTCGCTTTGGATTTGCTTCTTCGGAATCGATTCCCATATTCAGTGGACCGTGCTCCAAGGATGGACTTAGCGGCAAAGTCAAGAGGGATTTCATTGCCTATTTTCGCTATCGTTTTGTTTCTTTCGTGCTTTTAAGTGGGTTTTTGAATTTGCGTTTTCTTGAACGGTTTTGATGGATTTTATTGCTTTCGTTCGTTGAACTGCACTTTCGTTTCAAGCTCGAAAAGTGGAGAAGAGGTATTGATCATCTGTTTGTGGCAATGTAGGTAATCGTGCAGTAGGCATAGGCGAGCGGAGTCTTGAAGCACCTCTTTCCTTTCCTCTCTCTAACCAACTTGTGAGTGGCTATAATTCGATTTAGTCAACCCTTCTTCCAAGTCTTCATATCTAAAATCTTGCCTTCTTGATTGTTTGGATCTGACGATACCATAATAACTAGAAGATGTCAAGATAAAATAGAATAGACTTGGATTTCTTAATGCTTGTCAATCAACTTGTGAATGGTTACCTTGCTACATGCTAGTTTGCTTAGAATGTTATTTAATCATGTTTTAATTCTAGTTAAAACTATACATATTCTATTATTGTGCTATGTATAGAACACATCTTATTATGAAATAAACGGATGAGAAAGACTATGCAAAATAGATCATGCCATGTTACTTGTACCGTGCAAGTGTTTCCTTAAAAACTGCCTCATTTGATAAGTTAGTAGACTTCGCTTTGCCACGGACAACTTGTACACAATATCTTAGTTCCTGCGAACGATCGTTGGGGCACTGGCACCGATCCGATCTGTCACGCCTCGATCTCCTGCAGGCAAATCGGCCGTTCCCGCTAGGCGGGAATCACCCTCGCCAGCGCTCCCGCGGAACGATCGCTTGACCCATCCGGGCGTGATGCCGCATGAGCGTGTACCGCGCCCATGCAAGGCCATGATTCATTGGCTGGCGGTAAGAGTTCTAAGCTACAGAGTCGCACAGATTGTCCGAGTGCAGCGGAGTCATGAACGCATAGGCGATCGATAACAAGTTCACTGAGTCGATAATATAGCGGAAGCATTGAAACACAAGTTGAAGTAAAGCAAGCTCTTTTATTGATGTGAACAAGTGTTACAGGCGGCGTATAGCCGAGATTACAAGTCGCTCAAGCCTCTCTCTCTGAAACAGTAAAAGCGTGCCAAGTGGCTACAATTGTGGAATGATTGTACAGGCGATGTTCAGGCAAGTTCGGGCTATATTCCCACATTATGTCTTGTATATGTGCTTCTGTTCCGGACGCACCGCTGCTTCGGAGTGATGTCCACGCCTTAGCACGCCCGAAGGAGGCATCCGCACCGAACGAGGTTCTCCCGCACCCTGCATACAAACTGGTGGATTATCAGTACATTGAATGCACTGGTGGGGAAACTACTCGCCAACTCGACAAATCCAAACACGTAATATAAGTTTTGTGCACCAACTATTAAGTTGTCTTTCTATTTGCCTTAGGATCAGTTTCATGCAAATATTGAATAGCCTAACGTGTCGGGCAGTGCGCCGTGCAACATGAGAGGAAACACGGCGAGACTTACCAACTTACCATTTTATCTTTCATGTCCAAGGCAAACATTATAAATCTGAGCACGGGCAAGTATAAGCATTCAGGGGCATTCATAATGAAAACCAAGTTATAGCATATGCAACACGAGAGTCGTTATATCAAGATCGTTCAGGTATTCAGTTGTTCATTTGGTGTAATGCAATGACTCGCACGCGGATAGCCGCTAAGCGAGGATGATTTATCTATATGAACATGAGTCGCTGGCATAGCCATAAAGGACCATTTATAGTCTTGAACAAGGATGGTATGCAACGAAGCACGTGAGGCGCTACACGCCATCCTGTCCGCACGTGAGACTATCGTGCAGTTCCATCCGGATCGAAACGGTCCCAGTGCCCCGGTGACCGTCCGTGGAACCGAATGACCTTGTTTCCAAGTTGTCCGCGACATGCAGGTCAGGGCCATTCCAAATCCATAACTTGATATGATAATCCATGATTCGTGATCTGAAACGAGCGTTTGCTCCAAGAGCTGAGATTTGTGGATTCGTTACATGACGTGATTCTCGTTCAGATATAAACATGATGGAATTATCATTCAGTTGCACGTTGTAAACCCCCTCACCAAAAATAGATATTTTGTGTGTATTTTATATTATTATATTTATTATAGATATTAAATATTTTTAGAGTATTCTCTTAGTTAATTAGAAAATTCATTTCTTGATATATTTACTTATATAAATATTTATTTATAATTATTTTAGGTTGTTTTAGATTTTTGGAGATTTTTCTAGAATTTTTAGGTAATCAAAACATATGGAACGTAAATTTCTAGGACTTCTATGATTTACTATACGACCATACTTGCATGTTGTTCCTACCAAATATTTATTTTAGTTTAAAATATTTAATTATATTTTTCTGTAATTTATTTAGAATTTTAAGAAATTTATTTAGATTTTTGAAATTATTTAGGATTTATTTGGATATATATAGTCTTAATATTAGATAGATAATAATTTAGTGTTAATAGATATTAATAAGATTATATATAAATTATTTGTATTATCTTTAATTATATTTAAGATTATAAATTATTGAGATAAATTCAAACTCTATTTTAAATTAATTCAAATCCTGAACCTACTAGGAAAGCAACTTCATGCATATCTTATCCTTATTTAAATTCCTCATAATCCTATTCAAATTAGCCAATCCTAGTCGTATTTAATTAAGTAGTGTCCACCATTATAAATATCTCATCCTTCATATTTTTTTCCCCAAATTTTTCTCTTTTTTGTCCAAAAAGAGTCAAAATTTGTCATATATTCAGCCTCATTTTCTAGTATGTTATGACGACTTAAAAATACGATATCTCCTAGCTCCGGACTCCAAACGCGCTCCAGTTTTTTTTGTTAGAACCATATCAATGTTAGTTTTCTGAATATACAATTTATTTTAATAATTTATGAACCTATTTTTCCAAAAAATTCTAAAAGTGCTAGTTGTCCAAAATCAGACGCGTTTTGGTATTTTCGAGATTTTGGGAGATCCCGAACTCGGAATTATAAACCGTTTGAAGTTTCGGAAAGCTGACATGATAAAATTCCAGAAAAGTATTTTTACAGAATTGAAAATATAAGTTTAATCTACTGTAAAATTTGTGCAACGTAGACGTAAATAGAAAATCACTAAAAACTGTCATCTGTGCGTCCTTGTGGCCATAACTCTTTACCGACTTGTGATTTTATGAAACTGTCTATTCCAGTGTTCATGTAGCAATAAAATATATAGGATTCCATACACAAATCCAGGATTTGAATCGGTTGACTTTTTGGTCAACGGATTACCTCGATTTGCGTGCCACGGATCACAAATCCTTAAGTTGACTTTCTTTGGACCAAAATTTGGGTTTAACAATAAAATCAGATTATAATAAGATTAAAATACTATTTTAGGTTATTTTATTCGAAGTTAAAATAGATTAAAATAGCGAAAACTATTCACCCACTTTTGTAACCTAACTTGTTTAATTTATGTGACGGGTAGATCGGACGACGCCTTGAGTTGGGACTTCATCCTTTTCAGACCAGGCAAGATACCTTGCCAAATTGCTTACAGTATTTTGCATGCTTAGTATATTTCTGTATATTTATTGCATTTATGTTTATTCATTGCATGTGTAGTTCTTTCAGTCATTACTATATATTAGATATGTTGACACACACTTGACACTTAGTATCATAGAGGGCAATCATTATGCGTATGTGCTTTTAACCACTCTGGTAAACCGTAGTATATAGCTCGCACTACGGGCGTGTGTCGCCCTGGTCGCTACCCCCGCGGTATGTCGATTTCTGGAGTCTCGCTGGTCGCTACCCCCGCGGTATGTCGATTTCTGATGTCCACTGACGTGTGTGTGAGTTGTGAGGATTAGATCGAGTAGCTGTAAGCCCCTGATTTTTCAAAAATACTAAAATTGGGATTTTTTCACAATTTTCTGGAATTTTCTGGGAATTTTCTGTAATTAAAATCAGGGTTTCGAATTATTTCACGATTTTTAATTAAGGATAAACAACATTAAAATATTATAAAAATAATATTTTTGGGTGTAAAATGGAAAACTGGACTTAGGGTAATTTTTCTGGAATTTATTGGACCCCGGACCTATTTTTAATTACCTAAAAACTATTTATTTAATTATTTATTTAATTATTTATTTAATTATTTAATTATTTATTCATTTATTATTATTATTACTATTATTATTTTAATTTTTCCGGCCCAGCCCAGCCGCTCAGCCCAGCCCGGCCCAACTGCAAACCGGGTCGGGTCGGGTCAGACAACCCGACCCGCTAGCCGCCCGCACCCGCAACCCGGTCGACCCACTCCCCCGCGTCCCTCGCCCCGCCCCGCGTCTCCCGCCGGACCCGCCGCCCTCCTCCGCGCTGCCCTCGGCCACGCGCCCACGCCCCCGCGCTGGCCGCCGCCTCCCTCGGCCCCTAACGCCACCGCCTCCTATTTAACTCCCCCCCCCCGAGCCTCTCCGGCACCGTCCACCCCCCCTCTCTCCTCCGTCCGACCACCTCGCCGCCACCCGAGCCACCACCGGCTCCGCCCTCGGCCGCCCGCTCCTCCTCCTCCTCCCGTCTCCGCCCTCCGGCGCCCAGCCAGCACCCGCCTCCGGCCTCCCCACGAGCAGCCGCAGCCAGCAGCTAGCCCGGCCGTCCCCGGCGCCTCCCCGCTCCGCCGTCCCCGCACGCCCAGCCCCCGGCGAGCCACCCTCGGCCTCCCAGCGCGCCGTCGGCCAACGCCCAGCCCTCCTCCGGCCGGCGTCCCCTCGCCAGAGCAAAACCCTAACCCTAACCCTAATTCCCAAATTTCGTGTCGGACACGACACGGACACGGTGAAGACCCGATTTTCGAATCCCCTTCAGGTGCGTGTATCTTTTTGCTCGTAACTCCGTTTTCGATTTCGCAAATTGCGTTGCGAAGCCTGTATGACTCTCTCGGTGCCCGGACAAACCGCTCGGGGCATCGAGTCCTGTGGTGATCGCACACCGCGATCCAAAAACAGGAAAAATCAGACCCTGTTTCACCCCGGAACTGAGTGCGCCCCGCCAAACGGGACGATTTGGTCGCGCGCGGTCTTCGCAGATACGTGCACAGCGTCGATACGGATGTGTGGGATTTCGCGGAAGCTGGTTCGGGTGTGCGTGCACACCGGAATCAACGCGTATCCGCGAACATCGCCCCATATCCGACTCTTCTGCAATTCGCCCTAACTTCTTGTACACTCGTCGGATTGAGACGAAACTTGCGCCATCGGACTCGTAGCAATACGCTGGTCCTGTGGGTCAAGTTTGGTTCGATTCTGAGAACGTTGACGAAATCGCGTGTCGTGGGCCCCATAGGCCCCGTTTGACGGGCGATTTTGTGTTCGGCTCATCGGAATCCAAATCTGGAAGTTCCGTTGGGTTCGTATCAGCGTTCCTGACCTGTTGACACTAAGTTTGGTAAATTTGGAGACCTTTGACCCGGACACGTTTTTCGGTGCAAAGCTGGCCCACCAGCGGACCCCGTTTTGACCCGAAACTGTCATTTTTGCCCTTGTCTCCAAATTGGACCCAAGGACAGGCGTTTCTAGCTATTTGACATCTTCTGAGCGTGATGGTAATGTCTATTTCAGCTTTTGGACTCATTTCTGGAATTTCTCCGAGATACAATTAACTGGATCCAAACAACAGGCAAGTACCTGCACTTCAAATTAATCTTTATATTATGATAATTAATTCTCTGCTTTACTAGTACCATTGATGATTACACATAGTGCTAGAACACTGGAATTCATGTCTTGAATATTGGAGTTCATGTCTTGTTTTTCATGTCGGGTGGGAGAATACTGGAAGGCATGTAGTTTACCCATTTCCCCTGTCATGTTTAATAGCTGTTGGTACGCGACTGTACCTCAGCCGGATCTCGATTATTCCTGTTTAATAGCCGTTTATGACGGCCGGATTAGCCTTATAAACCCCTACATGCCAACTATGTATTCTAAAACAAACACAAGTTCACACAGCTAGTTTCTAGATCTTGTTATATTTCTTGCAGACTGTTGTAGTTTCATTTCCTGTCTCATTTACTTCGGGTTTTCTCATATTCCTGTTTACAGCTTTAACTCTGAGATATTGATGTTCTTTTATGCAGTTTCTCAACATGATATTCAATTAATTGTCATAAATATTTAGTTTAATCTTGTTGTGCACTGTGTACTTTGCTCCTTTCCTGACTGGATCTGTTGATTTAGGCGATGATGAGGACCTTGCCCCTACATATTATGGCCCCTATGAGGCAGCAGGTGACACAGTTGCAGAGCCAGCTCCCGCACAGGAAGCTACTCCTGCTGAGTAGTTAGCAGTAGTTATCTTAGTTTTTGCTCTTTATCTTAGTAATCGGGTTTGTTCCCGATTTCATTCTGAATTTCTGTACTAAAACATTTGAATCTGTTGTCACATTTATTTCAATCGCAATCTTAAGTACCTGTTTCTCATTATTATCTTGCCTATGTTAATTGTGAATGAGCTAGACTAGTTAAATGTGGATATGACCTAGACAGCGTACTACCGCCGACTCTGCGGCGTAGGCTGGACGTACCCACGCACTCGTGCCCGAATTTCCGGGTGCGGGTCGTGACACGTTTTTATGGTGGCCCATGCAGGTCATATCCTTAAATAGGGTAATACCCTAGGACAGGGTATGGAATAAGATTGAGGATTCTAGGAAAAGCTCATTCACAGTATAGGGTCCTTATTTCAATTCTTGATATCATTTCTGCTCAATTTTCCTATCGCCTTTGATTTCCAAGTAATCTATTCTGATCTTCCTATCCCTTAATCTTTCAGAATGGTTCAGACGAGGAACACAGTAGGAGGCACATCAGAACCAGCTGAGCAGACTGTGCCCGAAACTCTTGCCCTCCCTCCACCTCCATCTATTCCGGCAATTACTCTGGATGGGGCACAGCTACTTGGAGTGTTCCAGGGACTAGTGGAATCCCAGAAGGAACAAACTGCCCTGCTGCGGACCAGCCTTTCAGAAGCTCTTCGGCCCAGGAGTCACCACAAAAGAGGCCAGGAAGTGCCAAGGACTTTAAAAACCTTAGACCCCTGGAATTCTACGGAACTGAAGGCATTCTCTATGCCGATGAATGGATAAAGAACGTAGAGAGACTCCTGAAGACTGCTCGGGTTCCTGATGATCTCAAAGTAGAGTCCGCAAGCCTGCAACTGTTCGACATTGCTCGAACCTGGTTCAGAGATGAACCTCAACTATCTGCTCCTGACCTCACCTGGGAGGACTTCAAGAGGCTATTCAAGGAGAAATTTTACCCCGAAGTGGCTCGGGAAGCTCTCGAAAGCCAATTCGAGAGACTGGAACAAGGTAACCTGTCTGTTGATGAGTATACTACTGAATTTAGCAGGTTAAGCCACTTTGCGGAGTACATGGTCCGTACCCCGGAGGACAGAGCCCGTAGATTCAAGAAGGGGCTGTCTCCGAATATTCGCCTTGCTGTCACCACCAGCCGAGCTCGCACCTATGAGGAAATCTTGAGCGTGGCACAAGGCGTTGAGAGAGACATGGGGCATAAGCTAAAGCGAGAGAGTGTCACGACCCGCACCTGGAAATTCGGGCACGAATGCGTGGGTACGTCCAGCCTACGCCGCAGTGTCGGCGGTAGTACGCTGTCGAGGGCATGATCACAGGTGATAAATCTAGCTCATTCACAATAATTAAATAGGCAAGGAAAAAAATAGCAGGAAAAGAATGCTAAGATTTTATAACCAGAATATGATAATCAGATCCAGAGTTTATTACAGAACCATAGATTATATCGGGGACAAATCCGATTACTAAGATGAAAGGAAATAAATAACTAAGGCTAACTACTCTGCAGGGGTAGTCTCCTAGGTGGGAACCGGCTCTGCAACTGTATCACCTGCTGTCTCAGAGGGTCCATAATAGGTGGGGACAAGGTTCTCGTCATCGCCTAAACAACGGATCCAGTCAGGAAAGGAGCAAAGTACACAATGCACAACAAGATTTAACTAAATATTTGTGACAGGTAGAAAATAACTAACTAAGCATTATGTTGAGAAATGCGTAAGTAAGTAGTGAAATTAACTGAGAAATAATGTTATAAAACAAGACTAGAAGTAAAATATGATTGATTGCTATAAACCAGAAAACCGAGTAAAACAGGAATAAAATGTGACAAGAAATATAACTGTAACAAGACAAGAACTTATGTGCGTGAACTTGTATATTTAGAATACCTAGTTGGCATGTAGGGGTTTATAAGGCTAATAGGGCCGTCATAGACGACTAGTACACAATGATTACGGGAATAATCAAGTATAAGGCTGATGGTACAATCGCGTACCAACAGCTGGCACACAGTGATTACAGGGGGAAAGGGTAAACTACATGCCTCCTAGTATTCTCCCGCCCGACACGAAAAGCAAGACACGAAATACATTATTCAAGACATGAAATCCAGTGTTCTAACTCTACATATAATCATCAATGGTACTAATAAAGCAGGGAATTTATTTATCACAATATAAAGGTTAAATTTGAAGTGCAGGTACTTGCCTGATGTTTGGATCCAAATATAGTTTGGAGTCTCGGGGAAATTTCTAGAAATGAGTCCAAATGCTAAAATAAACATTACCATCACGCTCAGAAGATGTCAAATAGCTAGAAACGCCTGTCCTTGGGTCCAATTTGGAGACAAGGGCAAAAACGGCAGTTTTGGGTCAAAACGGGGTCCGCCGTTGGGTCCGCTTTACACCGAAAAACGTATCCGGGTCAACGGTCTCCAATTTCACCAAACTTAGTGTCAACAGGTCAGGAACGCTGATACGAACCCAACGGAACTTCCAGATTTGGATTCCGATGAGCCGAACACAAAATCGCCCGTCGAGCGGGGCTTGTGGGGCCCACGACACGCGATTTCGTCAACGTTCTCAGAATCGAACCAAACTTGACCCACAGGACCAGCGTATCGCTACGATTCCGATGGCGCAAGTTTTGCCTTGATCTGACGTGTGTGCACGAAGTTAGGGTAAATTGCCGAAAAGGCGGATACGGGGCGATGTCCGCGGATACGCGTTGATTCCGGTGTGCACGCACACCCGAATCAGCTTCCACGAAAACTCACACGTCCGTATCGATGATGCGTACGTATCTGTGAAGACCGCACGCGACCAAGTCGTCCCGTTTGGCGGGGCGCACTCAGTTCCGGGGTGAAACAGGGTCTGGTTTTTCCTGTTTTTGGATCGCGGTGTGCGATCACCACAGGACGCGATGCCCCGAACAGTTTGTCCGGACACCGAGAGGGTCATACAGGCTTCACAACACAATTTGCGGAATTGAAAACAGAGCTACGAGGCGAAAGTTATGAATACCTGAAGGGGACCTGAAAATTCAAGGTCGAGGCGTGTCCGACACGTGTCCGACACGTGTCCGACCCGTGTCGGACACAGGGAGTCTAGGGTTAGGGTTTGGGGGCTACGGCGGTCCGGCCGGAGGCTGAGGCGGCTCTAGCTGGCCGGAGGCGGTCGGGGGGTGTTCGCCGGGGCGGGGCGGAGGCGTTGGCCGGCGGCGGCGGAGCTCTGGGAGGCGGGCGGAGCTCTGGGAAGAAGAAGGAGGAGGAGAAAGGCTGGTGGTCGTCGGGGCAGTGGAGGGGCCGTGCTGGGCGGCCGGGGCGAGTGGGTGGCGGTGGGCGGCGGAGCAGCGGGGGTGAGCCGGCGGCGGAGCGGTGGTCGGGGAGGTTGGCACGGGGCGGAGGGCCGAGCGAGGCGGGATTTAAATAGGGGAAAGGGAGCGGGGCCGAGCGGGGGAGGCGCCGGGTGAGGCGGTGACGTGGGGGGGTCGTCGGCCGGGGAGTGCGGGCTGGGAGGCGACGTGGCCGCGGGCGGGGCGGCAGCCGCGGAAGGCGGCGGGGGAATCGGGCAGTCGAGCGTTGGGGAAGAACGGGTCGGGGGGTGGAACGGGTCGGGTCCGGGCAGACCCGCCCGACCCGCAGGGGATGGCCGGGCTGGGCTGGCTGGGCCGGTCCACTGGGCCGGGCCGGCCCAAAAATAATAATAATAATAATAATAATAATAATAATAATAATAATAAAAACAGTTTTAATTTAATTAATTAAATTTAGTTTTTAGGCAATTAAAAATAGGTCCGGGGTCCAATAAATTCCAGAAAAATTACCCTAAGTCCACTTTTCCATTTTACACCCAAAAATATTATTTTCATAATATTTTAATGTTGTTTAATATCAATTAAAAATCATGTAATAATTTAAAACTCTGATTTTAATTACAGAAAATTCCCAGAAAATTCCAGAAAATTGCGAAAAACCCAATTTTAATATTTTTTTGAAAATCAGGGGCTTACAATCTACCCAACTTATAAAAATTTCGTCCTCGAAATTTAAATTATGGCAGGGTTCTCTCTGTCCAGACTCACTTGATTACAGTCTAACGGGTTTCTCTCAGGTGAACATTGCGGTCGCTACCCAACTTAGAATTTACCCCTATATCCTCTAAGGCTGTACAACTAGTAAAGCTAGGTCTCAACTTAAAAAATTTGGGTATTGAATCTTAAGTTTGCAACACAAAACACAGCACATAGGGTCTTGTCTTAGTCATAAAGGGTTATCATCAATTCATCCGGTCTGAGGGGTATGTCTAGCACTATAAATCAACTTATACCAACCACAGGTTTTTGTCTTTCCGAAATAAGGGAAGACGAGGATCAATAATAAAGAGTTTAAGGGCGAGGTGGTAGAACAGAGGTATAGGGATCAAGACGTTTAAGGAATTCTAATGGGAATTGTCAGGCGGTTATGGATTGAGATTCTATTCTGGTAATGCTGATACGATATGCTCGGACGTATTTAGGGGCAAGTATACTAGTCAACTATATCTCAATCCACATAAAGTAGTCATGCGAAGTGCGAATCAAAATGTACTAAGGTTGATCAGACCGTAGTACACTGATTCTGAGTAGACACTTGTATTAGTGGGGTTGATCAGGCCTCAATAATATAGGTGTCACGAACAAGCCCGATAAAGAGTAAGCTTGCAAAACTAGGCTATAAAATAGCAGCATTAGTCGAGTTAGCAAAATTAAGTGCGCTAGATGATGATGAAAAGAGGTACAAATTTATTGAAGTTCACAAGACACATATAATAAGCACAATAGCAAAAACCTCAAAATCTCTACAGTTATCAAATATAAAAGCATTCTAGGTTATTTAGCAGTTTAAAATTACTAGGTTGGGGCTGAGGTCACGAACCAACAGGCACGAAAACAATACTAGGAAAAGGTATCTACGAATCACTTACGCGCATTGGCTGCTCCCAAGGTCTGCGCGTTCTCCACGGTCATCACGTAAGCTTGTCCGCGTCCTGGAGCAGCGGCACAGTCCCTCACTCGATGTGCTGTTGATCCACAATACAGACAGGCACCTAGTCTCTTCCTACAAACTTGCCAGGTGTGACCTTGTTTTTTACAAAAGCCACAAGTGGGAACTCGTTGATTCTGTCCTTGAGCTTGGTGTTGGGGTGCTGTAGCTCGAGGGAGAGGACGCTGGGTTTGCTGCGGGGACCTCTGCTGTTGTTGTTGTTGAAAAGGGCGTTTGTTGGGTCCCGTATTTTCGGTATCTCTCTCTCGCTTTAGTTTATGCCCCATGTCTCTCTCAACGCCTTGTGCCACGCTCAAGATTTCCTCATAGGTGCGGGCTCGGCTGGTGGTGACAGCAAGGCGAATATCCGGAGACAGCCCCTTCTTGAATCTACGGGCTCTGTCCTCCGGGGTACGAACCATGTACTCCGCAAAGTGGCTTAACCTGCTAAATTCAGCAGTATACTCATCAACAGATAGGTTACCTTGTTCCAGTCTCTCGAATTGGCTTTCGAGAGCTTCCCGAGCCACTTCGGGGTAGAATTTCTCCTTAAATAGCCTCTTGAAGTCCTCCCAGGTGAGGTCAGGAGCAGATAGTTGGGGTTCATCTCTGAACCAGGTTCGAGCAATGTCGAATAGTTGCAGGCTTGCGGACTCCACTTTGAGATCATCAGGAACCCGAGCAGTCTTCAGGAGTCTCTCTACGTTCTCTATCCATTCATCGGCATAGAGAATGCCTTCAGTTCCGTAAAATTCCAGGGGTCTGAGGTTTTTGAAGTCTTTGGCACTCCCTGGCCTCTTGAGTGGCGACTCCTGGGACTTAATAGCTTCTGAGAGGCTGGTCCGCAGAAGTGCAGTCTGTTCTTTCTGGGATTCCACCAATCCCTGGAACACTCCAAGTAGTTGTGCCCCATCTAAAGTAACTGCCGGAGTAGATGGAGGTGGAGGGAGTGCAAGAGTTTCGGGCACAGTCTGCTCAGCTGGTTCTGATGTGCCTCCTACTGTGTTCCTTGTCTGAACCATTCTGAAAGATGAAGGGATAGGGAGATCAGAGTAGATTACTTGGAAATCAAGGGCGATAGAAAAAATTGATCAGAAGTGATATCAAGAATTGAAATAAGGACCCTATACTGTGAATGAGCTTTTCCTAGAATCCTCAATCTTATTGCAGGCCTGTTCGGTCCCTAAGTTGAAACCGAACAATTTAGTCGTTTGACCTGCATGGGCCACCACAAAAATGTGTCACGACCCGCACCCGGAAATTCGGGCACGAATGCGTGGGTACGTCCAGCCTACGCCGCAGTGTCGGCGGTAGTACGCTGTCGAGGGCATGATCACAGGTGATAAATCTAGCTCATTCACAATAATTAAATAGGCAAGGAAAAAAATAGCAGGAAAATAATGCTAAGATTTTATAACCAGAATATGATAATCAGATCCAGAGTTTATTACAGAACCATAGATTATATCGGGGACAAACCCGATTACTAAGATGAAAGGAAATAAATAACTAAGGCTAACTACTCTGCAGGGGTAGTCTCCTGGGTGGGAACCGGCTCTGCAACTGTATCACCTGCTGTCTCAGAGGGTCCATAATAGGTGGGGGCAAGGTTCTCGTCATCGCCTAAACAACGGATCCAGTCAGGAAAGGAGCAAAGTACACAATGCACAACAAGATTTAACTAAATATTTGTGACAGGTAGAAAATAACCGACTAAGCATTATGTTGAGAAATGCGTAAGTAAGTAGTGAAATTAACTGAGAAATAATGTTATAAAACAAGACTAGAAGTAAAATATGATTGATTGCTATAAACCAGAAAACCGAGTAAAACAGGAATAAAATGTGACAAGAAATATAACTGTAACAAGACAAGAACTTATGTGCGTGAACTTGTATATTTAGAATACCTAGTTGGCATGTAGGGGTTTATAAGGCTAATAGGGCCATCATAGACGACTAGTACACAATGATTACGGGAATAATCAAGTATAAGGCTGATGGTACAATCGCGTACCAACAGCTGGCACACAGTGATTACAGGGGGAAAGGGTAAACTACATGCCTCCTAGTATTCTCCCGCCCGACACGAAAAGCAAGACACGAAATACATTATTCAAGACATGAAATCCAGTGTTCTAACTCTACATATAATCATCAATGGTACTAATAAAGCAGGGAATTTATTTATCACAATATAAAGGTTAAATTTGAAGTGCAGGTACTTGCCTGATGTTTGGATCCAAATATAGTTTGGAGTCTCGGGGAAATTTCTAGAAATGAGTCCAAATGCTGAAATAAATATTACCATCACGCTCAGAAGATGTCAAATAGCTAGAAACGCCTGTCCTTGGGTCCAATTTGGAGACAAGGGCAAAAACGGCAGTTTCGGGTCAAAACGGGGTCCGCCGTTGGGCCCGCTTTGCACCGAAAAACGTGTCCGGGTCAACGGTCTCCAATTTCACCAAACTTAGTGTCAACAGGTCAGGAACGCTGATACGAACCCAACGGAACTTCCAGATTTGGATTTCGATGAGCCGAACACAAAATCGCCCGTCGAGCGGGGCCTGTGGGGCCCACGACACGCGATTTCGTCAACGTTCTCAGAATCGAACCAAACTTGACCCATAGGACCAGCGTATCGCTACGAGTCCGATGGCGCAAGTTTTGCCTCGATCTGACGTGTCTGTACGAAGTTAGGATAAATTGCCGAAAAGGCGGATACGGGGCGATGTCCGCGGATACGCGTTGATTCCGGTGTGCACGCACACCCGAATCAGCTTCCACGAAAACTCACACGTCCGTATCGATGATGCGTACGTATCTGTGAAGACCGCACGCGACCAAGTCGTCCCGTTTGGCGGGGCGCACTCAGTTCCGGGGTGAAACAGGGTCTGGTTTTTCCTGTTTTTGGATCGCGGTGTGCGATCACCACAGGACGCGATGCCCCGAACAGTTTGTCCGGACACCGAGAGGGTCATACAGGCTTCACAACGCAATTTGCGGAATTGAAAACAGAGCTACGAGGCGAAAGTTATGAATACCTGAAGGGGACCTGAAAATTCAAGGTCGAGGCGTGTCCGACACGTGTCCGACCCGTGTCGGACACAGGGAGTCTAGGGTTAGGGTTTGGGGGCTACGGCGGTCCGGCCGGAGGCTGAGGCGGCTCTAGCTGGCTGGAGGCGGTCGGGGGGTGTTCGCCGGGGCGGGGCGGAGGCGTTGGCCGGCGGCGGCGGAGCTCTGGGAGGCGGGCGGAGCTCTGGGAAGAAGAAGGAGGAGGAGAAAGGCTGGTGGTCGTCGGGGCAGTGGAGGGGCCGTGCTGGGCGGCCGGGGCGAGTGGGTGGCGGTGGGCGGCGGAGCAGCGGGGGTGAGCCGGCGGCGGAGCGGTGGTCGGGGAGGTTGGCACGGGGCGGAGGGCCGAGCGAGGCGGGGTTTAAATAGGGGAAAGGGAGCGGGGCCGAGCGGGGGAGGCGCCGGGTGAGGCGGTGACGTGGGGGGGTCGTCGGCCGGGGAGTGCGGGCTGGGAGGCGACGTGGCCGCGGGCGGGGCGGCAGCCGCGGAAGGCGGCGGGGGAATCGGGCAGTCGAGCGTTGGGGAAGAACGGGTCGGGGGGTGGAACGGGTCGGGTCTGGGCAGACCCGCCCGACCCGCAGGGGATGGCCGGGCTGGGCTGGCTGGGCCGGTCCACTGGGCCGGGCCGGCCCAAAAATAATAATAATAATAATAATAATAATAATAATAATAATAATAATAATAATAAAAACAGTTTTAATTTAATTAATTAATTAAATTTAGTTTTTAGGCAATTAAAAATAGGTCCGGGGTCCAATAAATTCCAGAAAAATTATCCTAAGTCCAGTTTTTCATTTTACACCCAAAATTATTATTTTTATAATATTTTAATATTGTTTAATATCAATTAAAAATTATGTAATAATTTAAAACTCTGATTTTAATTACAGAAAATTCCCAGAAAATTCCAGAAAATTGCGAAAAACCCAATTTTAATATTTTTTTGAAAATCAGGGGCTTACAGAGAGAGATACCGGAAATGCAGGACCCAACAAACGCCCTTTTCAACAATAACAGCAGAGGGCCCCGCAGCAAACTCAACGTCCTCTCCCTCGAGCTCCAGCACCCCAACACCAGGCTCAAGGACAGAACCAACAAGCGGCTGCTTGTAACTTTTGCCAAAAATAAGGTCACACCTGGCAAGTTTGTAGGAAGAGATTGGGTGCATGTCTATATTGTGGATCAACAGAACATCAAGTGAGGGACTGCCCCACTGCTCCAGGACGCGGACAAGCTTACGTGATGACCGTGGAGAACGCGCAAACTTTGGAAGCAGCTAATGCGCGTAAGTGATTCGTAGATACCTTTTTCTAGTATTGTTTTCGTGCCTATTGGTTCGTGACCTCAGCCCCAACCTAGTAATTCTTGAACTTGCTAAATAACCTAGTATGTTTTTAAATTGATAACTGTATAGATTCTTTAGGCTTTTGCTATTGTGCTTATTTTGTGTTATTCTGTGGACTTCAATAAATTTGTACCTCTTTTTATCATCATCTAGCGCACTTAATTTTTGCTGAACTCGACTGATGCTGCTATTTTATAGCCTAGTTTTGCAAGCTTACTCTTTATCGGGCTTGTTCGTGACACCTGTATTATTGAGAACTAATCAACCCCACTAATACAAGTGTCTACTCAGAATCAGTGTACTACGGTCTGATCAACCTTAGTGCATTTCGATTCGCACTTCGCACGACTACTTTATGTGGATTGAGATATATGGTTGACTAGTATACTTGCCCCTAAATACGCCCGAGCATATCGTATCAGTTACATAACTGTACTAATACGAGCATGCGAACAAATGATTACCAGAATAGAATCTCAATCCATAACCGCCTGACAATTTCCATTAGAATTCCTTAAACGCCTTGATCCCTATACCTCTGTTCTACCACCTCGCCCTTAAACTCTTTATTATTGATCCTCATCTTCCCTTATTTCGGAAAGACAAAAACCTGTGGTTGGTATAAGTTGATTTGTAGTGCTAGACATACCCCTCAGACCGGTCGAATTGATGATAACCTCTATGACTAAGGAATACCATAGGTGGTGTATTTGTATTGCAGACTTGAAGATTCAATACCATAATTTATTAAGTTGAGACCTAGCCTCACTAGTTGTACAGCCTTAGAGGATATGGGTAAAATTCTAAGTTGGGTAGCAACCGCAATGTTCACCTGAGAGAAACCCGCTAGACTGTAATCAAGTGAGTTTGGACAGAGAGAACCCTACCATAATTTAAATTTCGAGGACGAAATTCTATAAGTTGGGTAGATTGTAAGCCCCTGATTTTTCAAAAATACTAAAATTGGGATTTTTTTCACAATTTTCTGGAATTTTTTGGAAATTTTTTGTAATTAAAATCAGGGTTTCGAATTATTTCACAATTTTTAATTAAGGATAAACAATATTAAAATATTATGAAAATAATATTTTTGGGTGTAAAATGGAAAACTGGACTTAGGATAATTTTCTTGGAATTTATTGGACCCCAGACCTATTTTTAATTACCTAAAAACTATTTATTTAATTATTTATTTAATATTTCATTTATTTATTTATTCATTTATTATTATTATTATTATTATTACTATTATTATTTTAATTTTTTCGGCCCAGCCCAGCCGCTCAGCCCAGCCCGGCCCAACTGCAAACCGGATCGGGTCGGGTCAGACAACCCGACCCGCTAGCCGCCCGCACCCGCAACCCGGTCGACCCACTCCCCCGCGTCCCTCGCCCCGCCCCGCGTCTCCTGCCGGACCCGCCGCCCTCCTCCGTGCTGCCCGCGGCCACGCGCCCACGCCCCCGCGCTGGCCGCCGCCTCCCTCGGCCCCTAACGCTACCGCCTCCTATTTAACTCCCCCCCCCGAGCCTCTCCGGCACCGTCGACCCCCCCTCTCTCCTCCGTCCGACCACCTCGCCGCCACCCGAGCCACCACCGGCTCCGTCCTCGGCCGCCCGCTCCTCCTCCTTCCGTCTCCGCCCTCCGGCGCCCAGCCAGCACCCGCCTCCGGCCTCCCCACGAGCAGCCGCAGCCAGCAGCTAGCCCGGCCGTCCCCGGCGCCTCCCCGCTCCGCCGTCCCCGCACGCCCAGCCCCCGGCGAGCCACCCTCGGCCTCACAGCGCGCCGTCGGCCAACGTCCAGCCCTCCTCCGGCCGGCGTCCCCTCGCCAGAGCAAAACCCTAACCCTAACCCTAATTCCCAAATTCCGTGTCGGACACGACACGGACACGGTGAAGACCCAATTTTCGGATCCCCTTCAGGTGCGTGTATCATTTTGCTCGTAGCTCCGTTTTTGATTCCGCAAATTGCGTTGCGAAGCCTGTATGACCCTCTCGGTGCCCGGACAAACCGCTCGGGGCATCGCGTCCTGTGGTGATCGCACACCGCGATTAAAAAACAGAAAAAATCAGACCCTGTTTTACCCCGGAACTGAGTGCGCCCCGCCAAACGGGACGACTTGGTCGCGTGCGATCTTCGCAGATACGTGCACAGCGTCGATACGGACGTGTGGAATTTCGCGAAAGCTGGTTCGGTTGTGCGTGCACAACAGAATCAACGCGTATCCCCGGACATCACCCCGTATCTGACTCTTCTGCAATTTGCCCTAACTTCTTGTACACTCGTCGGATCGAGACGAAACTTACGCCATCGGACTCGTAGCAATACGCTGGTCCTGTGGGTCAAGTTTGGTTCGATTCTGAGAACGTTGACAAAATCGTGTGTCGTGGGCCCCACAGGCCCCGCTCGACGGGCGATTTTGTGTTCGGCTCATCGGAATCCAAATCTGGAAGTTCCGTTGGGTTCGTATCAGTGTTCCTGACCTGTTGACACTAAGTTTGGTGAATTTGGAGACCTATGACCCGAACACGTTTTTCGGTGCAAAGCGGGCCCACCAACTGACCCCGTTTTGACCCGAAACTGCCGTTTTTGCCCTTGTCTCCAAATTGGACCCAAGGACAGGCGTCTCTAGCTATTTGACATCTTCTGAGCATGATGGTAATGTCTATTTCAGCTTTTGGACTCATTTCTGAAATTTTCCCGAGATACAATTAACTGGATCCAAACAACAGGCAAGTACCTGCACTTCAAATTAATCTTTATATTGTGATAATTAATTCCCTGCTTTACTAGTACCATTGATGTTTACACATAGTGCTAGAACACTGGAATTCATGTCTTGAATATTGGAGTTCATGTCTTGTTTTTCATGTCGGGTGGGAGAATACTAGAAGGCATGTAGTTTATCCATTTCCCCTGTCGTGTTTAATAGCTGTTGGTACGCGACTGTACCTCAGCCGGATCTCGATTATTCCTGTTTAATAGCCATTTATGACGGCCGAATTAGCCTTATAAACCCCTACATGCCAACTATGTATTCTAAAACAAACACAAGTTCACACAGCTAGTTTCTAGATCTTGTTATATTTCTTGCAGACTGTTGTAGTTTCATTTCCTGTCTCATTTACTTCAAATTTTCTCATATTCCTGTTTACAGCTTTAACTCTAAGATATTGATGTTCTTTTATGCAGTTTCTCAACATGATATTCAATTAATTGTCATAAATATTTAGTTTAATCTTGTTGTGCACTGTGTACTTTGCTCCTTTCCTGACTGGATCTGTTGATTTAGGCGATGATGAGGACCTTGCCCCTACATATTATGGCCCCTATGAGGCAGCAGGTGACACAGTTGCAGAGCCAGCTCCCGCACAGGAAGCTACTCCTGCTGAGTAGTTAGCAGTAGTTATCTTAGTTTTTGCTCTTTATCTTAGTAATCGGGTTTGTCCCCGATTTCATTCTAAATTTCTGTACTAAAATATTTGAATCTGTTGTCACATTTATTTCAATCGCAATCTTAAGTACCTGTTTCTCATTATTATCTTGCCTATGTTAATTGTGAATGAGCTAGACTAGTTAAATGTGGATATGACCTAGACAGCGTACTACCGCCGACTCTGCGGCGTAGGCTGGACGTACCCACGCACTCGTGCCCGAATTTCCGGGTGCGGGTCGTGACAGTAGCCTACCCTTGCCCATACGTTGAAAAGTTGTCCTCATTTGCATTCATATAGATTGTCTTGTACAGCGTACTTATTTATTTTCAAGTTATATGCATGTTTACTGTATTCAAGTTGGCTCGCTTTTCTGTATCTTGTTACGTCCCTCTGAGGACCTGGTCCTCTGCCAGGTGTATCTATTCTTGAGTATTTGCAGGAGCGCAGATTCGGATGGTTACATATATTTTGAGGATGTCTTCTCTCCGAGCCCATGATTGTTAGCTGGTATTCTTGCATTGTGTTTATTGTGCTGTACTTTTCCATTCGAGTTGTAGTAGATTTGTTTCCATCTAACTATCATCCTTGGATACTTATATTGAGAGCTAGTTTCATAGATACTGGTTATTTATTTATATTCGATTTTCTGTGAATGTGATGTAGATTATACCCTGTGACTTGTGACATATGTTATACCACTGTGGATTTGATATTCATATTATAGCGTACGTATGGGTTTGGTTTCCATATATTGGAGTTGCCATATCCATATGGCTGGCATGCTTACGTGTTCCTAGTCCTACGTATTTTGGGACTGGAGCATGACATGTTTTTGTGGTGGCCCATGCAGGTCGAGAGCATATTGTCTCGGTTACGTTACTGTACCTAGCAAGCCTGCGCATAGAATTAGAATATAGGATCTCATCCACTTATTTATTACTCCCTTGATTTTATTTTGCATTCTCATTTGATTGGTTGCATTGCATCTTGCTTGATCCCTTCTCAACGTCAATCTCCTCTCGTGCTTGATAGGGGTTAGGAAGATGACTTGTACTAGGTATATACACTCTAGTATTCAATAATACTATTAGTTAAATTTTTGTAAGTTTGGTAGTATGCCTCATAATTTAGTATCACATAGTCCTTCTGACCAATTAATGAAATATAAATGAATGACACCAACTATAGGCTTGCATAAGAAGATAGTGTTTATCTAGACTATAGAACTTTAGTGTTTATCTAGACTGTAGAACTTAGAGGGCTCATACACTCATTTGGTTGACTTTAGACTTAGACAAGAAATTAGTATGGTAATTGTAGAGGCACAACACCGATCTTCTTGGTGAACTTATATTATTCAGTACCTTCCTCCATCATAATCATGCGTACTTATATTTTTACTACCTCGACTTATGCTGCTATTATAGCCTAGTTTTGCAAGCTTATTCTTTTATTAAGCTTGTTCATGACATATGTATTATTGGGGGCCCACACTAATACATTGTCTAAATCAGAATCGGTGTATTATGGTCTGATCAACCGTAGTGCACTTGGTTCGCTCTTTGTATCACTACTTTATGTGGATTGAGATATAGTTGAATCAACTTGTTAGACGAATATACTTGCCCTCTAGACTGGTCAGAGCATATCATGTCAGGTACATAACTGTTCTGATATGAACATGCATATAGGAATTTACCAAAATAAGATTTTAATCCACAACTGCCTTGGCAACTCCCTTTCAAAATTCTTTAATCCCTTCGAATCCCATACTTGTATTATATCACCTCCTCCTTGAACTCTTTATTGTTGTTTTTCGTCTTCCCCTATTTCGGAAAGACGAACGTTCGTGCTTAGTATAAGTTTGATACACGAATAGTACTAGATATACTCCATAGGCCAAGCACTCATGATGACAAACAAGAGAGCGCGGCTACAGGAAGCCGTAGATACAGGTATGACCTTAGTTATATGTGTCATTGCATACTCATGACCCCCTTTATGACATGAGATCTTAGGTGCATAGTAGACGTAGAATTATATAGGTGTTGGTTTAGCAGTTATGAGGATATACTGATATTTTACCCAGATGGCATACACGCGATGCTAATAGATGACGCGAGTAGCAGTAGTAGTATTCTTTTTCTATCACCATCTCGCCCCCTTGGGTGACTCATCTTCTCTTCTCTATCCATTTATTATCTCGTGCTTAATTCTCCCTATCGTAGTTGCGTCTTTTTCGTGCCAACATGAATTGTTGGTCTACTTCGACTCCATCCTTAGTTTTGTTAGTTAAAACGTAAATGGTTTAGTAGATGATTAATAACTAAAGGATGAGTCCTTAATAATAACCCTTATATATATGACCTATAACAATATCTGTATCCTCTTATTATTTTAAAAAACTATGTATAGCATCCCTTAGGCTAATAGGAATTTGTTAGACTGTTTGAACTAGTTTATACTTTTAATAGTTTTATAAGTTAGTCAAGACTTTAACTGTTGCCCAAAAACTTAGACTATGCCTAGGAAAGAATTGAAGGCACATGTTACGAACTGACAACTATGACAAATCGCTGGCAAAGTAGCGACAGCTGCAGCTAGACCGTTGTAGTAAAGTAGTCGAAGTATTTACAACATATTGGTCAGGTGGCATGGCAGTATTAGACTACGATACTTGACGGTTACAAAGAAAAATCATGGTTGTGAGATTCAAGACAAGTACCCCAAGATTCTTGACCCAATAAATATATTCATCTTACAACCTAGACAATAGCCTCAAGAGACTGTAACTACTAGTAGAACTTTTGTAAGTTGGGTAGTGTAGACGAGTTAGAGGATAATAGGATAGTATATGGACAATAAATGAGAAGTGTTAGAATGACAGACCATGACTTTTAGGAAGCACTGCTAGATAGCTATGTAGTGTAATAACTATAGTGATTATTATGAATATGGGTTAGTGTCAATTTCGAGGACGAAATTTTTGTAAGTTGGGTAGATTGTAAACCCCTCACCAAAAATAGATATTTTGTGTATATTTTATATTATTATATTTATTATAGATATTAAATTTCTTTAGAGTATTCTCTTAGTTAATTAGAAAATACATTTCTTGATATATTTACTTATATAAATATTTATTTATAATTATTTTAGGTTATTTTAGATTTTTGGAGATTTTTCTAGAATTTTTAGGTAATTAAAACATAGGGAACGTAAATTTCTAGGACTTCTATGATTTACTATACGACCATACTTGCATGTTGTTCCTACCAAATATTTATTTTAGTTTAAAATATTTAATTACATTTTTCTGTAATTTATTTAGAATATTAAGAAATTTATTTAGATTTTTAAAATTATTTAGGATTTATTTGGATATATATATAGTCTTAATATTAGATAGATAATAATTTAGTGTTAATAGATATTAATAAGATTATATATAAATTATTTGTATTATCTTTAATTATATTTAAGATTATAAATTATTGAGATAAATTCAAACTCTATTTTAAATTAATTTAAATCCTGAACCTACTAGGAAAGCAACTTCATGTATATCCTATCCTTATTTAAATTCCTCATAATCCTATTCAAATTAGCCAATCCTAGTCGTATTTAATTAAGTAGTGTCTACCATTATAAATACCTCATCCTTCATATTTTTCTTCCCTAAATTCCTCTCTTTTTTGTCCAAAAAGAGTCAAAATTTGTCATAAATTCAGCCTCATTTTCTAGTATGTTATGATGACTTAAAAATACAATATTTTCTAGCTCCGGACTCCAAACGCGCTCTAGTTTTTTTTGTTAGAACCATATCAAGGTTAGTTTTCTAACTATATAATTTATTTTAATAATTTATGAACCTATTTTTCCAAAAAATTCTAAAATTATCAGTTGTCCAAAATCAGACGCGTTTTGGTATTTCGAGATTTTGGGAGATCCCGAACTCGGAATTATAAACCGTTTGAAGTTTCGGAAAGCTGACATGATGAAATTCTAGAAAAGTATTTTTACAGAATTGAAAATATAAGTTTAATCTACTGTAAAATTTGTGCAACGTAGACGTAAATAGGAAACCAAAAAAAACTATCATCTATACGCCATTGTGGCCATAACTCTTTAGCGACTTGTGATTTTATGAAACTATCTATTCCAGTATTCATGTAGCATTGAAATATATATGATTCCATACACAAATCCAGGATTTGAGTTGGTTGACTTTTTGGTCAACGGATTGCCTCGATTTGCGTGCCACGGATCACAAATCCTTAAAGTTGACTTTCTTTGGACCAAAATTTGGGTTTAACAATAAAATCAGATTATAATAAGATTAAAATACTATTTTAGGTTATTTTATTCGAAGTTAAAATAGATTAAAATAGCGAAAACTATTCACCCACTTTTGGAACCTAACTTGTTTAATTTATGTGACGGGTAGATCGGACGACGCCTTGAGTTGGGACTTCATCCTTTTCAGACCAGGCAAGATACCTTGCCAAATTGCTTACAGTACTTTGCATGCTTAGTATATTTCTGTATATTTTTTGCATTTATGTTTATTCATTGCATGTGTAGTTCTTTCAGTCATTACTATATATTAGATATGTTGACACACACTTGACACTTAGTATCATAGAAGGCAATCATTAGGCGTATGGGCTTTTAACCACTCTGGTAAGCCGTAGTATATAGCTCACACTACGGGCGTGTGTCACGCTGGTCGCTACCCCCGCGGTATGTCAATTTCTGGAGTCTTGCTGGTCGCTACCCCCGCGGTATGTCGATTTCTGATGTCCACTGACGTGTGTGTGAGTTGTGAGGATTAGATCGAGTAGCCTATCCTTGCCCATACATCGAAAAGTTGTCCTCATTTGCATTCATATAGATTGTCTTGTACAGCGTACTTATTTATTTTCAAGTTATATGCATGTTTACTGTATTCAAGTTGGCTCGCTTCTGTATCTTGTTACGTCCCTCTGAGGACCTGGTCCTCTGCCAGGTGTATCTGTTCTTGAGTATTTGCAGGAGCGCAGATTCGGATGGTTACATATGTTTCGAGGATGTCTTCTCTCTGAGCCCATAATTGTTAGCTGGTATTCTTGTATTATATTTATTGTGCTATACTTTTCCATTCGAGTTGGTAGTGGATTTGTTTCCATCCAACTATCATCCTTAGATACTTATATTGAGATCTAGTTTCATAGATACTGGTTATTTATTTATATTCGATTTTTTGTGGATGAGATATAGATTATACCCTGTGACTTGTGACAAATGTAATACCACTGTGGATTTGATATTCATATTACAACGTACATATGGGTTTGGTTTCCATATATTGGAGTTGCCATATCTATACGGCTGACATGCTTACGTGTTCCTAGTCCTATGTATTTTGGGACTGGGGCGTGACACACGTGACGTGATTCTCGTTCAATATTCATTTGCCCTGATGCGTGCCCCTGGTTCGGGGATTGCCTTGGCGACCAAACGGTCCCGGATACTTGCAGGTTCATTCAGGCACGGAACGACTACATAGTAGTCTCCCGGGGTTTGGATGAAAATATGGCAATATTACAAGCAGACAAGCATGCGTTTCTAAGGAATATAAGCAGCACATTTGCTCGGACACGAAGGTAAACCGAGAGTTAGATCGTTAGGGAACTTGGCATGCGAGGGTCTGAATATAAGCAGTATTTTCAATCTCCATGTTCTAGCATAAGCAATACAAGTTAGAATTATTCCTTTAGCTAGGTGCGTTGGATTTATTAGCATGCAGGGGGTGATTCACTAGCATGAACATTTCCAGATTTTATGTGTGCTGGCTAAGCAAAGACAAGTTCACCGTAGCCACCCACCTTAGCGATGATTCGCCTCGGTAGAGCGATACGTCAAGCGAGCCTCTGAAAGCCTAAGCTGAATTCCTGTAGGGACAAGTCTGGATATCCTTTGCTTCTCGTTTGAGGCAAAGCGAGTAGGAACAGTTGTACTATTGCCGTTTGAGTCAGCAATCCGCTTGAGCGGAACGGGGTGTTACATCCTACCCAACTCAGAAAAAGTCTCGTCCTCTAGACTTACCGAGGACAAGCAATAATCTAGGGTTGAGGCAATCCTAGACAAGTCGTTGTACTTATTTATTTGGATATTCACTTGCACAAGCATCGAGATCAGCATATCGCTTAGTCTGGATTGTGCGCACTTTCGAAGTGCAATTCTAGCGTGAGCACGTCAACCAGCTTAGTGATAGCGTAGTCTTAGCACTCGAGGTTTACCTTTTTATTAAGTCTTGGATGGTGCACAAGTTCAAGGCATCCCTCGAATAGATGCATTCAACCAAACTTAGAGTTAGTGAAATCGAACAAGCTACTAGCGATACTCTCAAGGGTCCGCACAGGTTGGCACAAATGCCACTCGCAGCATGATATCATACAAGCAATTATATCAATCAAAACGTATTTTAAAAGTATTTAGATTTATTGTTGGAACATCCCATCGAGGCATTGAGAGAGAGCGTGCACATAACCCACGAACAAGCTTTCGAAACTGAGAAAATCGAAATAAAATCCAAAGGCGTAGAAGCCAGGCTCTGATACCACTATGTCACGCCCCGATCTTCCGCAGGCAAATCGGCCATTCCCGCTAGGCGGGAATCACCCTTGCCAGCGCTCCCGTGGAACGATCGCTTGACCCATCTGGGCGTGATGCCGCACGAGCGTAAACCGCGCCCGTGCAAGGCCGTGATTCATTGGCTGACGGTAAGAGTTCTAAGCTACAGAGTCGCACAGATTGTTCGAGTGCAGCGGAATCATGAACGCATAGGCAATCGATAACAAGTTCACTGAGTCGATAATATAGCGGAAGCATTAAAACACAAGTTGAAGTAAAACAAGCTCTTTTATTGATGTGAACAAGTGTTACAGGCGGCGTATAGCCGAGATTACAAGTCGTTCAAGCCTCTTTCTCTGAAACAGTAAAAGCGTGCCAAGTGGCTACAATTATGGAATGATTGTACAGGCGATGTTCAGGCAAGTTTGGGCTATGTTCCAACATTATGTCTTGTATATGTACTTCTGTTCCGGATGCACCGCTGCTTCGGAGTGATGTCCACGCCTTAGCACGCACGAAGGACATCCGCACCGAACGAGATTCTCCCGTACCCTGCATACAAACTGGTGGATTATCAGTACATTGAAAGCACTGGTGGGGAAACTACTCGCCCGCTCGACAAATCCAAACACGTAATATAAGTTCCGTGCACCAACTATTAAGTTATCTTTCTATTTGTCTTAGGATCAGTTTCATGAAAATATTGAATAGCCTAACGTGTCGGGCAGTGCGTCGTGCAACATGAGAGGAAACACGGCGAGACTTACCAACTTACCATTTTACCTTCCCTGTCCAAGGCAAATATTATAAATCTGAGCACGGGCAAGTATAAGCATTCAGGGGCATTCATAATGAAAACCAAGTTATAGCATATGCAACACGAGAGTCATTATATCAAGATCGTTCAGGTGTTCAGTTGTTCATTTGATGCGATGCAATGACTCGCACGCGGATAGCCGCTAAGAGAGGATGACTTATCTATATGAACATGAGTCGCTGGTATAGCCATAAAGGACCGTTTATAGTCTTGAACAAGGATGGTATGCAACGAAGCACGTGAGGCACTATACGCCATCCTGTCCGCACGTGAGACTATTGTGCAGTTCCATCCGGATCGGAATGGTCCCAGTGCCCCGGTGACCGCCCGTGGAACCGAATGACCTTGTTTCCAAGTTGTCCGCGACATGCAGGTCAGGGCCATTCCAAATCCATAACTTGATATGATAATCCATAATTCGTGATCTGAAATAAGCGTTTGCTCCAAGAGCTGAGATTTATGGATTCGTTACATGACGTGATTCTCGTTCAGATATAAATATGATGGGATTATCATTCAGTTGCACGTGACGTGATTCTCGTTCAATATTTATTTGCCCTGATGCGTGCCCCTGGTTCGGGAATTGTCTTGGCAACCCAACGGTCCCGGATACTTGCAGGTTCATTCAGGCATGGAACAACTACGTAGTAGTCTCCCGGGGTTTAGATAAAAACTTGGCAACATTACAAGCAGACAAGCATGCGTTTCTAAGGAACATAAGCAGCACGTTTGCTCAGGCCCGAAGGTAAACCGAGAGTTAGATCGTTAGGGGACTTGGCATGCGAGGGTCTGAATATAAGCAGTATTTTTAATTTCCATGTTCTAGCATAAGCAATACAAGTTAGGATTATTCCCTTAGCTAGGTGCGTTGGATTTATTAGCATGCACGGTGTGATTCACCTAGCGACTAGCATGAACATTTCCAGATTTTATGTGTGCTGGCTAAGCAAAGACAAGTTCACCGTAACCACCCACCATAGCGATGATTCGCCTCGGTAGAGTGATACGTCAAGCGAGCCTCTGAAAGCCTAAGCTGAATTCCTGTAGGGACAAGTCTGGATATGATTTGCTTCTCGTTTGAGGCAAAGCGGGTCGGGACAGTTGCACTATTGCCGTTTGAGTCGGCAGTCCGCTTGAGCGGAACCGGGTGTTACATCCTACCTAACTTAGAAAAAGTCTCATCCTCGAGACTTACTAAGGACAAGCAGTAATCTAGGGTTGAGGCAATCCTAGACAAGTCGTTGTACTTGTTTATTTGGATATTCACTTGCACAAGCATCGAGATCAGCATATCGCTTAGTCTGGATTGTGCGCACTTTCAAAGTACAATTCTAGCGTGAGCACGTCAACCAGCTTAGTGATAGCGTAGTCTTAGCACTCGAGTTTTACCTTTTTATTAAGACTTGGATGGTGCACAAGTTCAAGGCATCCCTCGAATAGATGCATTCAACCAAACTTAGAGTTAGTGAAATCGGACAAGCTACTAGCGATACTCTCAAGGGTCCGTACAGGTTGGCATAAATGCCACTCGCAGCATGATATCATACAAGCAATTATATCAATCAAAATGCATTTTAAAAGTATTTAGATTTATTGTTGGAACATCCCATCGAGGCATTGAGAGAGAGCGTGCACATAACCCACGAACAAGCTTTCGAAATTGAGAAAATCGAAATAAAATCCAAAGGCGTAGAAGCCAGGCTCTGATACCACTATGTCACGCCCCGATCTTCCGCAGGCAAATCGGCCATTCCCGCTAGGCGGGAATCACCCTCGCCAGCGCTCCCGCGAAACGATCGCTTGACCCATCCGGGCGTGATGCCGCACGAGCGTGAACCACGCCCGTGCAAGGTCGTGATTCATTGACTGGCGGTAAGAGTTCTAAGCCACAAAGTCGCACAGATTGTCCGAGTGCAGCGGAGTCATTAACGCATAGGCGATCGATAACAAGTTCACTGAGTCGATAATATAGCGGAAGCATTGAAACACAAGTTGAAGTAAAGCAAGCTCTTTTATTGATGTGAACAAGTGTTACAGGCAGCGTATAGCCGAGATTACAAGTCGCTCAAGCCTCTCTCTCTGAAACAGTAAAAGCGTGCCAAGTGGCTACAATTGTGGAATGATCGTACAGGCGATGTTCAGGCAAGTTTGGACTATGTTCCAATATTATGTCTTGTATATGTGCTTCTGTTCCGGACGCACCGCTGCTTCGGAGTGATATCCACGCCTTAGCACGCACGAAGGAGGCATCCGTACCGAACGAGGTTCTCCCGTACCCTGCATATAAACTGGTGGATTATCAGTACATTGAATGCACTGGTGGGGAAACTACTCGCCCGCTCGACAAATCCAAACACGTAATATAAGTTTTGTGCACCAACTATTAAGTTGTCTTTCTATTTGCCTTAGGATCAGTTTCATGCAAATATTGAATAGCCTAACGTGTCGGGCAGTGCGCCGTGCAACATGAAAGAAAACACGGCAAGACTTACCAACTTACCATTTTACCTTCCTTGTCCAAGGCAAACATTATAAATCTGAGCACGGGCAAGTATAAGCATTCAGGGGCATTCATAATGAAAACCAAGTTATAGCATATGCAACACGAGAGTCGTTATATCAAGATCGTTCAGGTGTTCAGTTGTTCATTTGATGCGATGCAATGACTCGCACGCGGATAGCCGCTAAGCGAGGATGACTTATCTATATGAACATGAGTCGCTGGCATAGCCATAAAGGACCGTTTATAGTCTTAAACAAAGATGGTATGCAACAAAGCACGTGAGGCGCTACACGCCATCCTGTTCGCACGTGAGACTATCGTGCAGTTTCATCCGGATCAGAATGGTCCCAGTGCCCCGGTGACTGCCCGTGGAACCGAATGACCTTGTTTCAAAGTTGTCCGCGACATGCAGGTCAGGGCCATTCCAAATCCATAACTTGATATGATAATCCATGATTCGTGATCTGAAATGAGCGTTTGCTCCAAGAGCTGAGATTTATGCATTTGTTACATGACGTGATTCTCGTTCAGATATAAACATGATGGGATTATCATTCAGTTGCATGTGGCGTGATTCTCGTTCAATATTTATTTGCCCTGATGCGTGCCCCTGGTTCGGGGATTGCCTTGGCGACCCAACGGTCCCGGATACTTGCAGGTTCATTGAGGCACAGAATGATTAAGTAGTAGTCTCCCGGGATTTGGATGAAAACATGGCAACATTACAAGCAGACAAGCATGCGTTTCTAAGGAACATAAGCAGCACGTTTGCTCGGGCCCGAAGGTAAACCGAGAGTTAGATAGTTAGGGGACTTGGCATGCGATGGTCTGAATATAAGCAGTATTTTCAATTTCCATGTTCTAGCATAAGCAATACAAGTTGAGATTATTCCCTTAGCTAGGTGCGTTGGATTTATTAGCATGCAGGGTGTGATTCACCTAGCGAGTAGCATGAACATTTCCAGATTTTATGTGTCCTGGCTAAGCTAAGACAAGTTCACCGTAGCCACCCACCTTAGCGATGATTCGCCTCGGTAGAGCGATACGTCAAGCGAGCGTCTGAAAGCCTAAGCTGAATTCCTGTAGGGACAAGTCTGGATATCCTTTGCTTCTCGTTTGAGGCAAAACGGGTCGGGACAGTTGCACTATTGCCGTTTGAGTCGGCAGTCCGCTTGAGCAGAACGGGGTGTTACACGATCTGGATGGAACATCATGTTTGTCTCTCGAGCGGGCGAGATGGCATGCGACTCCTCGAGATCGTAGCATTGTACACTATTCTCACCCAAGACTATAACTTGTTCATTATGGCATCATGCCGATGATCACCTCGTATATTTAAACTGTGCAAGCTAACTTTTTTTTCATGTCAGGGAAGATCATGGTAAGTGTTATGCTGGTGGTTCAGACGGGCAGGTAAAAGTCACCGAGCGGTGGCATATTTATTGAATAGTTTTTTTATATCTATTTCTTGCTTGTAATTTGAACTAAGGCAAGATAGAAAGCCCACATAATAACTTCCATGCTTCACATAAACAACGTGTTGATTGGTATAGTTGGGTTAGCTCGCCTTCACCAGTGTAATTTAATGTACTGACCCTCGTTGCAACAGGTTCCCCGCGCCAAGGTGATCCAGCAAGGATCTCGAGCGACTTTCTAATCAAGTCCACCTACTGGCACGCCCTAATCGTGCCTTAAAAGAGATGTTTTAAAGTTCGTGAATCTCGTGCACATACCTTATGTAGCTCCGTGGAAAGGCGATAGCTTCGCCCGAAGGTGTCTATAGCTTTAAAGTTTTAGTAAAATAACATAATATATCAGACGGCTATCTTATTTTGCGTCACTTTTGTAAGCCCATGCGGCAACCATCTAACTCGTTCTAGAGTTTATAAAAAGATGCTCATTATTAATAAACAGAACCTTTCCTTGTTTCAATATTGTGTTCAATTATCTAAGTACTCTGAATATGTGCTCATTAAATAAATTACCTTGGCCTTGAATATTGTGCAACCTAGGCACGTACGACATCACACCTAGGTGACGACTATCGATTCTACAGAATCGGGGCGTGACATATAGATGATTCTATGGTGTGCCCGTATCTATTGTCTCTGATCGAGATAGACGATTCTTATCACGCTTCTGGGAAAGGCATCAGTCAGCAATGGGGACAAAGTTGAAATTTTGCTCTGCCTACCATCCTCAGTCAGCAATGGTAAACCAAATCCTCGAAGACATGCTACTGCTCTGCGCTTTGGACTTGAAGTCAAGTTGGGACATGCATCTACCGTTAGCCCAATTTGTATTCAATAATAGCTATTAATCCAGCATTCAAATGTCGCTGTATGAGGCGTTGTATGGGTGTAAGTGTAGATCCCCTATATGTTGGAATATAGTTGGTGAACGATAAATTCTTGGCCCGGAGCTTGTAGAACAAACCGTCCAAAAGATCCATTTGATCCGTGAATGGCTGAAAGTAGCACAAAGCCGTCAGAAGAGTTACTCAGACATGCACCGTCGACCTCTTGAGTTCTTATAAGGCGATCATGTGTTTCTCAAAGTCTCGCCCATGCGAGAAGTTACCAGATTTGGAGAAAATGGGAAGCTAAGCCCAAGATTCATCGGCCCGTTCAAAAAACTTAATGGAGTCACCCCAGTCGCATATCAGATTGTCCTGCCATCGTCATTATCTAAAGTGCACAATATCTTCCATATTTAACAGATTAGGAAGTATGTGTACGACTCGAGTCATTTGGTGGATCTTGATCAACTGGACTTGAAGGCAGACTTGACGTATGTTGAACACCCTGTACGAATCTTGTGGTGCCCCGTTCCCCCTATTCGGGGAGCGCGGCTAAGAAATACAAGACGGTATCGTTCGATCGGGATAGATTGAATCAAGAACTCAACCTCGTTATGGATTTGTCTCTTCGGAATCGATTCCCATATTCAGTGGACCGTGCCCCCGGGATCGACTTAGCGACAGAGTCAGGAGGGACCTCTCCGCTGCACTCTTTTGTTGCCTAGTTTTCGCTGTCGCTTGTTGCTTTCGTGGCTTGAGTTGGTTTTCGGATTTGCTTGAGTTTTCTTGAATGGTTTCGATGGATTTCATTATTTTCGTTCGTAGAACTGCACTTCAATTTCGATAATGGAAAAAGAGAAAGAAGTATTGATCAGCTGTTCGTGGCAATGCAGGTGATCCAGCAGTAGGCGCCGCTCGAGCGGACTCCTAAAGCACTTCTTTCCTTCTTCCTTCCAACTACTAAAGTGAGTGGCTACCAACCCGATTAGCTAGCCCTTCTTGCTAGTCTTCACATCTAAATCTTGTGTTCGTGCTTGCCCCGATCAAACGATACCAAGTAATAACTAAAAGACTTCAAGATAATAAAGGGAATAGATTTGGGTAAAGTTATGCTTGTCAAATGAAACTTGTGAACGGTTACTTACTTACATGCTTGCTCGTTTGAAATGTTCATCATATGCATAAATATAAGTTAGAATGTATATTTCTTCTTAAAACTGTGCTATGTATAGAACTCATCTTCAATGCAATAACTCAACAGGAAGACTATGCAAAAGTAGATCTTGCCCTGTTATTGCCCTGTGCCTGATATTGCCTCAAAAGCTAACTTAGTGTACTGCGTTGATCACGGACAACTTGTGCACAAGGTCTTAGTTCCTGCGGACGGTCGCTGGGGCACTGGCACCGATCCGATCCGGACAGAACTTATGATAGTCGCCTGCTTCGGATGGAGTGGCGTATGGCGCCTCCTGTCCTCTGCGTCGCACATCATTCCGTCCCGAGACTAGCCCGTCCATTATGGCAACGTGCCAGTGATCCCCTCGTATATTTAAACCTGTTGCTACTAACGGGCAGGGAAGGCAAGGTAAGTATTATGCAGGTGGTTCAAACGGGCAGGTAAATGTCACCGAACGGTGGCGGGTTATTTCAATGATTCCTATATCTATTTCTTGCTGTAAAATGAACTAAGGCAAGATAGAAACCCATAATAAATATACATGCTTCATTAAAACAACGTGTTGATTGGTATAGTTGGGTTAGCTTGCCTTCACCAGTACGTTTCGATGTACTGACCCTCGTTGAAACAGGTTCCCCGCACTAGGAGAACCAAGCGAGGAGCAGGAGACGAACCCCAATCCAGTCCAGCTGTAGGCACGCCTCGACCGTGCCATCTTTTGAAGCATTTGAAGAAGAAGCATTTTGAAGAAGAAGCTAGCCACCAAGCAAACATGCAACTTCGTGGCAAAGCAGTCGTTCCGACCCAAGGTCTTATATTTTGAGTTTAGTAAGGGATATAATGTACAGGACTGCTATCTCATTTTGTGTCAATACTTTTGTAAGCCCATGAAGGCAAATCCTTATGACTCAGTTCAAGGAGTTTGTAATAGATGTTCATATTATCAATAAAGAGGACTTTTCCATGCTTCAATCTGTGTTTCAATTTATCTGCGTACTCTGAATATGTGCTCGCTATGCGAAACAAAAATACTTAGCCTTGTGCGGTGCGCAACCTAGGCCCGCACGGCGGTCACGCCCGGGGGACGACTATCGATTCTACGGAATCAGGGCGTGACATGTTGGTATCAGAGCACAACTTTAAAGTTCATTTGACTCTTGAACTGGAAAAGTTCCTTAACGATAAATCCCTGTGCGAACTCCTGAATTCATTAAGGCCAAAATAAGATACGTTCATGCAATAAGTCCATAATACATTATGATCCTGATGTAAATTACCTTCTTTTCAAGGAACGATGCAAGCGCAACCATCAGCGCTAGCACCAAGCGAGACAAGGACTAAGGAGAGCAGTTCCGGAACTTCAGGAAGCTCTCAGAGCCAACGGGGCATGTCTCGATCAGATTCGCTTCAGCAGGTGATGCAAATATTAACGGAGCAACGACAGAGAGCTGATGCCCGCCAAGCCAAGTTCGAGAGCAATCTAGAGGCTCAACTCTCAGTCCAAAAAAAGCAGGTAGATACCCTGCAGCAGCTTGTTCAGACCCTGGCCTCCAACCATTCTGCCGCGACAACAGCTACGCCAGTGGAGCAGCCAGCGCTTGAAGTCGAGACACCGCTAGCACCAAGGACGAGGGAAGTGACTGCCTTCACCTTTGGTAACTTCAAGAAGGTCTGTAACACGCCATTTAATGGGACTGAGGACCCGATCGTGGCCCTAGATTGGCTCGCCGAGCTTGAAGATCATTTTTCTCTCCTAGAAGTGCCGGAAGACAAGCGCGTCACCTGTGCCCAATTACAGCTTCGCTTCAATGCGCACGACTGGTGGGACGTGCATCGACGATCTCTTCAACTTGGCCATGGAGAGGAGGCGATCGCGTGGACGACTTTTTGTGCCGCATTTGAGGAGAAGTTTATACCCCCGCATGTACGTCGTCAGCGAGAAAACGAGTTCATACAACTACGGCAGGGCAGCATGACGGTTAAGCAATACTCGACAGAATTCAATAAATTGGCCAAATTTGCTAGTGCCTATCTACCGGATGCAGCGAGTCATGCCAAACAAATCGAGGGAGGGCTACGTCCTGGCATCCACGGGCACGTAGCAGTTCTACAGTATCAGACCATGCGGGAAGTGTTGAACCATGCCCTTTCTCTCGAACCGCAGTATCCTCACGTTGCCGTCGGCGCTGTGCAAACCCCCAATCACAAACGCCAAGGCAACGATAGAGGAAACAACGCTGCAAAGCGTCAAAATAACGGTGGTCGACAACGAGAAAATCAGGGGCAGCGTTGCACCTTCTGCAACAAGAAAGGGCACACCGAGAATGTATGTCGCAAACGGCTCGGCACCTGCCTCAGATGCGGCGATCCTGGCCACCAGATTAGCAGCTGTCCGCTCCTTCCACCTCAACCAAATCAGACTGCGGCAAACCAAGCCAACCGAGCTGCGCCTCAGCAAGGGCGTAATCAAGCTCAAGGCCGGGTCTATACCATGACACGGGAAGAAGCTTTGGCCTCGGACACCGTGGTGTCAGGTACTTTGCTTTACAATAACATACCTGCTCGTGTTCTTTTTGATTTTGGTGCAACACATAGCTTTATATCTACAAACTTTGCCACGGAGAACAATATAGAAATGACTCTGTTGCATTTAGATTTAAGTGTTAGCACCCCATCTGGTACGAAAATACCTGTCCGTTTAGTCTATCAAGATGGTCACATCTGTATTGGAGGAAGAGAGCTGTCACTTGATGTTTTAGTCCTAGATGTTCGGGACTACGATATCATTTTGGGAATGGATTGGCTCAGCGCGTGCTCGACAACTATAGAGTGTGCAGAGAAACGAGTCGTCTTCCACCTGCCTGGAGAAGCCGAGTTCTGTTACACAAGTAGTCCAACAACTGATGCGACTGGGTCCTGCATGGTGATTTCGGCAAAATCTGCTCGGCAAATGCTCTACATAGGCTGCGAGGGATTTTTAGCGTCGGTTCGGGACACACGGCAGGAGTACGCAAACGTCGAGTCTACTTCCGTTGAGGCGGAGTTCCCCGATGTGTTTTCGAGCGAACTACCCGACATGACGTCCGACCGAGAGATTGAATTCACTATCGACACATTTCCAAACATGCAGCCGATTTCCAACCCTCCGTACAGAATGGCACCTGCAGAACTGAGGGAATTGAAATGTCAGCTTCAAGAATTACTTGATCGTGGGTTCATTCGTCCGAGCGTGTCTCCTTGGGGCGCACCTGTGCTCTTCGTGAAGAAGAAGGACGAAACTCTACGCCTCTACATAGACTATAGAGAATTGAACAAAGTCACAATCAGAAACAAATATCCTCTACCACGGATAGATGACTTGTTCGATCAGCTACAAGGGGCAACAGTGTTTTCTAAGATCGATCTTCGCTCGGGTTACCACCAGCTGAAGATTAAGCCAGAAGATATGCCCAAGACCGCCTTTCGAACCCGCTACGGCCATTACGAGTTTTCAGTGATGCCGTTTGGACTGATGAATGCTGTCACGCCCCGAGGCGTCCCCCGAGTCGTGACCGCCGTGCGGGCCTGGGTTTGCGCCCGCACAAGGCTAAAGTAATGATTTGCATAACAAGCACATATTCAGAGTACGCAGATAAATTGAAACACAGAATTGAAACATGGAAAAGTTCTCTTTATTGATAATGAACATCTATTACAAACTCCTGAACGAGTCAGCTAATTTGCCGCACGGGCTTACAAAAGTGTTGACTCAAAATGAGATAGCAGTCCTGTACATTACATCCTTTTATAAACTCAAAACGATAAAGACCTCCAGGCTGGAGGATCGCTTTGCCACGGAGCTGCATTTGTGTATGAAGAGTTGTAGGCTCCTGACTCCAAAATGCTTCGGGGGCGCGGTGAAGATGCGCCAACAGTTGGACTGGATCGGGTAGACGACTTCGGCTCCTCGCTCGGTTCGCCTTGGTGCGGAGAACCTGTTTCAACGAGGGTCAGCATATCGAAACATGCTGGTGAAGGCGAGCTAGCCTGACTATACCAATCAACACGTTGTTTAGTAAAGCATGCATATTTTGTGGGTTTCTATCTTGCCTTAGTTCATTTACAAGTAAGCAGCATATTGAATTTACTGAAATGAACGTGCCACCGTTCGGTGGATTTTACCTGACCGTCTGAATCACCTGTACAATACTTACCTTGCCTTCCCTGCCACGGAGACACAAGTTAGTTTGCAACAGATTTAAATATACAGGGGATCACTGGCTAGGATGCCATAATGGACAGTTTAGTCTTGAACGATGATGAAATAGAGCGAAGATTCAGTAGTGGCTGCAATCCATCCCATTCAGATGCAGTAGACTACAGTGAGTTCCGTCCGGATCGGATCGGTGCCAGTGCCCCAGCGACCGTCCGCAGGAACCAGTGACCTTGTGCACAAGTTGTCCGTGATCGAATCGGTATTTGTTTCATTAAGCTAACAGTTCATGCAGTTGAGGCAATGCCAGTTCAGGACAAGCAGTATTATGATTCAGTTGCATAGCCTCTTGATTCAGTATATTTCATAGCATAATTTAAAGAAGAACAAACATTCTAACTTGTATTATGCATATGATAAATATTTTCGAGCGAACACGCATGCAAGTAAGTAACCGTTCACAGTGTTGATTGACAAGCAGTATTAACCAAGTCTATTCTCTTTTATCTTGGTTTCTTTTATTATTACTTGGTATCGTTTGATCGGGGCAAAGGAGAGTACAGATTGATTAGCTGTGAAGCTTGGAAGCAGGACTAGCTAATCGGGTTGGTAGCCACTCACTTAGATTTTGGAAAGAAGAAGGAAAGAGGCGCTTCACGACTCCGCTCGTAAGCCGCCTACTGCTCGTTCACCTGCACACGAACAGCTCGATCAATACTCTTTCCACTCTTTCCAATCTCGAAATAGAAGTGCAGTTCAATGAACGAAAACAATGAAAACCATCGAAACCGTTCAAGGAAAACAAGCAAATTCCAAAACCAACTCAAAGCATGAAAGCAACAAGCGACATCGAAAACCGAGGCAATAAAAGATAGCAGCAGAGAAGTCCCTCATGACTCTGCCGCTAAGTCGATCCCGGGGGCGCAGTCCACTGAATATGGGAATCGATTCCGAAGAAACAAATCCATAACGAGGACGAGTTCTTAATTCAATCTATCCCGATCGAACGATACCGTCTTGTGTTTCTTAGCCGCGCTCCCCGCACCGGGGGAACGGGGCGCTACATCCTACCCAACCAATTGGAAGTTTCATCCCGAAACTTAAGAATAAAGCCTACCGTTAGGGATTATTGAGGCGGCTCAGTGGGCAGGCAGGAACGGTATGATCTGGATCACCACAAATGAGACATTGCCCAAGTTTCTTGCGACACTTTTCAACTGTGTGCCCTGGTTTCTTACAATAAGCACAAGGTTGCCCTGGGTTTCCTCTTCGAGGACCGCCGTGGTTAGGGCGCTTTGCAGCAGTGTTTCCTCTATCGTTGCCCTGGCGTTTGTGATTGTAGGTTGCACAACGCCGGTGGAAACGTGAGGATACTGTGGCTCGAGCGATAGGGCATGATTCATGACTTCACGCATTGTTTCGTACTGATTGTTGGCCACGTGCGAATGGATGGCAGGACGGAGACCACCTTCAAACCTTCTAGCTCGACTCGCTGCATCAGGTAAATAGGCCCTAGCGAATTTGGAGAGTCGGTTGAATTCGGCGGAATACTCTTTAACTGTCATCCTGCCTTGCCTCAGTTGCACGAAGTCATTTTCCATTTGACGTTGTACTGGAGGCGGTATAAACTCCTCTTCGAACGCGGCACGAAAGGTCATCCACGAGATCGCCTCCTCTCCGTGATCAAATTGGAGAGATCGTCGATGCACGTCCCACCAATCGTGTGCGTTGAGGCGGAGCTGTAGTTGTACGCAGGCGACACGCTTATCTTCGGGGACCTCTAGCAGAGTGAAGTGGTCTTCAATCTCGGCTAGCCAATCTAGAGCTACCACCGGGTCCTCAGTCCCGTTGAATGGGGTATTGCAAACTTTCTTGAAGTGGCCCAAGTTGAAGGCAGTCACGTCCCTCGGCCTTGGAATTTGAGGCATCTCCACTTCAAGCACGGGCTGTTCCACCGGAGTCGTTGCTATTGCGGCGGAATGGTTGGCAGCCAAAGTCTGAACGATCTGTTGCAGGGCATCTACCTGCTTTTGTTGGACTGAGAATCGGGTCTCTAGATTACTCTCGAGCTTGGCTTGGCGAGCATCGTCTCGTTGTCGTTGCTCTTCTAGCATTTTCATTACCCGCTCTAGCGGGTCGACTTGAGATATGCCTCGCTGGCTCCGAGAGCTTCCCGAAGTACCCGAACTGCTTTCTTGTGTTTCGTTCGGTGGTTGCGCTACAGATTGCGCTGGATCCATTCCTTCAAAAGAAGGTAAATTACATTAGGATCATAATGTATTATGGACTTATTGCATGAACGTATCTCATTTTGGCCTAGCGAGTTCAAGAGTTCGCACAGGAATTTGATCGTTAAAGGAACTTTTCCAGCACGAAGTCTAAGGAACTTTGAATCTGTGCTCTGATACCACTATGTCACGCCCCGAGGCGTCCCCCGAGTCGTGACCGCCGTGCGGGCCTGGGTTTGCGCCCGCACAAGGCTAAAGTAATGATTTGCATAACAAGCACATATTCAGAGTACGCAGATAAATTGAAACACAGAATTGAAACATGGAAAAGTTCTCTTTATTGATAATGAACATCTATTACAAACTCCTGAACGAGTCAGCTAATTTGCCGCACGGGCTTACAAAAGTGTTGACTCAAAATGAGATAGCAGTCCTGTACATTACATCCTTTTATAAACTCAAAACGATAAAGACCTCCAGGCTGGAGGATCGCTTTGCCACGGAGCTGCATTTGTGTATGAAGAGTTGTAGGCTCCTGACTCCAAAATGCTTCGGGGGTGCGGTGAAGATGCGCCAACAGTTGGACTGGATCGGGTAGACGACTTCGGCTCCTCGCTCGGTTCGCCTTGGTGCGGAGAACCTGTTTCAACGAGGGTCAGCATATCGAAACATGCTGGTGAAGGCGAGCTAGCCTGACTATACCAATCAACACGTTGTTTAGTGAAGCATGCATATTTTGTGGGTTTCTATCTTGCCTTAGTTCATTTACAAGTAAGCAGCATATTGAATTTACTGAAATGAACGTGCCACCGTTCGGTGGATTTTACCTGACCGTCTGAATCACCTGTACAATACTTACCTTGCCTTCCCTGCCACGGAGACACAAGTTAGTTTGCAACAGATTTAAATATACAGGGGATCACTGGCTAGGATGCCATAATGGACCGTTTAGTCTTGAACGAGGATGAAATACAGCGAAGATTCAGTAGTGGCTGCAATCCATCCCATTCAGATGCAGTAGACTACAGTGAGTTCCGTCCGGATCGGATCGGTGCCAGTGCCCCAGCGACCGTCCGCAGGAACCAGTGACCTTGTGCACAAGTTGTCCGTGATCGAATCGGTATTTGTTTCATTAAGCTAACAGTTCATGCAGTTGAGGCAATGCCAGTTCAGGACAAGCAGTATTATGATTCAGTTGCATAGCCTCTTGATTCAGTATATTTCATAGCATAATTTAAAGAAGAACAAACATTCTAACTTGTATTATGCATATGATAAATATTTCCGAGCGAACACGCATGCAAGTAAGTAACCGTTCACAGTGTTGATTGACAAGCAGTATTAACCAAGTCTATTCTCTTTTATCTTGGTTTCTTTTATTATTACTTGGTATCATTTGATCGGGGCAAAGGAGAGTACAGATTGATTAGCTGTGAAGCTTGGAAGCAGGACTAGCTAATCGGGTTGGTAGCCACTCACTTAGATTTTGGAAAGAAGAAGGAAAGAGGCGCTTCACGACTCCGCTCGTAAGCCGCCTACTGCTCGTTCACCTGCACACGAACAGCTCGATCAATACTCTTTCCACTCTTTCCAATCTCGAAATAGAAGTGCAGTTCAATGAACGAAAACAATGAAAACCATCGAAACCGTTCAAAGAAAACAAGCAAATTCCAAAACCAACTCAAAGCACGAAAGCAACAAGCGACATCAAAAACCGAGGCAATAAAAGATAGCAGCGGAGAGGTCCCTCCTGACTCTGCCGCTAAGTCGATCCCGGGGGCGCAGTCCACTGAATATGGGAATCGATTCCGAAGAAACAAATCCATAACGAGGACGAGTTCTTAATTCAATCTATCCCGATCGAACGATACCGTCTTGTGTTTCTTAGCCGCGCTCCCCGCACCGGGGGAACGGGGCGCTACAGAATGCACCTGCTGCATTCATGGATATGATGAACCGTGTATTTTGGCCCTTCATCGATAAATTCGTGGTGGTGTTTATCGATGACATCTTAGTGTACTCGAAGACTAGGGATGAGCACGCAGGACACCTGCGGATGGTGCTGCAAACCCTTCGAGACCACAAGTTGTATGCCAAATTAAGCAAATCAGAATTTTGGCTAGACGGTATCTCCTTTTTGGGGCACATCATCTCTTCGGAAGGCATCTCAGTTGATCCGAAGAAAGTGGAAACAATTACGCAGTGGAAGCGACCGGAGTCAGCTAGCGATATCCGAAGTTTTCTTAGTCTGGTAGGGTACTACCGCAGGTTTATACAAAATTTTGCTAAAATTGCTTCACCCTTGACTCTGCTCACATGGAAGGGTGCGAAGTTTACTTGGACGGACGACTGTGAAGCTTCGTTTACGGAGTCAAAACAGCGTCTCGTCTCTGCCCCAATTCTCACTCTGCCGAACGGATCGGATGATTTTAAAATATATAGTGATGCCTCAGGAAAGGGTCTGGGATGTGTCCTGATGCAACGGGACAAAGTGATAGCCTATGCGTCTAGACAGCTAAAGCCTCACGAGCAGAACTCCCCAACGCATGATCTCGAACTTGCCGCGGTAGTGTTTGCATTGAAGCTGTGGCGTCACTATCTTTATGGCGTGCCGTGTGAAATCTACACGGACCATAAGAGCTTGAAATATTTGTACACTCAGAAGGACTTGAATCTTCGGCAGCGGCGATGGCTTGAACTCCTTAGCAATTTCGATATCATGATCAGATACACGCCTGGTAAAGGAAACGTAGTAGCTGATGCACTGAGTCGAGTGTTCGTAGGGAGCTTGCCTATCAACGATATGCTGTGCCGAGATCTTGAATCACTGGGCATTACACTGAAAATAAGATATAAGAAGTGGGCGCAAGTATCACAACTGTGCCTCGAACCTAATTTGCTACAAAAAGTGAAGGCCGCTCAGAAGGATGACCCATTCCTGCAAAAGATTTATGCCCTTATCTCAGCAGGAAAGGCGTCCGACTTTGCGGTAGGCATGGACGGGATGCTTCGAGTAAAGGGAAGACTGTGCGTTCCAGATGACGCGACTCTCAGAAAAGAGATCCTCATAGAGGCCCACTATGCTAGTTATACTTCCCATCCGGGTAGCACTAAGATGTATCGGGATCTTCGTACGACGTTTTGGTGGCACAGCTTGAAACGGGATATGGCGCAGTTTGTGTCGCATTGCATGGCTTGTCAACGAGTAAAGGCCGAACACCAGAAACCAGGCGGAGAGCTTCAGAGCCTTGCTATTCCGGAGTAGAAATGGGATGATATAATGATGGATTTTATTGTTGGCTTGCCAAGGACGCAACGGAGACATGATGCAGTCTGGGTTATCGTCGATCGACTCACCAAGTCAGCTCACTTTCTGCCTATCAAATCTACTTGGAGTGCCGACCGTCTGGCTCAGATATATCTCAACGAAATCGTTCGGCTCCATGGCGTACCCGTATCTATAGTCTCCGATCGAGATGGTCGATTTATATTACGTTTCTGGGGAAGCCTGCAGTCAGCAATCGGGATGAAGTTGAAGTTCAGCTCTGCCTACCATCCACAGACAGATGGCCAAACTGAACAAGTCAACCAGATCCTCGAAGACATGCTGCGACTCTACGCCTTGGACACAAAGACTAGTTGGGACCTTCATCTACCTTTAGCCGAATTTGCTTACAACAATAGTTATCAATTAAGCATTCAAATGGCGCCGTATGAGGCGTTATACGGGTGAAAGTGTCGATCTCCTATCTGTTAGGACGAAGTTGGTGAACGGCAGATACTTGGCCCCGAGCTCGTGGAGCAGAACGTCCAGAAAGTTCGGCTGATTCAGGAAAGATTAAAGGTAGCTCAAAGCCGTCAAAAGAGCTACGCTGACATACATCAGAGACCGCTAGAGTTTCAAGTAGGTGACCGGGTATTCCTCAAGTTCTCGCCCATGCGAGGAGTCAACAGGTTCGGGGCAAGAGGAAAGCTAAGTCCGAGATTTGTCGGCCCGTTCGAAATACTAAAGCGGGTTGCCTCAGTTGCGTATCAGATTGCTCTACCACCATCCCTATCCGACGTACATGATATATTCTATGTTTCCCAACTTAGGAAATATGTGTACGATCCAAGCCACGTGGTAGACCTGGAACAACTGAACCTTCAGCCCGACTTGACGTATGTTGAACAACCTGTACAAATTTTGGATAGAAAAAAAAAGCTGCTTTGGACCCGTTCGGTTCCTCTAGTGCGCGTGCTTTGGCGGAATCACTCTGTCGAAGAGTCTACTTGGGAGCTCGAATCAGAGATGAGGGAAAGGTTCCCCTCATTATTTCCTAGTGGTAGGTTCTATTCCTTAAGTTTTGGGACAAAACTTCCAATTAGTTGGGTAGGATGTGGTGCCCCGTTCCCCCTATTCGGGGAGCGCGGCTAAGAAAACAAGATGGTACCGTTCGATCTGGATAGATTGAATCAAGAACTCATCCTCGTTATGGATTTGTCTCTTCGGAATCGATTCCCATATTCAGTGGACCGTGCCCCCGGGATCGACTTAGCGGCAGAGTCAGGAGGGACCTCTCCGCTGCACTCTTTTTTTGCCTAGTTTTCGCTGTCGCTTGTTGCTTTCGTGCCTTGAGTTGGTTTTCGGATTTGCTTGAGTTTTCTTGAACGGTTTTGATGGATTTCATTATTTTCGTTCGTAGAACTGTACTTCAATTTCGATAATGGAAAGAGAGGAAGAAGTATTGATCAGCTGTTCGTGGCAATGCAGGTGATCCAGCAGTAGGCGCCGCTCGAGCGGACTCCTAAAGCATTTCTTTTCTTCTTCCTTCCAACTACTAAAGTGAGTGGCTACCAACCCGATTAGCTAGCCCTTCTTGTTAGTCTTCACATCTAAATCTTGTGTTCGTGCTTGCCCTGATCAAACGATACCAAGTAATAACTAAAAGACTTCAAGATAATAAAGGGAATAGACTTGGGTAAAGTTATGCTTGTCAAATAAAACTTGTGAACGGTTACTTACTTACATGCTTGCTCGTTTGGAATGTTCATCATATGCATAAATATAAGTTAGAATATATATTTCTTCTTAAAACTGTGCTATGTATAGAACTCATCTTCAATGCAATAACTCAACAGGAAGACTATGCAAAAGTAGATCTTGCCCTGTTATTGCCCTGTGCCTGATATTGCCTCAAAAGCTAACTTAGTGTACTGCGTTGATCACGGACAACTTGTGCACAAGGTCTTAGTTCCTGCGGACGGTCGCTGGGGTACTGGCACCGATCCGATCCAGACAGAACTCATGATAGTCGCCTGCTTCGGATGGAGTGGCGTATGGCACCTCCTGTCCTCTGCGTCGCATATCATTCCGTCCCGAGACTAGCCCGTCCATTATGGCAACGTGCCAGTGATCCCCTCGTATATTTAAACCTGTTGCTACTAACTTGTGTCTTCTTGGCAGGGAAGGCAAGGTAAGTATTATGCAGGTGGTTCAAACGGGCAGGTAAATGTCATCGAACGGTGGTGGGTTATTTCAATGATTCCTATATCTATTTCTTGCTGTAAAATGAACTAAGGCAAGATAGAAACCCACAATAAATATACATGCTTCATTAAAACAACGTGTTGATTGGTATAGTTGGGTTAGCTTGCCTTCACCAGTACGTTTCGATGTACTGACCCTCGTTGAAACAGGTTCCCCGCACTAGGAGAACCAAGCGAGGAGCAGGAGACGAACCCCAATCCAGTCCAGCTGTAGGCACGCCTCGACCGTGCCATCTTTTGAAGCATTTGAAGAAGAAGCATTTTAAAGAAGAAGCTAGCCACCAAGCAAACATGTAACTTCGTGGCAAAGCAGTCGTTCCGACCCAAGGTCTTATATTTTGAGTTTAGTAAGGGATATAATGTACAGGACTACTATCTCATTTTGTGTCAATACTTTTGTAAGCCCATGAAGGCAAATCCTTATGACTCAGTTCAAGGAGTTTGTAATAGATGTTCATATTATCAATAAAGAGAACTTTTCCATGCTTCAATCTGTGTTTCAATTTATCTGCGTACTCTGAATATGTGCTCGCTATGCGAAACAAAAATACTTAGCCTTGTGCGGTACGCAACCTAGGCCCGCACGGCGGTCACGCCCGGGGGACAACTATCGATTCTACGGAATCAGGGCGTGACAAATCTTGGATCGAAAGGAGAAGCTACTTCGCAGTCATTTGGTTCCTCTCATGAAGAGTCGATGTAGGAGCTTAAGTCTGAGATGGAGGAAAATTTTCCTTCATTATTTAAAATGTAGGTTCTATTCCTAAGTTTCGAGGACGAAACTTCCTTTTAGTTGGTTAGGATGTGGTGCCCCGTTCCCCTTTTTCGAAGAGCGCGACTAGGAAATACTTTCGATATCGTTCGATCGAGATAGATTAAATCAAGAAAATTTTCTCTTTATGGATTTGCTTCTCCAGAATCGATTCCCATTTTCAGTGGACCATACCCCAAGGATGGATATAGCAGCAAAGTCAAGAGGGACCTCTCCACTGCAAGTTTTCTTGCCTACTTTCTGCTATCGCCTTATTGCATACGTACTTTTGATTTAGTTTTCGGATTTGTGTTTTCTTGAACGATTTTGATGGATTTTATTGCTTTCATTCGTTGAATTTCACTCTTTTTTGAGCTCGGAAAGAGGAAGTGGTATTGATCATATGTTTATGGAAATGCAACGATCCGATATGGACGAAATTTTATGTTTGTCTCTCGAGCGGGCAGGATGGCATGCGACGCCTCAAGATCCTACCGTTGAATACCATTCTAGCACAAGACTATAACTCGTTCATTATGGCATCATGCCGGTGATCTCCTCGTATATTTAAACTGTGCAAGCTACCTATATTTTCGTGTCAGAGAAGGTCATGGTAAGTGTTGTGCTGGTGGTTCACATGGGCAGGTAAAAGTCACCGAGCGGTGGCATATTTATTTTAATAATTTTCTATATCCATTTCTTGCTTGTAATTTGAACTAAGGCAAGATAGAAAGACCACATAATAAATTTAATGCTTCACATAAACAATGTATTGAATGGTATAGTTGGGTTTGCTCGCCTTCACCAGTGTATTTCGATGTACTGACCCTCGCCAAGGCGATCCTACAAGGAGCTAGAGCGACTTCCCAATCCAGTCCACCTACGGGCACGCCCTGATCGTATTTTCGAAGAGATGTTTTGAAGTTCCAGGAACTCTAGCACATACCTTATACAGCCCCATGGAAAGGCGATTGCTTCCCCCGATGGTTTCTATAGCTTTAAAGTTTTAATAAAAGGACGTAATGTACCGGACGACTATCTCATTTTGCGTCCACTTTTGTAAGCCCATACGACAACAATCTAACTCATTCAAGAGTTTGTAAAAACATGTTCATTATCAATAAAGAGAACTTTCCATGTTTCAATATTGCGTTCAATTAACTGCATACTCTGAATATGTGCTTGTTATATAAAATACCTTGGCCTTGTACATTGCGCAACCTAGGCACGCACGACATCACGCCCAGGGGACTACTATCGATTCTACGGAATCAGGATATGACAAAAATAGTAACATGGCAAGACTTACCAACTTACCATTCGTTACTCCATGTTCAAAGATTAAACCAAGTTAATCAAGAATATATATATATGAAATCAAATATCTCATAGCAAACATAAGTGTTACGAGTGTGTTGTGCCTCAAATGAATGATATAATTAGAATATACAGATGTGATACTCTCAGATTTTTCAGATACAGATATAGATACATATGTGTTACTCAAAACAATCGCTATAATACAATGACTCACACGCAGATTGCCGCAATCCAGCCAACTTAATCTATATGACAAAAGGTCACTAGCAAGACATCATAGTTGACGGTGTAGTCTCGAGGCAAAGATGGTGTGCAAGTAATATACATAGGGAAATGCACCTATCTCGTCCATAACAGACGACTACCAGAAGGCTCCGTCTAGATCGGATCGGCCCAGTGCTCGGCGAACGTTCGCGGAACTAGATTTAAAAATCCACCTGGTGGACAAGTTGTCCATGACCACACATATCCTTAATTTTTCAAGATTCTAACATCAGGTATAGGTTCAAGTCAGGGTCTTATCAGAACTCATCGACTCCCCGAGCGGTCAGATTTAGTACAGAACGAGTGTTGATACCAGAGATTTCATGATCTTATCTTTTTTTGACTTTCCATGCTTTAGTCCCCTAGTACGGGAACTGCCTTGATGACCTAACGGTCCCGAAGCCTTTCAATATTTTCATAACTTGTCTTAGAACAATTATCTTGATAGCCTTCTTGCCTCAACTGAGTGAACCATTAATTGTGAAGTGCATTGATTCATGATATGTTCTTTATGACAAGCGTAGCGAATATGTAAAGAAGATAAGTATTGGAACAATATGAATATAAATTTAAGGAAATATGCAGCATAGCCATACTTTAAAACATAAGCGATTACGCTAGCATGAGTCTAAAGGGGTAGTACGAAGAACTAATAATAAACCAAGTTTTATTTTCATGTTCTATGCAAGAAATGTAAAATAGGATTATTTCCTTAGCTAAGTGCATTCACTTATTTTATTATCATGCAAGGGTTATCGCCTAGCGATCTAGCATGTATATTCAAAATTCTTAGGTTTGCAGGCGAAGCAAAGACAATATCATCGTAGCCACCCACCTGAATGAGGGCTTGCCTTGGACGAACGAGACTCCGAGTGAACCGCTGAAAATGTCATGCCCCAGTCCCAAAATAAATAGGACTAGGAATACGTAAACATACCAACCGTATGTATATGACAACTCCAATATATGGAAACCATAACACATACATACGCTGTATTACTCTAAATATCACTAAGAAATAGAACTATATCTCAATCCACAAGAACACATAATATCAAGAATGAGCTACAAGTGCTAAAGTTGGTCATCCAGTAACACAAAAGCTCGAATAGACTCGAGAAAGAAATATTAGTCTATAAAAACTAGGCTATATCAGCAAATAAATAAACAATATGAATAAATAACCATAACTATGGTAGAAATAATTTAAGTACCTAGTACTAATGCCCGTATAACAAAGCAACACCCATCAACAACTTCAGGCAGGCTCCACAACGGTCTATGCTGCAAAACTGGCAAGGGACCAAGTCCTCAGAGGATAACCTTTGTACGAATGGGTTATCTGGCTAAAAAATAAGATTGACGTGATTCTCTCAGAGAATCAGTAGCCTAAAAATCATAACGCCTTTCGATCGTTAGAGACCACCTGTAAATAATATAAGGGTCATCTTACCACGCATCTTCGGCAGAGCGTACGGGTTGCAAAGGGAAAGTTTAAAGTAGCCCATGCACCTCGTGTATATTCTCCCCACCCAACCGACTGTCTGAAATCGTATCCCTGATACGACACGTCCAGTTCCTCACCACTAATTCCAATGAATGCACCTAGACACTGAATATGACTAGGCCAACAAACGTCCATTACGTATACAGAGCGGCCCGAATATGATGGTTTGTGCTCTCTTACGTATATCACACATCCATGTATGTATAAACTACCTATCAAGTTCTAGGATATATGAGAATACTTCACAATTATAGGGTGGTCTCATAACTCTAGGTCAATATGCATAATGAATAAAATAAAGACAGCCCAATCCGCCGTTACACCCAAATCTATCTTGGACGTACAATTTTATAGAAAATCAACAAATAAATAAGTAACATAAATATAACATGCTATACAAAATATAAATAAACAATCATCATGGCAAGGTATACTTGCCTAGATTCAGGATTATTGTATGGCAAAGTCCAATTGGCGAGCTTGATATGTCAACTACTCCCCAAGACGTAAAATCTGCACGAAAGTCTCCCGATGCTGAAACAAACATCACCAATATTTCCAGAATATAAGAAATATTATGGATTGACTACCTATAAGCCCAAATTAGACACAGGGACTAAAATGGCAGTTTAGGGTGAAAGAGGGGTTCACGCGTGGCCCACTTCGAACCAAAAAATTATCCCGGAGGCATAGTTCTCCAAATTTGGAAAACTTAATGTCTACGAGTCCAGAAGGATGATACGAACATAACGGAATATCCAGAATTGGATTCCAGTGAGGCGGTGAAATTGCCCATTAAATGGAATCGTGGGGCTCATAAAACGGTATATCATCAACGTTCTCAGAATCGAATCAAACTTGGGTCACAGGACCAGCATAACACAGCGAATCCGTTGGCTCAAGTTTCGTTGAAAAAAGGCAAGAACACACGAAGTAATTACACAAATTCGAAAAAAGGTCGATATTGGGTTTTTCGACGGATACGCGTTGATTCTGGTGTGCACGTTCGTTCAAATCAAGTTCTGCAAAATCTTACATATTCGTGTTTACGATACATGCCTTTTGGTGCTAAAGTTTTCTCGTTTAGTGGGACGCACCCAGTATCGATAAATTTTGAATTTTTTTAAAATAAGTTTTTTTTTGGTTTTGGAACTCGATTTTAAAGAAATTGGAGGCAAATAAAAATAAACTAAAAAAATAGACGTAAACTTGGATCTGTTGTCTAAAATACTATTCAAGTAAAATTTTAAAATAATAATTATTTTGGAAGAAAAACAACCATAAACCAGGGGATTTGGACTGATTTCTAGACTGGTTTAAAACAGATTTTTTCCTCAACTTTGAGTCAATTTCTCGCTCAATCCAGGACATTATAAATTAATCTAATTGAAGGAAGCCCTAGATGGTTATGTTGTGATCACATAGAAAGAATCAGATTAAAAAATTATCTATAGGTGAAGGAGAAATCGTACCTAGAAAATAGGGTCGAGACAACGCCTACGGTCACGCATGGGGGTTTTCGGTTGCCTTTTGGCCTGCCGGTAGCGGCGCTGCAGCGGGGCGATGGCTACGGCGGTCGGCAGGGGGTTGGCGTCGGCATTGGGTCTTGAGATTATGGTTAGGGTTTATACTCGGGTTTATATATATATATATATATATATATATATATATATATATATATATATATTAGAGAGATAGGAAAAACGGGTTTTGCAAGGGGTCTGGGGGGAAATAGATTGTTAAGGTTTTGATTAGTTTATTTAGTTACCTATTTTTTTTTTCTTTCTTTTCTTATATATATATATATATATATATATATATATATATATATATATATATATATATATATATATGTATATATATATATATATGTATATATATATATGTATATATATATATATGTATATATATATATATATATATATATATATATATATATATATATATATATATATATATATATATATATATATATCCATAACATCATAAAAATATATATAAAAATTCAGTAAATTAGATTTTTTCGTAAAATATTTTATAGGAAAAGTTTATAATACTCGAATAATTATTTTTATACAAAAGTATATTTTTAAAATGATTTTATTTACTAAATATAACCAGATATTAATTAAACCAAAAAACATATTTTCTAATTTGCTAACAATAACAAAAAATTCTTATAATTAAAATAAAAATAATAAAATTCAAAATTCAAAAATTGTGGGATTTATAATCTACCCAACTTATCAAAATTTTATCCTCGAAATTTAAGAATTAAGCATGGTGGAAAAGATGAGATAATTTATTTCGAAAGAAAGTTAAATACGACTCGTTGTATCTAGTTTCTCGTTATTAAAATAGGGCATGATCCAAAGATAAGGAATACACATCGGTAGAGAAGAATTTAATCCCTCGAGGTCATACCTTGATTCTCAAAAGTTGGGGGATACAGTTACCAATGGGATCTAGTTTGGCGTCACATTCTAAGAGCTCGGGTATACTTAGTTCAGGTCACTACCCAACTTATAAAAGTTAAGTTGGGCATAGAAACTTTGGTTACGTTCCTATTTTTAAGGGTTATAGAAAGTCTAACTTCAAGAAAGGATACGTGATGATATGGCTTTTGTGACCATAGTCACAGACTATGAGAGAAAATCTAGGTACTACCATAGTGTTATTAAGTCAATAACTCTCTAACGGATGTTTACCAGTTCTCATTGCTCCTAATTATGTCATAAGTTTACAAGACAATAAAAAATATATTAGTCAATACAACTAGGGTAAGATGGTACAAAGGAATACGTTCTTCACATATCATGGATACCGATAAACGGTTCAAAAATAAGTGTCAAAAGGTATTATAATTTATCAAGATGATTAATATTGTGTAGAGAGTACAAGAAGGCTCAATTTAATGTAACACAAGTGTCATAGACATAGTTTGGCTCGAGTGGGCTACGGGTATCTCAGTGGTTAGGGTAGTTAGGTTGCTGATGTACGATTTAATTTAACTACGATATAATTGAATATTTAAGTATAAGTTTTTAGAAAGAGATATGCTATGAATATTGTGGGTTCTATATGGAGCATTGGAGGGTATATTTGGGAGTAACGACTAGGTCATGAGTGGGGTAGGTCTAGTTTGGCTCATGAATGTCAAAGTTATCGGAAGAATTGAGTCGTTATTGCGTATTAAAATTGCCCAAAATGGAAAATGATATCTATGTTCATTTGTGTGCACAAATATGTCGTGAATATTGTGTGACTAAAATGAAATATGGAAAGGCAAGTTTGTGAGTGATAGTTATGTCATAGGTGTAGAGTGACTAGACTAGGTCATAAGGGTAAAAGTTGCTGGAAATAAAAGGATAGTGTTGTGCTCCAAATATCCGAGCCACAACAAGGGTATCTAGGATACATAAGTTAAAGAGGTAATTTAATTCGTTTGAGATTAAACCTAATTACTACCAAATAAATTCAAATTTATCATGAAATTTCAAAATAATCCTATACTAAAACCCGAGGCTTACCCTCTACCCAACTTATAAAAATTAAGTTGGTATCAAAACTAAAGTCATGGTCCTGCTAACAAGATTTCAGGAATGACCTATTTCCTAATAAGGATACAAGAATTCTAGGGTCTACTGGCCTTAAACAAAGATTCTCTAAGGGAACCTAGATAATATCAGGGTGCTATCGGTCAAAAAATCCATAGGAGAATTAGTACCAAAATAGTATTGCTGATGTAGTTCGTTTCTTCAATAAAACAAAAGAAAGAACTTGGTCGGGTATAACTAGGGCAAGGTGGTACAGAGGCTTCGATCATCGCATGGCATTGATGAAGAAGGAAATAATTGAGAGAATCATGAAGGAAGGATTCTACAGACCAAGACAAGATAAATTTATGGTAATTCTAGGGAGTATGGTCACATGGTTGAATAAGGCACAATTTAGTGGGTTTCTAGAGAATCGAGTCATAGTGACTAGATTAAGGGGATTAGAGTAGAAAAGAACTGATACCTTTGGTGATATGGATATTAACACAAAGAAGTGGTACAAACTAAAGAATTGATTTTGCTACTAGGGCACGACCAGGAAGGGAAGAAGAATCTACTCAATTGTTATAATTAGAAGGATCGTTGTTGCAAAAGTACGAGGCTATATATAGAAAACAAGAGAAAAAATTATTGATAGGAAGGATATGAATGTAGTCGAGGGACTAATACAACTAATTTTTAAACTTAATAATATATTCATATATGTTATATTCTATATAACCTCACTCCTACTATAGACAAACTACTTCTAGCTATGGGTGAGCATTATACAAGCCTTACAACTTCATCCAACTCATATTTTCTTAACTTACTAGGTGATCAAGGTTAAACTAATCAGGTACTCAGGTCTATCGTTCATGGTATACTATTTACTACGAAAACTCTATAAATCATGATTGGAAATTGGTCATTACAATACTAATCTAACCTTCAATTAGAATGTCTATCTACTTTCATATGACTTACCCCTTCTATTACCTATCACTCTATATTATTGTTCATCTAGTCACTGCTATATAATACCTATTTTCCTCATAGACATCCTCTTGGCTAGGTTACTACCTTATAGCACAATCATGAAGTCATGGTCGTCTCTTCTAAGTGATAAATTCATTGAACTCAATGTAATGGTAAGATTCTATATAAGCTTAGGTCTAATATTAACTACAAGGATTATCAAACTATTCTTTTCATAATAAGAATCTCAAGTCGTATCTTCTAAAGTCTTCCTTAAGGTTGGTCCTATTGGTTTATGGAGCTATAACTAATTCTAAGATTTTAACTGGGTATTCTCTATAAAAGTAACCTTAATCGTCTCAGTCATTAAATTTTTTTTATATCTAACATAACCAATATTTATGAATAGTTAAGTTTCGAGTCCAACACTAACTGCTAGTGGGAGTTCTAATATCTAATTGATGAGGAAAAGTTCTCTGCTAAGACTAATACTGTGTATAATTCTAAGCTATCTTCTCGTTCTATTAATCTACCTAGTACATGCATCTACTTACCCAATTCTAACTCAAAAACCCTTCCTATGAATTGTTCTACCACCTTGCTTTATCCTATAATAATCCTATAATAATTATACGATTAAACGTCAAGCACGAGTGTCGGTCCTTACAAAAACAAAAAGAGAATCAATGATAGAGAGTTCAAGAAGAGTATCTTCGAATATGATTTTCGAGGTTCAAAGGCAATAATAGAAATCAAGAGAAGGTTCAAAGCTATTATAGATTAAGATCCTAACAAACATATCCTAGCACAGTCTCACTCAACATAGTAACATAATTGGGGTAATTTAATCAGGACTTGCAAGGACCACCACAAAAATATGTCATGCCCCAGCCCAAAATACGTATGACTAAGAATACATATATATATGTCAGCCGTATGTATATGGTAACTCCAATATATGGAAGCCATAACACATACATATGTTGTATTATTCTAAATATCACTAAGAAATAGAACTATATCTCAACTCACAAGAACACATAATATCAAGAATGAGCTACATGTGCTAAAGTCGGCCGCCCAGAAATACACAAGCTCGAATAGACTCGAGAAAGAAATATGAGTCTATAAAAACTAGGCTACATCAATAGATGAATCAACAATACGAATAAATAACCATAACTCAAGTAGAAATGATATAAGTATCTGGTACCAATGCCCGCATAATAAAGCAACACCCATCAACAACTCCAGGCAGGCTCCACAACGGTCTATAATGCAAAACTGGCAAGGGACCAGGTCCTCAGAGGGACGTAACAAGATACATAAAAGCATGCCACTCATAAACTGAATATAAATATATGTACTGGATAAACTAACCAAGCTACGTGAATGCAATTGAGGATAAACTTTGTAAGAATGGGCTGTCTAGCTAAAAAATATGATTGGCGTGATTATCTCGGAGAATTAGTATCCTACAAAGCATAACGTTTCGGTCGTCAGAGGCCGCTTGTAAATAATATAGGTGTCATCACACTACGCATCTCCGACGGAGCGTACGGGTTACAAAGGGAAAGTGTAAAGTAGCCCATGCACCTCATGTATATCCTTCCCACCCAACCGACTGTTCGAATACATATTCCTGATACGACATGTCCAGTTCCTCACTATTAAGTCCAATGAATGCACCTAGATACTAAATATGACTTGGCCGACACACGTCCATTATATATCGGGAGCGACCCGAATACGATAGTTCGTTCCCTCTCACGCATATCACACATCTGTGTATGTACAAAATATGTGTCAAGGTCTAGGAGATATGAGAATATGTCATAATTATAGGGTGGTCACATAATTCTAGGTCAATATATGTAATGAATAAAATAAAGATGACGCAATCCGCCGTTGCACCCAAGTCTATCTTGGACGTGTAGTTTTATAAAAAATAACTAAATAAATAAGTAACCTAAATACAACATACTGTACAAAATGTAAATAAACAATCATCATGTCAAGGTATACTTGACTAGATTCAGGATGATGGTATGGCAAAGTCCAGGTGGCTAGCTCGATACGTCAACTACTCCCAAAGAGGTAGAATCCGCACGAACGTCTCCGGATGCTGAAACAAACATCACCAACATTTCCAAAATATAAAAAAATCTAGGATTTACTTATAATAAGTCCAATTTGGACACAAGGACTAAAATGGCAGTTTTGCATTAATGTAGGTTCCACGCGTGGCCCACTTCGCACCGAAAAACTTGTCGAAGGCATAGTTATCCAAATTTGGTAAACTTAGTACCTACGATTCTAGATCGATGATACGAACCCAATGGAATGTCCAGAATTGGATTCCGGTGAGCCAGTCACGAAATTGCCCGTCAAGTGGAACCGTAGGGCCTGCAAAACGATATTTCGTCAATGTTCCCAAAATTGAACCAAACTTGGGTCACAGGACTAGCGTAACATTGCGAATCCGATGGCTCAAATTTTGTTGCGAAACGACAAGCACACACGAAGTAATTACATAAATTTGGAAAAGTTTGATACGAGATTTTTTGGAGGATACACATTGATTTTGGCATGCACGCACGTCCAAATCAAGTTCAGCGAAATCCACATATCCGCTTTTACGATACGCACCTTTTGGTATAATTCGCATACGACGAAGTAGCTTCGTTTAGTGGGACGCACCCTATTATAAATTAATCTAATTGAAGGAAGCTACTACTAAAAATTATGGGATTAGCGATATTTTTAGTGACCTCCAAATAAAATGTCGCTGAATTATAGATATTTACGATGTCCATATAAAACATTGTAATACGTCGGTGATAGCGACAAGGAGCGACGTTTAGCCACTATAATTATTATAAATATATAATATGTCGCTAGGTAGTCGCTAAACAACTCTAACTTTTTAATTTTAGCGATGTTTATTGTATTTAAGTCACAGTATATTATTATATCCATGACGTTTAGCGACGTATATACCGACGTCGCTAATTTATTTCATATAGGTTAACGAATTTCTCTTCCCCCATTTCCTTCGAAATCTCAAAAATTTTAAACACCCCCCATCTCGGCGCCCCACCTCGGCGACCCCCCTCCGGCCGCGTCCTCCCCCTCGGGGTGCTCCTCCCTCCATCAGCTCCTCCTTCCTCCGGCTTCCCTCCTCCCTCCGGCGTCCTCTTCCCTCCGGCGGCTCCTCTTTCCTCCGGCTCCCCTCCTCCCTCCGGCGTCCTCCCCCCTCTGGCGGCTCCTCTTTCCTCCGGCGTTCTCCTCTCTCCAGCTCCCCTCCTCCTCACTCGGTGAGCTCCTCTATTTGTCTCCTTTCTCTGTCTCTCTCTCTCTCTAACACGACATAACACAACACGACACGATATGACACACACTAACCCTAACCCTAACTCAAACACACACACACGCACGCGAACACACTAACACATGCAGACACTAACCCTATTACTGACACGGACACACACAAACATAGACAATATATGACATGCCACGGATACACGGATACAAACAAGACACATACATAGACATGACATGGGATACGACATAGACACATACACTGGGCTCCCATCAATAAGGCATTTAGGCCCATATGTCATAGAGGTATTTATAATGGGTGACCCAAAATGAATAAATTCTACTTTATTACCAAATATTTTAACCAAGTAGAAATAGTAGAACCTGCCCACATATTTTGAGCTCTATGCGACTGTGAGTACCATCCTTTTTATCATGATCACCAGCTTCATGCCTTCCTTGTGAACAATTGACATAAGTCCTCTCTCCTGATCTCTCCTGCAACAAGCTAAGTAACCCTAGTCAAGTTTAGTATAGAAGAAGAGTGAGTAGCTTGCTAGCTAGTAGTGTCTCGCCAATAATAATGAAGACAACAACAATAAACTATATAATTCAAGAAATTACCTAAACCTAACCTCAAAGAAAAATTTCAAGAAATTACCTAAACCTAACATAAAAACTTAGCTGCTACTTGCTGAGTTTACTTGCTGCTATGCATCCTTCCTGCTGTGTATTGCACAGTGTTCCTGCACACTGATTCCTAACTGTTATACTGTGCAGTACAGCGAGCTGCTACTGCTATAAACTGATGTATGCTTCCCCTTGTACTGTGGTAGCACAGAGCAGCATACTGCTTAGTTGTGCTCCCCCTTGCTGTGCTAGCACAGAGCTGCACACTGCTCTCCCTTCAGTTGATCACTGCCAAATAATACACACTGAAAAATGTGAACTGTTCTCCGTAGTGACCCAAGCTCACTCAATCACTCAAACAATCATACTTGAAGGTAGCAGTGAGTATCAGTGCATGTACTATATTTAACGATGAGTATATATGCTAGGACTAGGAGTATCAGTACATGTAGTATATTTAACGATGAGTATATACTTGAAGGTAATTGTATATTCATTTTTGTAGCAGAAGTATCTAGAAATAGATATGAATTACTATCTGCGTTATCGTTCGTGGATGTACAACCGTCATCCTGATTATATGTGCGTTGTGCGGGATAAATTCATTGAGGGTGTACAGCAGTTCCTACAGTTCGCCAAGGCTTCTCTCAGTACATGGACGGTACAAAAATTAAGTGTCCGTGTGTGAGATGTCGCAACTTGAAATATCATCTAGAAGTGGAAGTCATATATCATTTGTACTCGAAGAGTTTCACATCGAATTACTATCAGTGGATCACGCACAGAGAACTTGTGTCTTTAGCATCGGAGTCGAAGCCTTATGTGGAGCCGTATATGGATGTCCATGACTACACTGCTTACGACGACGGGTGGGTGAATATGGGTTTTGATGTGGCGGGGCCTAATTTCGATCCAGACAATTATGATGCAGTTGAGGAGGCACCGAATACCGATGCTGTAAAGTTCATGGAGTTGCTGGAGAATGCAAGGACTCTATTATATCCTGGTTGTGAAGATCATTCACCGTTGGAGGTTGTTACAAGATTGTTGAGTATCAAGTCCGATTTTAACTTGTCGCAAGAATGCTATAACCGATTGATGGATTTGATTATAGAGATCTTACAAGAGGATGCAAAGTTGCCTAAAGACTTCTACCTATCTAAGAGGATGGTGAGATTGCTCTGGATGGGATATGAGAAAATTGATGCATGTCGCAACGGATGCATATTGTACTACAAAGATGACAAAGATGAAGATGCATGCAGATTCTGTGGTGCTGATTGCTACAAAGCTACTGGAAGAGGAAAGTCTGTCGGTGCAAAGAAGCCTACCGATTTGATGCACTACTTGCCTTTGACGCCGCGGTTGTAGAGGTTGTTTATGGTGAATGAGACTGCAAAAAATATGAGTTGGCACAGGCAGAAACAGATTGAAGAAGTATTGGATCATCCATCCGATGAAGAAGCATGGAAGCACTTTGATCGAGAGTATCCAGATTTTACTTCAGATCTGCGTAATGTCAGATTGGGGCTCTCCTCCGATGGTTTTACCCCATTCGAACTTTCGGGCTCCCAGTATTCGTGTTGGCCTATGATCGTCACCCCGTACAATCTACCACCTTGGATGTGCATGAAGACTCCGTATATGTTCTTAACCGTTATTATCTCGGGTTCGAACAATCCGAAGAGTAACATCGATGTATATTTATAGCCTTTGATAGATGAGTTGAATCAGCTGTGGGAAGTAGGTCCCAACACGTACGATATTTTCAGAAAGCAAAATTTTAGATGAGGGCATCACTTATGTGGACCATCAATGACTTTCCGGTATATAGAATGTTATCGGGATGGAGCACTCATGGTCGTCTCTCATGTCCGTATTGCATGGATCGTACTAAGGCTTTCCGTTTGAAACACGGAGGAAAATCGTGCTTCTTCGATTGTCATCGACAATTTTTGCCAAAGGATCATCCGTACCGGAGGAACATGAATGCTTTTCCTGCTGGCGTTGTGGAGAAGGCCAATCCACCGCCAAGGTGGCCCAGATACACGATATGGGAAGAGGTAAAAGATTTACCAAGTGCTATGGAAGAGCTTGCTAAGGGGTATAAGTGTGACGAATTTGGTCTCACCCATAACTGGACGAAGAGGAGTATATTCTGGGATCTGCCATATTGGAGCACCAATCTGATCAGACATAACCCTGATATCATGCATATTGAAAAGAATGTATTTGATAACATAATTAATACTGTAATGGAGGTAAAGGGGAAGACGAAAGATAATCCGAAGACCAGGTTGTAGTTAGAAGAAATATGTAGACGTCCTGCGTTGTATTTGATAGAGGAGGGGAATAGAAAGTTAAAGCAGCCTAAGTCAGTTTTCTCACTGGAGAAGGAGGATAAAGGAAGACTTTATAGGTGGATTCAGGGTCTAAAATTTCCAGACGGGTTCGTGTCAAACTTAAGAAGATGCGTCGACCTCAAGGAGAATAAACTGGCGGGTGTGAAGAGCCACGATTGTTACGTATTCATGGAGTGGTTAATTCCGATTGCATTTTGGAAATTCTTACCGCAGGTCATTTGGGATCCATTGACAGAGCTCATAATATTCTTTAGAGATCTTTTTTTACTAAGTTGCTCGTCGATCATCTAGAAAAGCAAGAGAAGGACATTGCGGTAACACTATGTAAGCTCGAGAAGGTTTTTCCTCATGGATTCTTTTACTCTATGGAGCATTTGCCAATTTATCTTTTCTATGAGGCACGTATTGGTGGTCCTGTTGGTTATCGGTAGATGTATCCCTTTGAGCGTCATCTGAATCACCTAAAAAGAAAGGTAAAAAATAAGGCACAGGTTGAGGGCTCTATTTGTGAAGCTTATGTTCTCGAGGAGATTATAAACTTTTGCTCGACGTATTTTAAACCTCAAGTTGTTACTAATAGAATGAGAGCTCCGAGAAACGACGACGGATATCAGGAATCTAATGATGCAATACTCAAAGTATTCAATGCGTCCGAAAAGCCTTCGGAGAAAATGAAGAAGAGATATTTGAATGACGACGAGCTAAGGACTGCTCAGTTGTATATATTACTCAATTATGACGAGGATGAAGTGGAGAAGCTAGAGGGGTAAGTAATTAATACATCCACGTTTACATCATCTCAATATAATAGTATAAGTTACTATTATGCTACTAATCAGCGGTTGCTTCGTTGTTTTTTAGCACATATAATGATGAGTTGAGGTCGGTTAGACCCTACATAACAGACGAAGAAGTAGAACAAGAAATGAGATGCCATTTTCCTTCTTGGTTGAGCGCATATATAAGGAGCTTGATAATTACTTTTTTTTCTGCACTTGCACAATAAATAACTTACTATCGCTACTTTGGTATTTAGGTCGATCGTCTAATAACACCCGAGACTGAATCTATTAGAACTCTAGCCAAGGGACCAATTACTGCCGTCAAAATATTGCCAAGTTTCTGTATGAATGGATTTAGGTTCAAGTCAACAAATGCTCCGATCATAGACATCTTTCTGGATCTTGATTCCACGAAAAATAGTTGTTTGTGTATCAAATCTTCGAACTACAAAGACGTCGATCTAGGCCATAATTTCTTTGGCATCTTACGAGAGATTGTGGAGTTGACATATAATTATGGCATAGAACCTGTTAAGATCATGCTATTCAAGTGTGAATGGTTCGATCTGATTCAAGATCAAGGTTAAAAAATTGACAAGCATAGCCTTATGGATATAAACTACAAGCGTAGATATCATGGCTACGAACCATTTGTCCTATCAAGTCAGGCTCAGCTCGTGTACTTCATAACTTATCTTAGACGGGAGACAACAAGGTCAGATTGTTGGGCATTATGCAAGACTAAAGCTAGAAATATCTTTGACATTGAGGAAATAACTTATCAGGAGGACGAGCTACCTCTTGTAACAAATATTGTAGATATGGACTCAACGAAAGTTACTCATTACACTAGTAATAATGTAGAAGATGTAGAATTATCTGAAGAGAAAAACGAAGACGAAAACGAAGTAGATAAAAATGAAGATGAGGAGGACGAGGAAGAGGAGGACGACGAAGGCGAACAAGATGAATTTTCTGAAGATGATTGAGAATAAAATATTTTGCCTGTAGAATATACTATATTTTGACTGTAGAATATACTATTTTGACGAAGATATATATTATATTTTGACTGTAGAATGTAATATCCATTTAGACTTGTGACTCCACTAGTTATTTACTGTACAATTCTATGAATGCTGTGAGATATGCATAATATTTTGACTATAGAATGTATTATATATTTGTGTATTTTTTATTCATCATATGTTGTTATCAGGTATGACAGGACGACGCGGAGGGTTAGGCAGGTCCCGAGATAGACGGAGTGCTCCTCCGGTACTGCCTACTGTTGGTTCTAGATCCTCGTCGTCTAGTACTCCAGTATATCGATCAGTCACATCTCCGACTACGACGATGTTACGTAGCATTACTCCTGGAATAAGTAGTTCCAGGACTGATAGTACTCCCTCGTCCAGCATTCCTCCTGCTGACGGAACCATGGAGACAGATGAGCATATGGAGGACGTCGAACCGACGTTGTCCCAGCATCAGCTAGATCCTCCATGCGTACCTCCGGAGGAGACAAGGACAGAGATTTGGGCCGATGGTACAAAGTAATTCAATTAGATGGTTTAGTATCATATATATCGTGTATTTCTTTATTCATCATATATTGACTTTTTTGATAAAAAAAATTATCTCTGTATAGATATCGTCCCTCGTCGGTACAGAGAAGCCTGGGCCTCTTTCTGAGGAACAACTATGGTGCCCCTTGGATCAACTACTCTGAAGCTCCGGAGGAGAGGAAGGCGTTCTAGTTTGCGCACTTCAAGGTAAGAGTATATTATATAAATTCTCTAATTTATGCATATTATATAACTTACTAAATTATTTATTGTAGCAAACATATTTCTATCGCACCGGACCGAGTTGATCGAGCAGATGGTTCCTGTCGTTGCCGCCAAGCTTATCCGTGATGCTCTGGATGACCAGAAGTCACGTGATCGTGTTAGAAAACTGATCCAAGGTTGGATCACGCCTGAGCAGTGGACTATGATGAGGGCTAGATTCGATGATCCGAGGTACAAGAAAAGGTCTGAGAAGGCCAAGGCGGGTAGGCGGAAGGCAGCAAAGTGGTGTGGTGGCTCGATTCTGATTACAGAATATTTTTCGTCGTTTGGTATATTTTTTATTTCAGATATATTATTTTAATACAAGTACGATAAAATGGTAGTAGAAAAATATTTAATTTTAGTACTAAATAATATATTTTTAACAGGTACAGAGGGGTAAGGATGCAAACATGGTGACCGTCTTCCTGGCCACCCATCGAAAGGACAAAAATCTTATGGATGAGAGGGCCTCGCAGACCGATGTAAGTGTTACTTTACTTTTTGTTAATTTTAATATAACTTAGGCAATTATCGGGTATCTAACTTTTCTAGGCCGAGTATCTTAGGCTGCGTGAGCGGACGACTGCTAGTGCACCTACAGCGGGAGAGGCTGGTACTTCCTCGCAGCACCCTCCAGCTCCGTCAGCGGACGAGCTGTGCGTGACCGCCGCTGGTGGTCTCCAGAGGGGTACGTACTATAGTACGGGATCCTATAGTGCCCTTGTTACGATGCAATCATCTAGGGCCTCCCCGATAAGTGCGCATTCCCCATAGCCCTTGCAGTCGTCGACCCGAGTCCAGGAGGCCGTTGACCGTTAGATTGCGTCTCTCCGTGACGAGTTACTGCAAAGGATGGAGGAGCAGCCCCAGTCCCAGCCATAAGCGGACGATGTGACGCTCATCGTACGATTTGATATACTCGAGCACAACATTATGGAGCTTCGGGATTTGACAGCTGATCTTAGAGCGTCGATAGAGCGCAGCGTGACGGAGCTGCATGCATCAAAGTTGTCCATGGGCGAGAGGCTGACGATGATACAGGATTCAATGGTTTATAGCAGTACGAGGCTGTTATCTACTATGTATTCATATAACTAGCGACTAGCAAAGTTGGAGCGGATACGTCATCCTGGTGCACCTACATCGACACAGACTCCACCGATGTTACTGCCTTTTCCATCGACATCGGTGTTGATTTCACGGGAGTAGTATAATCTGTTCTTATCCTTCATGCACGCCAGTGGTCATCCTCCGGCAGATTCGCAATAGTCCTAGTAGGACCGTTTATTGATTGTTTGTGTTTCAGACCTATGATATTTGGTCATTTATGAATATTTTTTATTTTTGAGGCATTCAGACATTTTTTCATGAATTCTTTAGGACGAGGCTTTCAGACTCAGTTGTGTGGATATTTGTTGTATTCTTTACGACGATATTTTCTTCTGATTCGGTTTGTAATCTCAATGTTTTGTTTTCTTCAAATTTTATTATATTATTTATATTAAATATATGTTAATTTACTGGTGTTTAGTGTTCAACCGAAGGGGGTCGGTGAACCCAGCAAATTCAACGGAGGGTTGCTCCGGGTCTATTTTTATAAATTGTGAATTCATAAACTGTAGGAAGAATAGTTTGAAAATAATTCAGTATTCATTTTTGTATTTTTTTCAGTATCTTTAGCGACGTTTTTAGCGACGTTTTGCGATGTCTACTCACGTTATAAATTATGTTGCTAAATCTGTCGCTACACATGTCGCTAAACAAGTCACTGTCCGTCGTAAATTGTTGATATGGCAGTATTGCCAGGTCATAATAACATCGCTAAATTAGTCGCACAACGTCGCTAAATGAGTCGCACATACGGTGCTATAAACGTCGCTATCTACGTCGCTAATTTAGCGACATATAGCGACAAAAATACACGTCGCTAATTTAGCAACGTTGCATCGCTAAACGTCGCTAATATAGCGACACATATACGTCGCTAGATAACGTCGAAATAGCGACGTTTGGAGACATTTTTTCTGTCAGCGACTAGTTTAAAGGCGACTTCAACAAAATGTCGCTAATTACGTCGCTAAAATTATTTAGCAAATTTTTTTTGGCTATTTAGCGACGTTTCTTTAACTCGCTAATTTGACTTATTCTGGTAGTGAGCCTAGATGGTTATGATGTGATCACATAGAAAGAATCGGATTGAAAAAAAATCTAGAGGTGAATGAGAAATTGAACCTAAAAAATAAGGTCGAGACTACGTCTACTATCGCGCGTAGGGTATTGTGGCTGCCTTTCGGCCAGCCTGCAGCGGCGCGACGATAGTGGCGATATCCACGGCGGTCAATAGGGCGTTGACGTCGGCGTTGGGTCTTGAGATTAGGGTTAGGGTTAATACTCGGGTTTGTATATATATATATATATATATATATATATATATATATATATATATATATATATATATATATATGTATTAAAGAGATAGGAAGAGCGGGTGTCGCGAGGGGTCTACACGCGGGTATGTGGGTCTTGGGGAATATAGATTGTTAAGCTTTTGATTTAGTTTATTTAGTTATCTATTTTCTTTTTCTTTCCATTCTTTTATATATATATATATATATATATATATATATATATATATATATATATATATATATATATATATATATATATATATATGTATGTATGTATCCATGAAATCCTAAAAAAAATATCAAAATTTAGTAAATTAGATTTGTTCGTAAAATAATTTCTAGGAAAAATTTATAATACTCTAACAATTAATTTTACACAAAAGTATATTTTTGTCAAATAATTTTATTTAATAAATATAACTAGATATTAATTAAACCGAAGAACATATTTTCCAATTTGCTAATAATAACCAAAAACTCTTATAATTAAAAAAATAATAAAATTCAAAATTCAAAAATTGTGGGGCTTTACAGAAAACTCCAAGTCCAAGTACTAATATGTCGTTTGAGTCATCTTACAGAAGGGAGCGAAGTGGGCTATTGTACAACCATCCTCGATCGTTCCATCTCTCATCACCCAACCTCTGCCCGGCGTTGTCACCCTCACATTTTCGAAAGAGGGTAATTTAGTTATTTGGCATAGTTATTTTATTTTTTGGAATTAAATATTACTTAGTGTGCTATATAATTATTTGGTATTTTGTATTATATATTTATAGTAGTGAGCTAGCCTATTAAATAGACTTGACACTAGTGAATCCAATTAGATTTGTCATGGCAATTTATTGAGCCCAACATGGATAAGGCCCATTAGTCCATTCTCTTTAATTAATTAAGAGGATTAGACTAAATTGTATTAGTGTAGAAACTTCCCAAATAGTCCTTCCTTAATTATTCTCCCTAATTCTTTATGTAAGGGCAACATGGATATTTGGTGGTGACCTGGAGAGAGGCAAAGGGGTCGGCCACTATAGAGAGGCTATTCTCTCTCCCCTCTTCATTTGCACTCATTTTGAGATCCCCAAATTCCTATATTTCTAATTCACTTCATCCCTCCGTCAATCCCTCTTAATTCATCCATATTCTCTCTCATTCTCATCACTCAAGGAGAATTGGAGCTTGGAATAGCAAGGAGCACTTGGAGAAGGAGCTTTGGTAAGTAGATCGTGTCTGGATCATGTCCGTAGGAATAATTCACTGGGAATCCATCTTCCAATAGGTATAATTCTGAATTTATCTTCTCTAGAGCTTATAAATCATGAATTTGACCATTAGGAACTCTCCCATGTTATTGAGCTACCTATAGGAAGAATTTTTAGGTTCTTTGGTTGTGTATTATGACTTTTACTTGGAGTTTTGTGCCTAATTTGGGAGAATTCCGATATTGGTGCACCTAGTATTTGCCATTAGGTTTATTAGGCTGAATTAGGGTTATATTTGTCATGTAGGGGTAGTGTCATGTCCACAATTGGATACGAGTATAGTGTATCATGATACGGTAGGATACGTTGTGGAACGAGGCTCTATTTTGGGGTTTTACACATACTAGTGAATTTCACTCCAAACTCTATTGTAGTAAATTGCATTAGTCATATATAGATGTATTGATATGTATTTATGACATTGGGTGAGTATTGAGTTTTGGCATAATAGTTGATAGAGTATCATGACCCTTAATGAGTATCATATGGGATACTAGAGTGTATCATGAGATGCTCATTAAGTATTTGCTAAATTGACTAATAGTGTGGGTATCATGTACACCAATATATACTGTAGTATATGTAGATATATGTATAATTTGATATATCTATCATTATATATATATATATATATGTGTGTGTGTGTGTGTGTGTGTGTGTGTGTGTGTGTAGGCTGTGAAGTGTGCATATGTGCATCCTAATGAGGATGGTCATATATGTGTCTAATTATAAGTGTGTGTATGTGTGTGCGTGATGTTAGTTTGGTTGTGTATATATTAGTGCAATAGTGTGTGGAGATGGATACACTTTGCTTTGTTAGGTGTATGTGTAGTAGAAAGTATGGGAGTGTTATATGTTTAGTATTGGAGAGTATCAAGTGTCTGTGACAGTGTAGGTATGGTGCATTGTGTATGTTGGTGTGAACACATTTATGTGAGTACTGTGTGGTCAAGTGGAAAGAGGATCGGATACTGATACATGGAGTATCAGTTGCACCATGTGCACGAGGAGGAGATTAAGGGGATTGGACACTGCCTAGATCAGAGTTTCACTAGAAATCAACAAACGAAGAATGTAAATGTACAGTCACTGGTTAAATTGTGTATCAGTTATAATCCCGAGGTTCAGTTATTGGAGATGGGTTTGGGTTGTTTGCCTGCAGGGAGAGTGAGGAAGCAACTTTGTTTCAGCAGTGAAGGAATTCAAGACCAGACAACTAGTTTAGGATTCAGGTATGTGCAGTCATGGAGTATGAAAGACTGTGCAGCCCAAGGTGGGGAGCTGAAAGTAAGGCAGTAAAATATTCAATTTCACTGTATGTAGTGTACATAGATTTTGGCACATGTTCATTAGTTTGGTTGTTTTAGTGAGTGTCTAAGTACGGATTAGTATTGTACATTAGAGGGCGTGGTCTGTCATGTAGTAGCAGCACCAAGTGTGAGGGATAAGCTAAAACAAGCAGTAGTAGTTATAGAGTAGGGTAACCAAGTGCTTGAGCACTATGATGTGGCCTGTGAGCATACGACCAGAACTTTGAGTGTGCAGTGCACACTTGTGCACTGCAAATTTGGGAATAGCACAGCAGCAATTGGGAATAGGGGAGACTGATACCTAGTACCAGTTAGGAGTGATATGATCATTATTTTGAGTGACTAGATAGTTTTAGTATTATATAACTAAGGTATGGGTAATGAGATATTATGTGATATTGTGATATCCTAGGTTGTTAACTTATCTTGGTAGCTATATATTATATTGTGATATCCTAGTTTTAGTATTAATATAGTGATTATTAATATAGATATTAGTGTAGTAGTTACAATCTAGAACCTA